>CM034150.1:167293535-167643535 GCA_019776745.2 Taxus chinensis
ATACCAACTTTCCCTTTTTCCTTTCGCAACATGCACACTCAAGTTATAATTCTGCTCTTTCTTTGCCTCCTCTTCAAATCACGCTTCAAACCTGTCCACCTAGCAACTTCCAAACAGCCTATCTTTCAACCAGCACTATCCCCCAGGTAAGGCACTTGCAAACCATGTAAGGCCTTATTAACTGATGGCTTTGGTACTCTCCAATACTCAAAGGTTTGAATGGCGGTTCAGCCCTAGCTCTTGCCAAATTCCCTGTCTGTCGGCGTTCTGCCGAATGTATGTACCAATGCGCGTAACCATACAGTGTAGAAAAAACGTCGACCCCAGGATGGTGGCAAGCTCAACACCTTCTCTCCAAAATCCTCTCAAACTCCTGGATATGGAAAGAGGGGGGCTCCTTCCCATGGTAGTTCTTGAATGATTGGTTGGTGCCGTTGCTTCTAGAGAATCTTGATAGAGAGAAATTCTTACCATCACGCCATTCCAAAAGGCTCTCCCTGATGGGGTAGCCCACCACCGTGCCACTGTGCTGAGAAAGGCATAGCTTAAGCATCCCTCTCCATTCCTTCTCCCTTCGCCTAAGCTTTCCCATCTCCGACAAAAATACTCAAGAAGGCCCCTCCTGAATACGTAGGCAGCTCCTTTCCTCTTAGTCGTTGCACTGTGCGCATCCTTTGTTACCTTGGTCACCAACCGACCCTCTCAACTGATTCCGTCAATTCAATAATTTCCATGTGCCTAATTTATCACATGCGAGGCTAGTGGATCACTTACTGAGTGAGCTCCTCAACTACACTGGAAACTCTCCATCAGTAGGATGTATTATCTCTGGGTCCCTAATTGAGCGCGCCATATCCTATCTAGGACTTCTTCCTCCCAAGGTTCAGTATAGGGGGCCGATTCCCATCAGTTAAGGGGTATAATGACCCGCGTCCTCCTTTTTTAAAATCTGATGTACCCTTTGTTAAATGAAGGTCTGCATTGTTCTTGTAACAACCATGGGTGCCCAATAGTCTGGGAAATTGTCAGCCTTAGCGAGTTCCAAGACTTTGAGTCCCCAATAACTTAGCTCCCCTGGGATAGTGATAGTTGTCATCCTTTAAGACAACCGATGGGCATCGCCTTAGTCTTGTTTGCCATATACAGCACATTTGAAGATGTTATAATGCAAGTCTCCCAATCGATGCCATGTATCCAAGTGAGAACATTAACCTTCGCGCATGTGTCAATGAGGATACTACTAAGGAGCCATCCATCTACAACTGCATTCAATGTGATCTCCTTGTCATAGGTCAAAGGCTGTGAGGGGAAGGTTTGCGTGTAAGACCTAACTCTCGCGCTCCCCCCGGTGCATGGTACCTTCTCCCTCAACCATGATCCTAGCAAGGGAATAATATTCTCTTGCCTTAGCATTTTACATACTTCCTTACTTCATCCAGGCCATCCTCTGCACCTCAACTCTCCTCCTGTGTTGCTCCTTCCTGGACTACTCCTTTAGACACCGGATTTCGCCTTGAAAACTCTAAATGACATCCATGGTGTCTTGCATTATACCTCCTTTTGGACCCGCATGGTCTGGGGTACTTCCCATGGAACTACTTTCCTCCCTTAAACCAGGTCTTTGCCATTGGTATCTTTTTTGCACACCTGGCTTCTACTCTTTGTTGTTACCAAAATAGGCTCCAAACCTGCACTCCGTGTTCTCATCGCATCCACTATGTCTCTTCATTCTTAATGTTGACCATTTCAGTGCCCTTGTATTTCCAATGTTGTTGATTCATGTGCTCAAATAACTCCGGGAACTCCTCATACTTATGTTTCTTTTTGTACCATGAGCACTGCAACAAGTCCGGGAACTCTGTTTGTAATGCTCTGTAGACCCACAGTTGAAACAGGTTCCACACGGAACTCACTCCTTCCTCTTCTGTGGTTACCATGACAATGAAATCCTCCGCAAAAACCCCTTTCACACGTGCCTCATCTGCGCGCTCCTCATAACAACGATCATCGACCTTAGAAATACTAGCAATGCTGGTCTGGATAGACCCCATGATAAATGGCCTTATGGATTTGATCAATCCACCTACAGTCCTTATTATCATGGGTTGTAGAGTTACAGATCTTGCAGTATCAAGAAACATTCTTCCAGATTAAGCATTGTAACAATGGACAACTACTTGCATCATGGTCCCCATGACAAATTTTACAGTCTACAGTCACGGCGCATACTGTCCTCCGGGGGAAATTATCCTTGACATGCCCTTCCACTTCATAATTTTTTCACTATAAACCAACGCGAGTCTCATGGGATGATTTCATAGACAACTTCTTTGACTGCTTAGCCATAGCAGCAATTTGAGCCTCTAGGAATGGGCTAACACCACTATCAACACTACCAACAGCCTCGGCATGTAGAGTAGCTTCCAATGTCTCGTGTGGGTCTGTGAAAGTTTTATGAGATAAGGCCCTTCTAAAAGGTGTTATCAATCCTCTAGCAAACCACTGAGCATTCCTTGAAGGGTGAATATCATATGAAAATTTAGACAAGAGAGTTTTAAAACATGCATCATACTCCCGCACACTCTCTGCCATTCCTTGTTGAATCTCCTTCAAGGTATTGATGCTCTTCTATTCAAACTTAGGGATGTGGAATTCTACAAGAATGCATTCTTTAGAGCAGTATAATCCACCACTGTTTGATGAGGGGTCATATTCCTATACCAGTTATGCGTGCATCCTTGCAACATGGTTTACAAACTGACTAGCCTTCCGTTCCAGGGTTGTGACACCCTTTTCCCACCATAGCAGTTCACACTTTTGAACATGTTCTGCAGCATCCTCAATACTCTATAATCGAGAAAATGTAATGACATTTAAAAAAACTTGGGGGTGGTTGGGGCCCATGTCCTCTTGAGCTAGAGCCTTGGTTTCTACCTATGTTTCATCCTCTGCCTGACCCACCAGGTCATGTGCCTCTTGAACCACCAGATCCACCAGGTCCACAAGGTCATGTTCCTCCTGACCCCCCAGATCCACCAGATCCCATAGTGGTTGTGTCAAGGGTCCCCACAGTTCCACTAAACTGCATGCCTATGGTCTGCGACAATGCCCCACTACCAATAGTCTAACCCGCGCCACTCCCAGACACGAGACCAAAAACTTGTGTGTTTATACCTTGCCTGAAAATTCCCTCCTAACACCAGATTGGTGTTTGCAGCCATAGAGGGCCCAAATGAGAAATTATATCTCCTGGTTGTAGACTGATCACTTCTAATGAAACCAACTAGACTAGAAATATCTTCCCCTGATCTAGGAAAACCAAGCGCCACGGTTCGGTCACTAGTGGGCTCAGATGCATGCTAATGGTTCTTATCTCCCCGCATGATGAACTCTAATCAGAATCCAAAGGGGTCTCTCTTATGTTCTTGCCAAGATGGGGTCGTACAGACTGCTCAGGTTCCATGTTCCTCTGCATGAACCTCAAATCCTTCCCGTAACATCTACCGACATACATCCATCACACTTGCAACCTCGTGTTGTCTAGAAATATCCCTTTCACATGCTTCACTATGCTTGAGTTGTCTCTCCTCCCTTTCTTTCTCTATCGCAACATCTACCATCTTCCTCCACCCTAGCTTCCTCGCCTAGCACTCAGAACGGTTTAGCCATCCATTGGAAATGCCTCTAAACTCATTGTAACCATCAAGATCTTCATTTCCATAGGGACAGAATGTAGAAATGATCCTCTGGGCTCTTGCAGAAACTCAAACTCAGCAACCTCCAGACAAGAATATGTGGAAATTGTGTACTCCAGAGTGTAGCTAGCCAGTTTCCACCAATGATCCATAGCACGAGTCCACATCAGATCTACATCCTACAGCCTCTGGTATTCTTCTTGGGTCCACACACACGATCCATAATGCCAACTTGATCTAGACGCATAGGATGAAAGCCACTCATACAGTTCTACTAGGAAGCAGCAGAAAAAAGTTTCATACAGATCATGGTAGAGGTTCTCTTCTATCCATCTATGTGCATCAAACTCAGGTCCAGTGTTGAATCTCTAAGCAAATTCATCCTCTGTGCTCTTGAACCATGATTCAAAACTTTCCAAACTTAACCACTCTATCATTACTCACTACACAGATCATGATGTATGCCATTTCCCACTACAACTTCGAAAAGAATTCCCAGAAATGAAACCAAGATGCAGTCATTTTTACCCCTATCACAAAAGGAAGGAACTCCATGTATGCCTACCTATCACCTAGCATATGTTGGGCACTCACGCAAGGCACGCGTGGGTGTCAAGTCTCTCATTTATGTGAGTTTATTGGGAAAACATCATCTATTATTTACATTTAAGAGATTTAAAAGGCGTTAAGACATACAAGCACCATAGAGCTCAGAATGGCTCTAGATCCTTGCAGTCATTTTAGACAAAAATACTTAACATGTGATATAACTTATACCAAAACAGAAAGAAATTATACAAGCATCCATACTTAGCATAAACATAAATGAAGAGAACCTATGAGAAATATTTATGCATCAGAATCATCAATATTCATATAACTGGTAACCTCATTACATCCATGGAGCTATTACAGAATGTCACAGAGAAGTAGACCGCAATCATGCATTACAACTATACTAATTTAGCTAGGCTATCAAAAAGAAAAATTACAATTCCCATACCCATTATACATCCTTTCTCAAGTACAATTATCCACAATAGAGTTCTTATAGTATTTTTGCAGAGTTGTACCCTCTTCTAGTTCTATCTATGTTTCTCCTGCAGGTGCTTGTATTTTATAGACTTTCTGGGTTGCCAAGTCAATCCTCCAGCGCCCTCAGATCTGATGCCAAGTGTCTGAATGTGTTCCTCCATGTGAGCATGCCCCTTGAGGCCTGAGCTTTCCAATTTTCACCATGATGTGCTTCTAGAATCTTCTACTGTAGGCATGCTCCTTTCTGGGCAAACCTGTTGTCAAGCTGTCACCTTATCCATTCCACGATGCGCAGTTGGGTCATGCTTTTCACGTTTTCTTCCTCAAACACCCAATTTGGCTACGTCCCGAACCCTTGGTTCTGTCCGCATGCGCCACGCGCACCACAGGTTTCCTTAAACCCTTTCTCTTAAACCCTTCCCTACGTGCCTTTCTTTAACGTAGGCCTTGCACACCTTTTTTACTTAGCCAATATCCTAGGGACCCAATACTATCAATAAATTTGCACAAATGAAAACACTATAAAACTGTAAGTTTCAAAATAGACATTTTTGACGATGCCCATATCCCTACATATTTTTGTCATAAATGGAATAACCAACCAAAATGTGAGAAGATGAATATGAGTATGATGAACCTATCACTCAAATCTTCTCTACGCCTACTTTCAAATTATTTCAAAGATAAATATAAACATAGGATCATATCCCTAAAATATAGATTTGAAAATGTTTTCATACTATCACCAGTTACTGCAATGCAAACATAAATTTGAGGAATGTTTTTCCCATCCAATTACTTGGTTTTTTTTGTATAGGTGGTTTTACTTCCCCAGTACCAGAATGAGCATTTACATGAGTTATATCAATAAATTTTGGTTTGACATTATTTTCCTTTTTAATAAATTTACAGTGTTACACTCAAGGAACATACCAACACATATTAACATCATGACCATTCCTTTTACAATGGGAACAAAATTTAACTTCCCTGTTTTTAGGAGTCTTACCCATTTTTCCATTCCCTGAACTCTGTCTATGATAATGATTCCTCTATTTAGGACAGGTAACATTTTTTCCATTTCTTGCCTTACCAGAGTGAGATTGGTCATTGGCACCTGCCTTATCATTCACAAAAGGAATTAACTTCTTAACCATTTTTTTCCTCTTCCAACAATATTCTACAGAATGATTAGTACCTTCACAAAACATACAAGGAAATGCATACTTCTGTCTACCCAAGATATATTGTTCAAACTGAAAGAGTGTTTTAATAAGTCTTAGGATTAAGTTTCCCCCTAGTGCTATTTTTAGTGTAAGTGGGAGGAGGTGGAATTTCATTACCCCGTTTACCTGTTCTCTTAGACCTTTCATTGTTCCTCTTGATGGTAGAATCCTGCAATTCTAGTTGCATAGATGTTTGGCTGTTGGAAGCTTGTCTTCCTTCAACTACTTTGGAACTTTCTCCAATTTCCATTTTCCCACTAGTATAACCCAAACCTGCAAACCAAGGTTGTTCCTCTACCTGTATTGGGTCAGCATCCCCTTGTTCATTTTTACCAAGGCCTTTTCCATTACATCCCATTTTAACCATTAGCTTAGACCCAATTCCCTTAGTGTGTTTTTCAAATTCACCCAAAGAAGTGTCTGAAACTAAATGAGACGAACTATTTTCATGTGAACAACTTACAATGCATTTTTCTATCATAGTACTTGCATCTACTTTGGAAGGCATTTCCTTATTTTTTCACCTTGTTGCAACTTTGCTAAGAGGGCATCCTTGGTCTGTATTTCTTCCTGTAACTCTTTAACAAATCCCATCAAATTCTTGTTCTCTACAAGCATCTTGTTGAAATACTCCTCTTTCTTGGTTATAGAGGATTGTGGCTCATATTTTAACCACACTATTTCCTCTTCTAAGGAATAGAATTTATCTCTCAGGAAAGAGTTTTTCTTCCTGGAGTTGGCGGTTAATGGCTTTGAGCTCATCCAGTTGCTCATGTTTGGATGACTTCCCATGATTCCCTATTCCTACAAATACAACATGTACTTCCAAAACTACACACTACAAAATAAGACTAACAAGCCCTAAAATGTCTGCACAACTGAAAACTGAAACCAAATTTTCAAACATAATTAACAGCTAATCCAGTAACCTAACTGCTCAGTTACCAAAACTTGATCCTAAAATGGGTGTTTTACTTTTTCCACTTTTAAACGTTTTCAAGGATTGTTAATTTTTTAATTAACTCGAAGTCTTTTATACTCCAAAAATTTATCAAATTTTGATTTAGGATTGTTTTCAAACTAAAATGTAAACTCCTTTTTATTCAAAATTCACTATTTGATCAAAGCCCAAATTCAATGTTTCTTTATTTTAATCGATTTTCCAAAGTTGTCAAATACTGATTACCATTTCTTCCACATTCTTTTTTATGAAATTCAATTATTTAAAACAATCAGAAATTGAAAATAAAAATTAGAACACAACACCAGATTGTTTACGGGGTTCAGAATTCCTATGTCCCCGGGTTTGTGGTGAACCGCTCCATTAATAATGTTAAAAAATGTAAATACAATAACCATTACATTAACCAATAATGAATAAAAAACTTGAAAAAAATGTGTTTTAGACCTTCAAAGAATGTTAATGGAGCTCAACACCTGTCCTTCACCTTCCTGATCCACTTACAGCAATGTCTCCCTTTGATTCTACACCCCCCCCCCCCCCCCCCCCCCTCCCTTCGTGTGACTTTAACAGAAAATAAACTCTACCACCAAAGTTCCAAATGAGATAAATTATTACATCATCATGATTGTCTCAAAATTCTAAGAAAATTTTGATATATAACTCGAGATATAGAAGTGAGCAGAAGTGCCCAAAATTATACATTTCCAAAACTGCCTCCTTATTCCCTTGACACAGACCTGGCATTAATCTTCTATAAAGGTCTGCGAGCCATTTATATAACACACCCAAGCCTCTAGGTGAGTTGTTTAAATCAATTTTCTTGAGATTGGAGTGTCTTGGGTTCAAATGACTTGCCCTACTTTTTAACCGGGTGGTTTAGAATTTAATTGGCTATTGAGCCATTTTGAATGTTGTGGGTTTAGATGGATGGGTATTTGACCCAAGTTTGGCACATTGATAATTATGGATGTGGCATGTAGGATATATTGCGTGGAGTTTGGAGAGATAAAGAGATAAAGTGGTGGAGATATAAGGGTTTGTATTAATGTTTAGAGATTAATATGTGATAAATATCATCCTTAGGTAAATGCGTGGGGATTGGAATAAATGTGAAATAATGTGCCAAATAATTACAAATGTAATATGAAATTTGACCCAAATTAAGTATGAAAAATAATACCACCTATCAACCCTTAATTGGAAAATCAAACTCGTGGTGGCAAGCCATGTGGTGGTTTTGAGGACCCACCACGTCGGCGATGATATAATCGACCTCATGGTGGCCTAGCTCCCCTCCGTAACAAAAGTTGAGCCTCTTGTTCCACTAAGCTATACCATTTTACAATCGTTAAAGACCGGTGGTGAAAACCTCTTGAACCTCCAATTTTTCCAACGCCCTTTTGCTACGTGTCACAGTGTTATTGGTCTATTATTGACCTATTTACCAGAGTGGACTTTCTCAATGACCCAAACTTTGATTGGACATATATTGAGCTCAGAGTGTCCATTGTTCATGTTCTTATAATCATCGGAAATCTCTATGAAGGATCTACTGTACTGGCGTGGTTTAGGGAACTTTAGGGAAATTTTAAACACTAAAAAAATATCCCCTGATCATCCATGGTGGCATGACTAGAATTTCCTCACTGCTCTTCCTCTCTGCCATTACAAACCATTCTTGGAATACTCATCAATCACCCCTCATTTGGTGCCCACTTAAATGCTATAATGCCACTGGAATGTTTCCTCCCATGATTCTTTTTGGAAATTTTAGTTCAAAGAGTTTGGAGCATTATTTTCAAGCCAAAAAATCTCATTTTTTGTGTTCTATTTTATACCAGGTATCCTAACTTAGGATCCTATTCAAGCATATGGGTTTTAACCCGACTTCTCGGTCTTCCATCAACCAGAGTTTATTAAACACATTTTTTGGTTTCACCTGCATGCTTAGTCAACTTGGAAATGGATTTGTTCCATTTTTTCGACCCTTTTCTCCAAATTTCTTTACTTGTAAAAAGGTTCTTTTGGGGGATACAACCTTATTACCTATAATTTACAACAAATTTTGGCACATCTTCAGAACTAATATTATTTTTCATCTTTGGAAAGACACAAAAATAATGACATTTTTAATAATTTTCCTATGGATAGAAATTTTTTATTTTACTAATAAAGTGGGTTTTCGCTCCACTGTGATGCTCCAGATCCAGGACCATGCCGAAAAAATATCAGTTGGACATTAAGAACCTCCGGCGCTTCCTCAACCACTGGGTTTCTGCCCCCTGTGTAGTCAATCGGGTTGCCTCTAGATGCTCCTACCCATTTTTTCTCACCACCTCGGCCGCACCACTGTACTCTTCCACTTAGGGGATAGGTGTTTCATAGAAGGTGCTCACAGAGCTAAAAGATCCCCTCTCCTTGCCAACGCATGTCCCCTTGCTCTCATCTCCTTCCCTTTCTCATAGCGGGGTCCTTGATCAACTTGGTGATTCTAGTGGCACTGGTTGGAACTTGGAATGACCCTCAACATGGAAAATTCCCATGTTTTCCCTTTCTATTTCTCCCTCGTGTCCATCTTCTGATAATCCTAAGTAGCATCAGCAATAAGATGAAAGTGGGTGGAAGCCCATCCTAGACTCAGCTCATCCTAGTTATTGGTTTGGGGTGACAAGCCTTACAGCCCCCTGCCTCCTCCTTCGCCTACCATGTTTTCCACTGCGGCCTATTTTTCTGGATCCTTATTTTCTTTTCTCTTTTTTACTAATGCTCAAGTTTTTATTTTGGTTTTGATGTAATCTAACCTTTTTCTTGAGGACTAGTTTCCTTTATGTGATTGGCATTCTTTGGTGTTACTTTTTCCACCCTTTTTTTGTATGATCAACGTTCTATATCTCTTGTTTGTGTGTGTGTGTGTACATACATACATACGTGTGTGTGTGTGTGTGTGTGTCCATGTGTGTGTTTCTGTGTCTATGTATGTGTCTGTGTCTGTGTCTGTGTCTGTGTCTGTGTCTGTTGTGTCTCTATGTGTGTGTGTGTGTGTCTGTGTCTATGTCTGTTGTCTATATGTGTGTGTGTGTGTGTTTCCATATTATGTCAGCCTTATAAATATTATAACATGAAATAAAATCCTTAAACAAGAAGAATGTAAAAACTATAATCACTCCTAAAAACAAATTGCTAACTGACTTGGTTCGTTGTTTAGTGTTACTTACCCAAAACTACCAAAAATTGGCCTAAGTGTTAATAGAATAGAAGTTTGTCTGGAAAGAGAAAATATTTAATTAGCTATCTTGAAAAACATGTCTTCAACTAACATGGACATCATTTCTTGAAAAGTATTTCTTTAACCATCATATAACATAGGTTTCAAGACAAATTAGATACCTAAGTATTTTAATAATTCTTGTTATATTACTGATGACATTCCTTGAAAGTAAAATATGACAAGTGAGTTACCTTTGAAAGGATAAGACATGGCACAAAAATGAGCATTTTTGGTAAGTCTTTCCACTACGACCATGATGAAAATTTTCCCTTTCTAAATTAGGAAATCTTGTGATGAAATCCATATATACCTCATCCCATCTCTCGCTAGGAATATATAAGGGTTGTAGGATACCCAGTGTAATAATAGTCTTGCCCTTATTATGTTGACACACCAAACATTCTGCCACAAAGTTTTGGAAATTTCCTTTCAACCACTCCCAAAAGAGATCTTGTTTGACTCTATGATAATTTTTCAATAACCCAGAATGTCCACCTAGTAGATAAGAATGGAGCTCTAAAAATAACATGGTGTTTAAGTGTAGAGTTTTCACACAAATAAAACTTTTCCTTGTACTACAATATATCTTCCTGCCATATATTTTTTTGGATATGGTTGGATCTCTCTGTAGATTTTTAATGAGAGTCTAGATCTATGCATCCTTTTTACTATTCTTCCCTTGGTTTCTCTACCCAATCTACCTTTAGTATATAGATGGCCCCTAACAATGCTTATGTAGTCTCATCCTTCCTAGATAGTACATCAACAACCGCATTTAACTTCCCTTTCTTATAAATAATCTCAAAGTCATAACCCAACATCTTTTTGACCCATTTTTGTTTTCTATTTGGAATATATCCATTACTCCAATAAGTATTTCAAAATATCACGATCATTTTTTACCTTGAAGTGTCTACCCATCGAGTATGGTCTCCATTGTTTGATTGCAAGTAAGATTTCCATCATTTCCTTGTCATATGTGAGCCTCAAGAAATTCTTTCCTTTTAGTTTCCTACTCTCAAATGCATTGAGATATCTTTGTTACATGAGTAATGCCTCGATCCCATTTCTTGAAGCATCACATTCAACTTTAAAGGTCTTGGATAAATCTGGGATTGTCAATTTTGGGGTGTGCACATTTTTGCCTTCAAGTTTTCAAATGCCCTAGAACAGGGATAATTTTAGTGGCGAATATTCGTAATATGGCGAATATTCCATTTTTGAAAATTTTGAAAAGGTGAATTTTTTGGCACGGGCCAGTGACATGTTCGCCCTAAAAATTACACTTTAATTTTTTTTTAGGGGTCGGCTTCGCCTACCCTTGAAAAATATCCCCTATATAAACCTAGATTATTCGCCAGGTAGAACACTTCTACTTCACATTTTTTCAACAATATGATATATCCCGTTATTATAGACGCGCGACAAGGAGGGTTTGCTGACAAAGAGATACTGTAGATATTGACGCATAGTAGATGTAATGACAAAGATTTGGTTGACGAGCGACATGGAGTTTTTTTCGTAATGAGCAAGAAGAGGGCAGAGGTTGTAGACGCGCGTCAACAGGCCTTAGTGACGCGCGTCTACAACTTGTCTATTGGCGCGCATCAACAGGCCTTAGTGACACGTGACAAGGAGGTACAACAGATATTGATGCATAGCAAACGCATGAAAAAGATTTTGTTGATGCGCGACACGGAGATTTTTTGATGAGAAAGTAGAGGTCGGAGGCTGCAGACGCGTGACAGGATATTTTGATGTCGTGCATCAAAAAAAATGCAGTGACACGCGTCAAAAGACCTTAGTGACGCGCGTCAATATACCTTAGTGACGCACGTCAATAGACCTATTGGCAAAATCTCCCGTCGCGCGTCTGCAGCCTTCTGTCGCAGTGCTTGATAATCAGGCAAAAAAATTTCATACAACCCCCAAAAAATTCACCTTCCCGTGAAACCGGTTCCGGGGATATTCGCCAGGTATTCTCCACCTCCGATTTCCAGGAGGTCTCTTAAAATGAACCCTGCCCTAGAAGCTTCCTCATTCCAATGAAAGGATTCTTTCTTCTTTAGTGTTGTGAATGGTGTTTTTATATTGTCATATTTTTTGTGAAACATAAGAAACCTCATAATTTCTTGAGGGTTCTTGGAACTTCCCATTCCACCATGGCCTTGATCTTGCGAGGTTATACCTTAAAACCTACATGAGAGACAATATGGCCTAAGTATTCCACTTCACCTACCCCAAAATAACACTTCTAAGGCTTGGCATATAGTTGATGTTACTCGAGGGCTTCCAAGACTATATTTACATGATATAAATATTTCTCCCATGATTTTTGTAGATGAGGATATCATCAAAAACTACCAAGACAAACTTCCATAGGAATGGTCAAAATACATAATTCATAAAAATATAAAATGTGGATGGTGCATTAGTAAGACCAAAAGGCATCACGAGAAATTTGTAATTCCTTTGATGAGTTATAAAGGCTAGGTTATGAATATCCTCTTTCTTTACTCTAATTTGGTGATTTCCAGAATGAAGATCTAGTTTTGTAAAATAAATTGCACCATACAACTCATCTAATAAATGATAGATTATGGACTCAACATCTGTACTATGAAAGACTCACTTTCTAATGTCATCAATGCTTTGCTACTGGTCATTTGATGAAGAATTTTGGACACCCAAAATGAAAATGTGGGCAGCTCTGGTGGAAGGATTCCCTTCCCTCCCATTTCACTATTAATGCCTCTATTAAGCATGAGGATGACTCCAATTTGGATAAGTGTCCTTCTAGGGTAAATAATACCCATGTTATTGAGGAGACTTCTTCACAGGAGACCCTTCCTAGATCTCATTCATTGCTTATTTAAAATGGCCCTCTTGAGAAGGTGAATGAGAGGTTAGAAAATTCTTCCTCCCCTAAGCCCTTATACAGGCCCATTGATTTCATTGAGGTTATTCTTCCTAGTGGCTCATATTCAGTTCATGATTCTAACATAGAGGAGTGGACTATTTTCCAACACAAAAAAATAATTTCCTCCAAGTTACCAATAACCCCTTCTAAAATGACCTTAATATTTCATACCATAGGCTGACATCCTTTCTTTGGCTCTCTTTCTGTGGTTCGGTTGTTCCCCTCCTGTAAATTTTTTTCACCAAACAACAAATGTCTTTTCTATTATTGTTGTACTGCTGGGAAAAGTAATTCTTCTTGTCTCTCTAGTTCTCATTGACTTATCTGGGTGTTGACCCATTCTTGTTGTACCTAGGTAGCATCCCAGTCAAAAAACATTTTACCATTAATAAAAAAAATCATTAATGACAGGAATAGGAAACTTATCTTTGATAGTGTACTTGTTAAGTTCTTTGTAGTATATACACATGCACCACCTTCCATCCTTGCGACACACCATCACCATTAGAGAAGAATAAAAAATCTGACTATGAAAAATAATACCCATTTCTAACTTTTCCTCAAAAATATTCTCAATATCACTCTTTTGTATATATGCATATCTATAAGGCCTGATGTTGGGGGTTGGCTTCGTGGAATTAACTGAATGACATGATCGTGATCTATTTTAATAGGTAATCCTCTAGGATCCTTAAAGACAACTACATGTTTATAAATAACCTTCTGAAGATGAGGATGCGCTATTGTAATTAGTGGTTAAACTTCCATGGAGAATAATCGTACTAAAAATCCTTCATCCCCCTTTTTAAGAATCAAGCTTAGAGACAAGCAGAGCATGTAGTGTGTCATTTTGTAGCCGGGGATGAAATGCAGCTTGCTCTTTGTCACTCAGATGTGGAGAAATGGGTAGCACCCTCAAGAGGATTTGACCTATCCTCACTACTTTATGGTTGTGCCTTTCAACCAGGGTGAGAGGACCCTTTTTGTAGCCTGCTGTTTGTGGAGGAGATGGAGATATCCTTCCTTGTGAAGTTATTAAGAAGACCTTGAAGAAAATATGATCAATGCAACAAAACCTAACTCTCACGAGTTGTCACTCTAGATAATGGAGATATTTTCTAAGCAAGGTTCAGGCCACTAAAGACAATGAAAACCTGATTGTTTCTGCATGTTTTGGTAGTAAAAATTATGCATTTGTATACACACATGACAAACAGGGGTAGTATGGGTATGATTGGTTGTTTTTAAATGAATTTTTGGTGGGAGGTGAGGCAGAAATGAACTTGATTCACCAGATCCTTGAGAAATTTTACAAAAATGGAGAGCTTGAACAACATAGAATGCTTTGGGATAGCTAGGATGTTCCTTTAACCAAGAATATGTGCTTCAATGGAGGCCCAGATCAGCACTTTTCACACAAACTTCAAGGATCCAAAATGAAGGCTCAAATTGGAAAACTTAACTAAACATTATCAACCTCTATTTCATCATGCCTAAGATACCCTCAAAGGCTAACAAACAATCTTATAGTCATGCTAGGAGTCACAGTGATTTTAAATTTGTTTATTTCACTATCAAATGAAAGCTCTTCTGATAAATGAAATTACAAATGCCACCAAACTATCACAAGGATAAGATCTTGTGTGATTCACAAAGATTTCAATGTAAGATTGCAACGGGAACAAGAAAACTACTTGCAAACATTCAGAAATGAAGCAAACACAAATTTTCCCAAAAATAACACAGATTAACTCAAGTTTGATTAAATTTATCAGCAGGGGAAAGTTTCTAGAACAATCTCAGAGCTTGTCAATGGTTGTACACTCGCAACCACCTTGACATGATCAAATTTAACACAAAGGAGATAAACAGGTTTCTTCAGATGGTTTCTCAGAAGGACGGGTTCTATCAAGCTTTTCTCTTAGAAAAATCAGTCCCGACCTCTAACACTCCAACCATTTGCACAAAAAATTCATGCAATTTATAATACTTCATTTACAACAGAGTTTTCCCCCAAAACCAGAGACATTCAAAGCACCATTGCATGTTGAGACTCCCAGAATCATATTTGTGAAAAAGTTGTCAGGTGTGCAGAGGGAAAATCTCTCCAAATATTTCCAGCATTCAATTCTTCACCTGGTAAGTCATTCTTCATCTCGTGTGCCAACTACTTCCTCCTCCAATCTGTCAAATCTGGTTCTTTGCATGCCAAGGAAAGAAAAACTAGAAAATCAGATCGAAGCCAATGGTCAGATCACATCTTGATGGAAAAAGACGTTTTCAGATTTTTCCCACCCAACCAGGATACCAAATTAATGTTCCTCTTCATTTTACGTGCAGGAGACTCCAAGAAATGATAAAAAACTGTAAAAAATCGCATCTCCAGGAGCTTTGGAGTAGAAATGGTGGAAAATCAGATACAGATGCACAGTTTTTGTTGATCTCTCTTTTGAATTTGGACCGTCCACATGGGAGATCCAAGTTAAGATGGGCCCGGGGGTTCCTTTTTACCTTTTACACCTTTTGGAAAAAATGCAAAATTTCTCAATTTTCTCCACCCCTCCGCCTTTGAAAAATGGGCCTGACACGTGTCCCAATGTGGGTCCCAAAGGAACCATGGCTAAATTCTACTATTTCACCTCTTTTTTGGAAAAGGGAAATTTTTCCAAGTTTTCCCCGTAGCTCTGCCCTTCTGCTTCTAGTTTCTGATGTGGGTCCCAGCGGAACCACGCTTCCTTTTACACTTTTAACTCCTTTCTCCACAAAAGGAAAATTTTCCAATTTTCCCCCGAAATTCCACACCTCTGCCATTGACTGGAGAAAAATTTTGACTATTCTCTGTCAGGCCTATGGGTCATTTTGATGATTTTAATCTTTTAAATAACAAGGGGCAAAAAATCCAAGTTTCCCCCGATGGCCCGCCTCCCCGCCTCTTGACTTTTCAAACCGCCACGTGTCTCAATGGCGCATCTTGAGATGGTCCCCAAAAGTAGAGACCCTAAATGAGTGTGGGCTCACCACGTGTCTCAGGCCCTTTAGGAAGTTGCTGAAAAGTCTAAGGAAAGAAGACCCGACGGAAACCTCCACGTGTCTTTATGGCGCAACTTCAAGAACCTTATAAGGCTTCAATATGATTTGGCGGGGGTGCGCTTCCATTTTAGAACCTTTACTCCATTTTTCCAAAAGGGAAAAATATCCAACTTGCTTCCGAAGGCCCGCATCTCCACTTTTAACTTTGCCACGTGTCCTTCTGCGGGGTCAAAGTAAGACTTTTTCCCTGCCGCTTAAATTTTGCTTTAATCAAAGCCTGGCAGGGCCACGGGGTAGAGTTCAAAATTTTTTTCCAAAGTAGCCAAAAATAACAAGTTCAAAAAACAAACCCACCGTGCCTCATCCAATTAGAAGAAGCCACGTAAGTACCAAAAGAACCAATCAGAATTGAGTGGAGCTACGGGACCAAATTTTCCTTTTTTCCAAAAAAGCAAAAAGTGACAAGTTAAAACATTTTCCCGCCATCCCCTGACCAACCAAAAGAAGCCACGTGACCACCGAATGCTGAGGAATAATTTTGATAGGAAAAAGATGCCGCCAGACCGTCAAAACACATAGAAATTCACCATTCATGCCCAGAATCTGATTTTTCGCTAAGGATGAATTTTTTTGAAACAAAACCAAGTGAATCATGGTTCCAAGCATCTTTCGACCATGGATTTGGATTTTCAAAGGCATACAAATATAAATTGATCATTCTTGAGCTTCCATGGTTGGGGAAAAATAGGAAAAAATGGCAGAGCCCGTGGATTTTGAAGAAATTAGGGAAAAAATAGGGAAAACTCAGAGACTTCTTCAAAAAGGGGCATGACAATGGATTCTGTAAACAATTCAAGGCATTCAAATGGAGGTAAAAGCTTCAGAACATCCACATCGAGAGATAAAATGTTTCATAACATGCAGATCAAAGGAAAATCAGGGCAAATGGTGCGAGATCAACACGAGCACCAACATCGGCTCCGACTCAGGGATGGGCACTCCCTGCGAGTGCCACAAGAACAACTAGCAGACCAAGTGCCAAGAACAGACCATTGGGAAATGGAGTCAAAGAATAAGCTAGCATAGCGGAACAACCACAACCATCCTCCAAAAACCAAACCAAGAAACCAGTAAAACCAAGTCACCGAGGACCAGAATGAGCAAAAACACAAAAGACAGAAAGCAACCAACAAGTTATACACTATACAAGTGATTCTCACCTTGATTCTGGGGAATCAATCCAGGAAATGCTTCAAGTTCCTGCCATTAACAGGAAATTTGAGCAATTCACCATCCAAATATTTCAAGAAGAAGGTATGCTCACCAATCTGAATGTCAATGGAGTAAGGGCCCATCCACAGTGCATCAAATTTACCATGCTTGCCCTTGTCTTCATGTCTGCTATCCCACAATAGCACAAGATCTCCAATGTTGAAAGCTCTGGGAGTGACCTTCTTGTCAAATAACTTCTTCAATTTTTCTCTGAACTTCACATGCCTTTGGTGAGATGCTCTCCTTTCTTCATCAAGTTCAACAATCTGGTTAATGCGAGCCTCATATGGACTAACTTCTTGATCTTACAGTTGTTAAATGAACTGATATGAGGATAGTTGCATATGCAGGGGCAGCAAAGCTTGAGTTCCATACACTAATTCAAATGGAATTTTTTCAGTGGCTCTTTTAACATTAATTCTATCAGCCCAAACAACAAAACTTCAGTTGTTCACCCCATTTTCTTTTGTTCAGCTCCAAGGTTCTTCTGATAATCTTCAACAAATTTTTATTACTGGACTCAGCTTGTCCATTTCCTTGGGGATTGTAATTAGAAGCATATGTCAAATTGATCCCATATTCTTTGCACATTTCCACCAAAGGTTTAGCTCTGAAGCTCATGGCATTGTCAGCAACAATTTTAACTGGCACTCCAAACCTGCAGATGATATGGTTCAACATAAAATCCATGACAATTTGGTGTGTTGCTCTTTTGGTGGGGATTGCCTCCACCCACTTGGTGAAGTAATCAGTGGCTACAAGAATCCACTTATGGCCAGCACTTGAAGGGTCTGAAATCTCACCAATGAAATCCATTCCCCATTGCTTGAATGGGGCTTCAATTGATACAGGCTGCAAAGGTAGGGAGCCTGAAGCTTTCAGTCTTCTAGAGAAGCACTGGAAACTCTCACATCTTCTAACCAAAAGAGTTGTATCCTTGAAGAGATTTGGCCACCAATAACCAGCCCTCAAGATCTTGTGTGTTGTGACTCTTCCAGCAAAATGCCCCCCACAAACTCCTCCATGGAGATCAACAATTATCTTGGGGGCTTCATCTTCAGTAATGCACCTTAAGAGAACTCCCTCAGGGTTCTTCCAAGCTAACCCATAATCAGTAATGACATATTTCTGGGAAGCCAACTTAAGGGCTCTTTTCTGGTTCTTACTCAAATACTCAGGGCAAGTATAGATGTCTGAGATAAAAAATTACATCTTTGTACCACTCAGAACTCATCAATTTTTCAAAAACATCTACCCTTCCTTCTTCTACCTCATTTACCTCAATAGTTTGCAAGTTTCTCTCAGCCATAAGCTTAGCCAAGCCCAAACCTCTCACCAACTTTGTGGTTTGGATATCCATGTCATATTCTTGCAACTTGTTCACCCATCTGCATCTTTTGCTTGAGACTTCCATCTCTGATAAGATGTCTTTCACCATAGTGTGGGGAACATAAGAAACAATTTTAGAGCTCAAAATGTAAGGCCTGAAAACCTTTGTTTCTTTTACCAAGGAAAATGCTTGTTTCTCCATAATAGTGTATTTCAGCTCAGCCCCCTGCAATGCCTTACTAAAAAAGGCAATTGGCCTCTCAAGCCCCTTCATCATCTTTCTGCAGCAAGACAGATGCAATAGTGTTCTCTGAAGCAAAAGAAAATAGTTGGAAAGGCTTCTTATAATCTGGAGCTGCTAAAACAGGGGCATGCTTTAATGCCTCCTTGATCCCATTGAAATCTTGAATGGCATCCTCCTCCCATTTGATGGCCTGGTCCTTCTTTAGCATGCCAGTGATTGGAATGGTCAACTCAACAAAGTTTGATATGAATCTCCTGATAAAGTTTATCTTCCCAAAGAAGGACTGAATCCCCTTCTTGGTTCTCAGAATTGGGACCTTGCTGATGGCCTCTACCCTTTCTGGATCAATCATTACCCCTTCTTGTGACACAATGTGACCAAGAAATTTTTCCTTCTGTACTCTGAAATGGAACTTCTTTGGATTGAGTGAAATGCCATATTCTCTACATCTTATCAGCATTTTCTCCAAGTGCTGCAAATGATCACCTCTCTTTCTGGAGAACACAGTTACATCATCTTGGTAGACAACAATAAAATCATTGATGTAACCAACAAAAGCAACATCCATTTCTCTTTGAAAGGTTGCTCCAACATTCATCAGTCCAAAGGGCATCCTGACATATACATATGTTCCCCAAGGGGTGGTAAAGGTTGTCTTAATTCTTTCTGATTCCTTTACAACAACTTGGTTATAACCAGAGAAGCCATCCAGGGTAGATAGCAGCTCAGAACCGGTCACTAACTGCAACATGTTTTCCATGTTTGGTAAAGGATAATTATCCTTCATTGATGCTCTGTT
Organism: Taxus chinensis; assembly: GCA_019776745.2. Taxonomy (NCBI): domain Eukaryota; kingdom Viridiplantae; phylum Streptophyta; class Pinopsida; order Cupressales; family Taxaceae; genus Taxus; species Taxus chinensis. Next base: position 167,313,318 of record CM034150.1, read on the forward strand.
CAGATTTCTGAAGTCCACACACATCCTGATGTCACCATTCTTCTTTCTGACTGGTACTAGGTTTGCAACCCAAGAAGAATACCTTGTAGGCTGAATAATCCCTCCATCCCTCAGTTTCTTCAGTTCCTCTTACATTTTAAGAGATAGGAGTGGATTGATTGGCCTCTGTTTCTACCTGAATGGTTTTGCATTAGATTCCAAGGGAATCTCATGTTGAAATAGATCCTCTCTGTATGCCTTTAATTCAGAATAAGTCCAAGCCATGCAATCTTGATATTTTTTTAGCAATTGGACATAAGACTATTTTTCCTCCTTGCTGAGATTGCTTCCCAACCAGATCTTCCTTGGTTTCTCCTTTGTGCCAAGGTCATGCTCCTCAACATCCCTTGAGGCTGTACTATGCATCTGTTAATAATGCGATCAACATTATCAAAGTTGGATTCAAGAGAAACCAGCCCTCTAGGAATGGTATTAGTCTTTAGTTGGATGATTCCTTTGCCAAACAAGGTTTCTTTACCCTCTGCTATGCACACCATTGGCTCCCAATCAATACTTTGATCAGAAAACTCCCCTTTGTTCTACAAAAATCTTTTGACCTGAGCATCATCATCAAAAACTTGCCAATGTTTAATGTTGTCAGGTACAGATGGCCTAGTTAACACCTCAACATCATATTCACAATATGGGGATACTATACAATTATCAAACCGAGATCCCAATACTGCAAGTTTTTCTACCAAATCATTGAACTTCCTATCATGATGCACAATATTGAATGAATCAAACATCTCAATGAGATCCCAAACTACATGCTTGTATTGTTTCATTCACTGATTTTTTGTGGCATAAAGTTTTCTGACTTGCTTTACAATTAATTCTGAATCTCCTTTGACAATGATGTCTTTAACACCATATTTCCAAGCAATCCTCAGACCTAACAATAGTGCCTCATACTCAAGCAATGTTATTAGTGCACTCAAAGTTGAGTTTGAAGGAAAAGACAAACTCTTCCTGGCCTGGAGAGATCAGAACAACACCAACACCATTTCTGAACTTGGAGCAAGCTCCATCAAACAATAAAGTCCAAGGAGAGCCTTCCTGTTCAAGACACTTGCATTCTTCAATCTTGTGCTCTTTTCCATCAGCAAATCCTACAAAGTTATCAGCATCAACACTTGTGTACAATACTTCATAAGATGCATTGTTGGGATCTTCAATAAGGTGCAACATCTTCTTTTCTCCATACAACCTGACAAGGCTTCCCTCAATTGGGATGGTAGCATAGGACATGTCCATTTGAACACTCCCACCAACACTTGCAGCCCATTTTCTAGATAACAACATACCCCACTTGGCTGGGAAATCAACAATAACAACATCAAGTGTCATGTTTTTACCTGGGTAAGCTACAAGCTGCACCACCAGACCTTTCACACATCCCACCACTGGCACTTCTCTAGAGTCCATAGCAGTACACTTCCCATATGTTGTTGTTACTTTGATATCCAACTCATTCATGAATTCTAGAGGCATAACATTGCATGATGCCCCTGAGTCAAACATACAGTTGTGTAGCAATCTGTCTTTAATGATCATAGTGGTGAAGAATGGATCCACATTTAGCTGAGACTCCACCAAGGATGTCCCCAAATAAACCTTAGGTGGTTCACCTAGTTCCTCCAACACTGGTGGTGTCTCTAACTCTTCAATGACTGGTGGAGTCTCCACAATGTTTATATTTCTACCTAGGGTAGTCTTCTCCTCTTTCAGCCCCAAATACTCAAAAGCCCTTTTCTTGTGCTCAGGAATCCTAAGCAACTCAACAATTGGAACTGAGATCTTGATTTGACTCAAGACTTGGGCAATATCATAAGGGACAGACTTTGGCAAGGCAACATTGGAAGGAAGGTTGACACACTCATTAGATGGCACATGATTTTTGACAGCTTGGGCATGAGGAGGGGTATGATTTTTGTTTGGGACAACAAGGCCCTTGGCAGATGCATCTTTCTTAGGAGCCTCTTTAGGAATATTTGAAAGCAATGGAGTTTTTGGCTTGGCCTGAGGCCCTGTCCCTTTGACAACCCTACTTCTTGTGTTATACTCCTTCTCTTGGGAAATTAAAATGTTCATCAACAACTGCCTGTCCTCCTCAGATGGGATTCCTCCATTATACTTATTTATCATTAAAGCTCTTAAATATTCAAATTCATTATTGGGAAATTCAAAATATTATACAGTATCTACTTCTAAAGTATGAGAGGGAGGAAGAATAGGTACCCAGTGGATGCAATCCCAAAAATCAGTAGTAGTTCTAGCACTTATTACCTCAGTTGAATTTTCCCCTTGTTGTGAGCTCGTGGAGAAACCCATCATGCAAACATCATCATCATTATCATCATCATCTTCTTCTTCTTCTTACTGATCTTCCTCACATGGAGCATGGGGCATGAAACATCTATCACACCAATCAATGACATCTTTCTCCTCCACAACAACAACTCTGGCAGCCAAAGGATCAGGTACCATTCTATTTTCCCTGGCCTGGGACTATTTATTTCCAAATCCAACAGGTCCCTTTCCTCTGTCATCAGATCTCTGATCATTTATATGATGATTTGTAAACCCATGTCTTGGCCTTGTTGCTTATGTTGATCTTGTGAACTCTGCTCAATTCCTTTTTCTACTCGGGCTAATTTGTATGATATTTCTTTGATAGCCCCTACCAAAATTTTTGCATAACTTCCTCCAAATCAGCAGCCTTACTTGTTTGAGGCTTTTTTGGGTTAATTAGTCTTTACACCCTCCCTTTTTGGAGGCTTTCCAATTTCCTTCATGTTGTTCTCAATTTGTAGAGCCATGGTGAAGGCCTGCCTCAAATTAGTAGGGTTTTTGTCCCTCAAGTAGTAAGTAGTTTTTTTATCAAATGCATCTGAATATTTGATCAAACATGATTCATCACATGGCCTTAAGCTAAATCTAAATCCAAACTTCAAGGATCCAAATTGGTGAGCAAACTTCAAGGATCCAAAATGAAGGCTCAAATTGGAAAACTTAACTAAACATTATCAACCTCTATTTCATCACACCTAAGATACCCTCAAAGGCTAACAAACAATCTTATAGTCATGCTAGGAGTCACAGTGATTTTAAATTTGTTTATTTCACTATCAAATGAAATCTCTTCTAATAAATGAAATTACAAATGCCACCAAACTATCACAAGGATAAGATCCTATGTGATTCACAACTATTTCAATGCAAGATTGCAATGGGAATAAGAAAACTACTTGCAGACATTCAGAAATGAAGCAAACACAAATTTTTCCCAAAAATAACGCATATTAACTCAAGTTGGATTAAATTTATCAGCAGGGGAAAGTTTTTAGAACAATCTCAGAGCTTGTCAATGGCTATACACTCGCAACCACCTTGACATGATCAAATTTAACACAAAGGAGATAAATAGGTTTCTTCAGATGGTTTCTCATAAGGATGAGTTCTATCAAGATTTTCTCTTTAGAAAAACCAGTCCCGAACTCTAACACTCCAACCATTTGCACAAAAAATTCATGCAATTTATAATACCTCATTTACAACAGATTTTTCCCCCAAAACCAGAGACATTCAAAGCACCATTGTGTGTTGAGACTCCCAGAATTATATTTACAAAAAATTTATCAGGTGTGCAGAGGGAAAATCTCTCCAAATATTTCCAGCATTCAATTATTCACCTGGTAATTCATTCTTCATCTCGCGCGCCAACGACTTCCTCCTCCAATCTTTCAAATCTGGTTCTTTTTGTGCCAAGGAAAGAAAAACTGGAAAATCATATCGGAGCCAATGGTCAAATCACATCTTAATGGAAAAATATGTTTTCAAATTTTTCCCACCTAACCAGGATACCAAATTAATGTTCCTCTTCATTTTACGTGCAGGAGACTCCAAGAAATGATAAAAAATCGTATAAATTTTCATCCCCAAGAGCTTTGGATCAGAAATGGTAGAAAATCATATACATATGCACAGTTGTTGTTGATCTCTCTTTTGAATCTAGACCGTCCACGTGGGAGATCCAAGTTAAGACGGGCTCGGGGGTTCCTTTTTACATTTTACACCTTTTGGAAAAAATGCAAAAAATATCAATTTTCTCTTCCCCTCCACCTTTGAATAATGGGCCTGACACGTGTCCCAATGTGGGTCTCAAAGGAACCGTGGCTAAATTCTGCTATTTCACCTCTTTTTTGGAAAAGGGAAATTTTTCCAAGTTTTCCCCGTAGCTTCACCCTTCCGCTTCTAGTTTCTATTGTGGGTCCCAGCGGAACCATGCTTCCTTTTACATTTTTAACTCCTTTCTCCACAAAAGGAAAATTTTCCAAATTTCCCCCAAAATTCCGCACCTCCATCGTTGACTGGAGCAAAAACTTGACTATTCTCTTTCGGACACACGAGTCATTTTGATGATTTTAATCGTTTAAATAACAAAGGGCAAAAAATCCAAGGTGCCCCCGATGGCCCGCCTCCCCGCCTCTTGACTTTTCAAACCACCACGTGTCTTAATGGCACATCTTGAGATGGTCCCCAAAAGTAGAGACCCTAAATGAGCGCGGGCTCACCACGTGTCTCAGGCCCTTTAGGAAGTTGCTGAAAAGTATAAGGAAGGAAGACTCCGCATAAACCTCCATGTGTATTTATGGCGCAACTTCAAGAATCTTATAAGGCTTCAATATGATTTGGCAGGGGCGCGCTTCCATTTTAGAACCTTTACTCCATTTTTCCAAAAGGGAAAAATATATAACTTATTTCTGAAGACCCGCATCTCCACTTTTAAATTTTCCATGTGTCCTTCTACATGGTCAAAGTAAGACTTTTTCCATGCCGCTTAAATTTTTCTTTAATCAGAGCCTAGCGGGGCCACGGGGCGAGTTCAAACTTTTTTCCAAAGTATCCAAAAATAAAAGTTCATAAAAGAAACCCTTCGTGCCTCATCCAATTAGAAGAAGCCACATAAGTACCAAAAGAACCAATCAAAATTGAGCGGAGCTACGGGACCAAAATTTCCTTTTCGCCAAAAAAGTAGAAAGCGACAAGTTAAAACATTTTCCCTTCGTCCCCTAACCAACCAAAATAATCCACATGACCGCAAAATGCTGAGGAATAATTTTAATAGGAAAAATACGCCCACCAGACCGTTAAAAACACAGAAATTCACCATTCATGCCCATAATCCGATTTTTCGCTAAGGATGAAAATTTTTAAAACAAAACCAAGTGAATCATGGTTCCAAGCATATTTTGACCATGGATTTGGATTTTGAAAGGCATACAAATATAAATTGATCATTCTCAAGCTTCCATGGTCGGGGCAAAATAGGAAAAAATGGTAGAGCCAACGGATTTTAAAGAAATTAGGGGGAAAATAGGGCAAACTCGAAGACTTCTTCAAAAAGGGGCATGACAATGGATTTTGCAAACAATTCAAGGCATTCAAATGGAGGTAAAAGCTTCATGACATCCACATCGAGAGATAAAACGTTTCATAACACACAGATCAAAGGAAAATCAGGGCAAATGGTGAGAGATCAAAATGAGCACTAATAGATTCCATTATGTAGTCACCCATCATAAGTATGATTTTATGGAATTTCCATGAACATTGGACTATGCCACCATCTATAATCATTACTTGAAATTTAGATGCTTGGTAGATGAAAAAATGTATACTTGCTTCCAGCTTATTATTGATGAAATTATGTGTGCTCCCCGAATCAATCAATATTGTCACCTTATACTTCTTAAGGTAACCCACGACGTAAAGGGTTTATGGAGTGTTAATATCAAATAAAGCATGGCATGATATAGTTGGTTTGGGATTTTCAGATTCTTCCTCTATTTTTTCCACTTCATCATTTGATGTTTACTCATCTTCCTCCTCCTCACCCATCCCCTCAATGTAAAATAATTTCTTCTTGGCACATTTATGACATGGTCCATATTTATTGGCATACTTAAAACATAACCAATTTTCTATTTTTTATTCAATTTTTTGAGGTGTCAGTTTAACTGGCCGAGGGTACGATGGTCCTAAGGTGCTACGGTATTTTAAGTTTTTGAAATTCTGCCTTCATTTGGAGATAATTTTTTCCACTACTCTACGTGCCATGATAATAGAATTAGAAACCTTAATTGGATTAAACATATACACCTCCTACTCAATTTGGTCCTTTATACACCCAAGAAATAGGTTATCCAAATTCCTTTCTATAATATTCTCCACATCTAAGGATAGGTTTTGGAACTGATGAACATAATCCTTTATTGATCATGTTTCTCATAACTTTGCTAATTGGCTGAAGTAATTCTCTGACACGCTAAAAATATAGTTTAATTTCATCTCTTTGGTAAATTTTATCCAAGTGACACTGAGACCATTCATTTTTCTTTGAGAACATAACCATCGATACAATATGAATTTGTCACATTCGAGATACACGGGTGCCATGGTCACCTTTTTCCCGATGGGATCTAATGTAGATCAAAGAAATTTTTCATTTGGTTAATCTAATTGAGTTTATCCTTTCCATCAAACTTAAACATTTCCATTTTTGGCATCATATCACGAACTTGTAGAGTATTTATATTTGGATTTGGAATGCTCAAAGATCTACCTTGGCTAGTTTATCCATTACTTTGACCTCAAGATCCACCTTGGTTGATATGAGTATGATTGTGTTGTGGCTTATTTGGAAAAAGATGATGACCCTTCAGATTTGTACTGAGTTATTACATGGAATCATCCAATCATTGTTTAATCTTTTCTACATCTTCTTTGATGGCCATCTTAGATTGTAGGATTCACAAATCATACTCAAGTTGGCTTACCCTATGGTCCGTCGAAGTAAACCCTAGCCCTGAGGAATTTTCTAGTTACCCCTTATGAATCCAACTCCTCAACTATTATCTTTTCCTCATCTATAGTTTTACCCAGAGTGATGAGATTGTTTTTTCCTCTTGTGAAAGGCCCATTCATGATGCCCCAAAATAGTGGGATTTAGGGATGAAGATCAAAAATTAGGGTTTGGGATTTCGATAGGAGTTTGAAAAAATATGAACAAAATTAAATAACAAACCAAACTAATTTTTTATCCTCTTTTTGAAAATGTAAATAACTTGGAAATTTTCCACAATTTCGAGATATAGCCGAGTATTTGTAATTATGTTTTTGACGTAGTTTTGGACGAGATCAAACTTTGATACCACTTGTAATGAAATTAGTTGGATAAATCTGAATATCAAGAGCAATATAACACCAAAGAACACTAAATTATAAATAAATGATCACAATATGTAAGTATAATAGCTTAGCCACTTCGAGGGGGCAACCTCCAAACCATACAATAAGACTTAAGTGTTCAATATGATGATTAACTAATCCTTAATACCACACACACACACACACACATATACCATTCCTATGTTATGACCAACACCAAGGATGACCTACTAAACATATGAAAGCATAAATGAATAACATATGACAAGAAGAGAGATTATGTAAGCCATAAGTTGGCACTACATGTCCAATATAAGTTATAAAAAATAATGGCATAGCAGACCTTGGTGGTCACCCCGATGTGATTATCACCGAGCATTGTGCACTACATTTCAGACTCCATTTAGTTCTTTTGTGTGTGATTGGAATAGTATCCCTTGAGCTAGGTTTCCCTAGTGTCAATAACACAAATTATAACAGGCTACAACCACTTTGTCCTAATGCAAAATATGGGGTATAGAATTCAAAATAAATCCTCTTATGCAATGAAGTATGCAGTCCCAAAGTGCAATCCTTAATGTAGTAGATAGAAAATATTAGCTACTTGTAGATGTATATGCCTCTTGAATGCTTATCCCCTTAATGGAGTTAAATAAGTCATGTGTGTGTGTATATATATATATATATATATATGATTCCTTTGTTTATATTTCATCATTAACAAGTGAAAGGACAACCCAAGGTAGTAAATAAAGACATGAAAGATGTAACATTTAAAAAATTGAAAAAGGGATAAGGAGGAAAAAAGCGCTCAGAGGGGATAGTAGCGCCCGAGTGCTCTTTTCCCTAATGGGTGGTTCTATATAGGGTGCTAGAAAGGTAAAACAATGGAATGAAGACTAAGAAGGATTTCGGCTACTATGCAAAACTGTAAGGTGTAAGTCCAGAAACAAAAAGTAATAAAGATAAGAAAGATAAAAGTAATTTCAAAGAAAAACAAGTGTTGTTAATGACTAGTTCTCTTTCTTAGGAACCATGCATATAAATTAAGTATTTAGAGGCTAGATGTACATAGTAAGTGCATGATTTAGGGACTACATGATGGTTACTATACAAAAATTACAATGCCTTACACCAAATAAAGCCGCAATCGATATCAAAGTAGAACTTAAAGATAAATCCTAACATTCACACCTATGTCTAGAGTTAAATTCATAGTTGACCTTCAAATAGAACCCTCATTCTCTTTTGAGAACTACTCCAAGATGAAACACAATCCATACAACATAATCATAAAGAAAGAGGAGGCTTAACTATAATTTATCTCTTTGTAGAAAACATATGTATATGCATTTCATTACACAATATCAATATAACAATTCCTTAAATGTTTTGATCTTTTTTTTCCCTTTAAAATAAACAAAACATATGTACTCAATTATCTTTTTTATGTCTTAAATATTGAAAGAAGGCATTCAAAAAAACATCAACAAATTTGGCATCGTTCTCTAAACTTAATAGTTTGTTCTTTTTATACAATGACTAGAAAAAAATAGTTGTGCACTTGTATGTTAATATATTGCTAGCATTTTAATTTATTTTGTTGGAACAATGTCATCTTCTTCACAAAAATATTTCTATCAAATTGAATTCGCAAAGATAAAATGTTGGTGCCTTGACAAAGCTAAATATAATGGTTGTTAGAACATCCACCATTCTCACATAATTGTGCCCAGAAAATTACAATTGTTATACTGGACAAGTAGCCTTAGGACACAAATACTAATATATGTTGGTGGATTTTTAAAATGATTCATAAATGATAGAGTTTATTTTTAATCTCATAAACAACCATATCTTCTTGAATAACCAATATTTAAAGTTTAGTTGTTGTTTAATATGTAATTAATACTTCTCACCCTCAATCTAAGATGTGTCTATTTCCATATCTACGGTATTCATTTTTGTATGAACCATAATTATTAACATTTGTGAATATATCTACATACCTTTTTCTATTTGAAATTGTTACTACACTTATGCCAATTTTTATTTATCTAACACGAATTTATACATAAAACTTTATATTCCTTAATAATATACCATGATAAAAAATATCTTTTTATTTTTTATTTTTTAAATGATAATTTGAAACTTCTATTTTATTTCCTATCAACCAATTCTTACATGCACATTTAGTACTTGTTTATTTAAACTAATTTCCACTAAACCTTAACTCCTATCAAACAAAATCCCACTTCCCACTTCACAAATTGCATTTCATTAAACTTTAATTTCTACTAAACAAAATTCCACTTAACAAACTGTAGATTTTTTTTTTAGTTTGAATTTGAAATTATAGGGATTAGCTGCACAAAATTCTTAGGCTTAGCTCCCAAGGATTTAAGGATTTCTATTCCATCAAAGTCGCTTAGGGCACGATCCCGGCCTCATCCCTTATTACTTGGTATCTCCTGAGAATGGAACCCTAGTGGATGGCTACGCAATACCTTTTACACCATCATGTGCACCGGAGCACAACCCATTCAATAATTGCCGAAAAATTAGAAAACAACCTTCCAAATAAAAGGTACAAATCATATGGAAAATATATGAAAAAAAATTATACCTTCAAATTTTAGCATGGGCACACTCATCAAATTTAGTAACTATAATTTAAAATTAATTTAATATTTTACTAAAAAGCCATGGAATTTATTAAATATAATTTTCAGTTTATTTAATATTTTCCAAGAGAGATATAAGACCACCTATTAAATGGATTGTACTACAGTAACACTCTTCAAGAAAGAGTTAAGACTACATATTAAATTGAATATTCTACCGTATGGTTAAATCTTTTTCCCAAAAAGTTCCTTCAAAAGTCATCTCAAATAGCTTTTGAATTGCCTCCAATCCAGACATAAATAAAAAAGTCGAATTTTAAGATGCAGTAGCTTGATGGGCTTACAGGGCATCACCTTTGTCTAACTGCATGAGACTTTAATTATTTATCCATTATCCTTTATGATAATTGATAAATTGGTGAAGTGTGAAACTAACTACCCATTTCAAAACCAAAACATACATTGATTTAGCACTTAACATTTGAACTGGACAATGCAGCTTTGATTCGCTGCACAGTGTTGCAAACAAGATGGATGATGGCCTTTGGAGATTCAGAAGGAAGATTAGCGCTGGGAAAAATACTCCCAACTATTTGAAAGGCCGCTGTAAGTAATGAGCCTCCACTGCCCTGCCCGCTTGATGTTGTTTCATCATGCAATGAACTATTTTCTAACAGTGAACCATCTGGTTGTATTGCAAATCCTGAAGGAAGAAGTGCTATGGAAGAAATATCTTTTCCGTTCATTGCAGAATCAATTGCCCCGATATCCAGGGGCGAATATACAATAAGAGAACCCGATGCATCCATGCAACTCTCCTGCAATATCAGCTCGCAATTGGGTGCCTGCAAATTATAATATAAATAGTATGTTATATATACATCATAAAACGAGGGAAAATTATTGTAGAAATGAGTCAGATAATTACCTTCACATTAAATATAGAAATGCAGTTCCCAGGGTATGTCCCATTTGCAATGTGTTTTACTTCTTGCATCTGTTTTCCTTCTGTTGACACATCCCACTTCACCCAAAAAAATAAAATTCAGTTAAATGATAATTTACATGTGAATAAGGGGAAGCTAGAATAACAGGCCATGGAGAAATTAAACTAAAAACATGCTGGCAATGTAAACATATATTATACCTTTGATCTCATTCTTTCATCTCTAAGAAAATCAAATAATCTCTGTGGAGAAAGAGGAAGCCAAAGTGAAGTTGCAGCACATAGGATAACCCCCTCAGGTATGGCGCTCATTCTTGCAGTGATTCTAACACTGTCATGCCATTGAGTCGCAGATAGATGTATCTTTGATGCACTTATATTATGACAGAAATTGTTCATCATTTGTTGAGAAAGTTTCATTATGTTTCTCCCTTGATCTGCACAAGGCCATACATTAATTGCCTCCTAATTTTATTGCATAAAAAAACAATAGTAAATGATAATGTTCTTCCATTTCTGATGGGTACCCACCTCCAACTTCTGTGGCCATGAAACTCACCAAACGCTGGCATTGCCTTTCAAGTGTAGTTACCCACCGTTGTGCACCAAAGGCCATTCCACTTTTCACCAACTGCTCATACATTCCATCAACCGCTCTGTCTTCTACCTCACTGTGCTCCACCCATGCAACCTTCATGACAGTTATTAAATAAATTAATATGATTTACCTAGAAGCAAAAAGCAGCCACTATATATATATATATATATATATATATTCCCAAAAGCTGGGAGGGATTATTTTAGGTCACCCAATAATGAATCACCTGCTTCAGTCTGCTTAATTAACTATATAATTCCTTTTTTTATTCATTATAATCTGTTATAAAAATTGTCCACACCCTCATTCTGATGATCCTTTTAATCTACTCTCTAGCCATTTTAGATTTAGCGAACATAACTATATACTTGGTGATGTATACTATATTAACAATTTATTGAAGCTCATTTTCTTACTCATTAATTTTAACAACGCATTTTATAATACCTTGGAGTATCCATTTGGAAGTTCTTGGATAATACAGCCTGATGGACGTTTGAAATGGAGGGTAACATTGTGATGTATATTTTCTGCAGAGAAATCTACAATTGCCCAAACTCTCTCGGCTAGCCGGTGGCAATACCGAAGGAAATATGCTTCTCTCGTGGAAACCAATGGAGAAAGAAATTGCAGCTCTGCAAACATCTGTTAGAACAGCTCAAACTGTTAGGTTCTATTGCTTTGATCATTTTTACATACATCCATACTTCATCAAACCCTAAATTGAAATGATCAGACGTACCAACTGAAGTAAACCTTCTCTGTGATGCGGTATAAACGGTGGGGATAAGACTTTGAGTGTTTTGGCCGTTGTTACGATAGAGGGAAACATTTCTATCCATTTGTTCTGCCAAGAGGTGATAAAAAAATATTTTTCAATACATTGTGTGCAACGTACATACTAACGAGTAACCAAGTTCAAATTACATAAAAACAGTTTTATTATTCTTTTAAATATATGTGATTAATTAAAAAACCGGATAATACCTTTTGATTTATAATAACACAGATATTATTGCTAATTTATCATATTTTTTACTTATAATTATGATTGTTATCAAGTTTGGGGAAGAGATTGTCTATCACATATATTAACAAATTGAATTGTTGACCAACCAATCACTATTTACCACTTTTTGGGTAATATTTTTCATTGTTTGGTCAACCATATAACTTACTAATATATATGATTTTTAAGCTGAGCCTTCACAACATTAATCAAAATTTTGCTACACATTTTTCGTGAAAATTTGTTTCTTAAATAGAAAGTATGTTGTGGATACCTCGTCCATGAAGGCTTCCACCAATTCAATCCCATTCATCATAACAACAGAGGTGTTCCGGGTAACTTCTCTTTTCATGTTGGTGTTGTTGTGTTTGAATGCAAATAAACTGACATACCTTTCTAGATTCAAAACCTCTTTTGTACCACTCTTCGTCCAAAGAGACTTATCTATGTCTACCATTCGAATGAGTTCCTGAGTGGCACTTATGGCATCGAGGCCTGGACAAAACTTAATCGGCTCCAATGGCTCAATTGGTTTTTCTATATGATTTGGAGCACTGGCTGAAATATTGTTAACCTGCATGAACAAAGTATTTTTTTATAGTTTGGAAAAAGAATTTGTAGGGTGTATCTTTAGGGTTTTGAAAACAAAGCATTACCTTCTAGTGATAAAAACAAAATATCCTATTAGCTTTCAAAGAGCCATCAAAGGTATACAAATTCATGTCTGTCAAATACTAATCTATTTCTTTAACAAAGCGAAGTAAGATATAGGAAATAAAAGAGAGACCATTTAATTTCTACAGTAGAAAAAAATGGTAATAAAGTTTCACAACAGAAAAAACTACAATGACAAAGCACAAACAAAAAACACAATAACATATTTTACAAGTAGATCAATAAATAAAAAACAAATCAGCTTATTAAAAAACCCTAATTACAGGCAGTCCCTCATTTAAGCTCGAGTTCTCCAAACACAAACGATGCATATATTCTTTATAAGCCAGCTGATCTGCTTGACAGACAGATTTAGATCTCTCTAGTGCATCTTTTAGCGCTTGGTTCTCCGCACGAAGGTTGGCATTCTCCTCACGAAGATTGGCTTTGTCTGCACGTTCGTTCTGAGCCTACACAACAACATATTTAAGACGATTTTCTTTTTAACAAAAAAAGAAATCAATTGAACTTACTAACATGTATGAGATTTAAGTAAAGAGAAAGAGAACCTTCATTTGGACACGCCTATTTTGAAACCAAAATTGTATTTTTTCAGACGTGATGCCCAGTTTCTTGCTTAGCTCCTGCTTCACCTTACTTTGTGGGTGCTGACACTTTCTAAACAACCTGTACATGATGAAGGAAAACAGAAAAAATCGTATTAGCCCCCAGTTCAAGGATATCATTACATGTAACAGTTGCAGAAGAATGCTAATTACTCTTCCAGCTGTTGAATTTGAGTCTCAGTAAGGCGTTGATATGATCTCCTGGTTTGTTGCTGCTTATCAACATCCTCCATGACGCACTCGCTCCTGTGCTTTTCTATTTGCTTTCGCAGGCGGATTTAGGCTGCCTTCCACTTATAATTGTTCCCACGTTTCTATCTTATAAAGAAAACATGTGCCATTTTAGGTATTTTTGTTGAGTTTCTATGCCAAAATTAATGTTCTCTTTAATATTATATTAATAATTTATTGTAATTAATGTGCATTGTAACTCACTAATGATTTTTTATTTATTTTTATTGAATTTGACATTTACACCGGGTAGGTGCACAGAATTCTTAGGTTTAGTTAAGGATTAAGGGGTTTCATTCTCTCAAATTCATCTATGTCATTATCCCAACTTCAACCCTTATTACGTAGCATCTCTTAGAATTTGTATTTTGGTGGATGGCTAAGCAACACCTTTTACAATATCATATGCACCATTAAATTTACAACAATAATATGTTTTCGGTTAAACTTATTCTAACTAGACTTGAAAATTGTAAGTACTTTTACAAAAATTATGTAGAACATTTTTAATTATTTAAGAGGGATAATATTTTAGTTTAATTATGTAGAAGATTAAAATTAATTTTTAGCATCTCTTAGAATTTGTATTTTTGTGGATGGCTAAGCAACACCTTTTACAACATCATATTCACCATTAAATTTACAACAATAATATGTTCTTGGTTAAACTTATTCTAACTAAACTTTAAAATTGTAAATACTTTTAATAAAATTATGTAGAAATTTTATTATTATTTAAGAGGGATAATATTTTAGCTCAATTGTCTAGAAGATTAAAATAAGTTTTTAAATACAACCACCAAGAAAGTTTAATTATTTGAACAATTGCCAGAAGGTTAGAATAAGTACATACCTTCATCTATCAAGAAGATTTGATAAGATGAGTACTTCAATTAAACATGAAGAAGGTTTAATTATTTAAACAATTACTTAGAAGATTAGAATAAGTACATACCATCTATCACTTGAAGAATTCATTAGATAAGTACTTAAATTCAATCATCAAGAAGGTTTAATTATTACTTTCTTATTACTCAATTTTTTTTCATCCAATCAAAATCAACTATTTTTTATTTCATATGGTTTAGACAATAGTTTTAAACAATATAAAAAATTTAATTCATTTATAAATACTAATTTTCACGTATGTGATTGGTTGATACATTTTTCTCCTTATTCTCCTTATTCCCATACAACAAAATGATGTCATAATTATTTTTATTTTCATGAAACACTTCCCTATGTTCATAGATGACTTCCCTTTTTTCATGCAACACTTCCAAAGTAATTTTTTTATTGGAGAGCAATAAAAAAAATCGATGAAGCCTTTGCAATTTTTTTACCATGACATTTGTAAAAATACACTTGAGGCTTTGCATACTTGGCTCTTGGTAAACGTGGTTGTAAATAGTGTGGTAAGTGAGTTCGACGTGGCATATATGTGTGACACTTGGCATAATTGTCTTTTAATAGTTTTTAAATTATTGTAACATTTAAACCTATGTTCCTAACCACTTGTTTTGGTGGCCGGTTATGACATTTATTGGGACTGCTTGACAAGCATTTGATGTTTTTGGCATGATATTTGGTTGCTCCATTAATCCCTCCATTGTCGGCCTCAATCCCCTGCTTCAGATCTGAAACCTCAATCCACGCTTTCAAAATAAAAGGAAAGGTAAAATTATATGGAACAACACCTTCATTTTGCATTTGGTGATAAATCTCAATAGCTTCGTAACAGAATCCGTGCTTGACATATCCTCTGATCATGGCAATGTAAGGATTAGAATTTAATTTCAATGTACACTGAAAATTTGTGTGAGCTTCCTTGAAACATCCCCACAAGGCATACAAGTTAACAAGTTTGGTAGCTAAAATGGGAGATTGTTCCATAGCTGTTACAAGCATGAGAGCATGGAGTTGCTTGCCTTGCGGCAGAGTTCTGGTATTAGCACACTCATGCAGGATAAAAGCGCAAGTGTCATGATCCAGTGAAAATAATGTTGGCCTCATAGTCATGTACCCACTTGTGTTTGTTTAATACAAGAGATGGAAAATTTACTAGTCTGGTTCAAAGTCCTGAAGAATATGAAGCGTTCTTGTAATGTTATGGCATGAATGGAAATTGTGCAGGGGATTCAAGATGGATCGTACATTCTGAAACAAGATCTAGGTACAATTTTTTTCTTTCAAATTCAATCGATTTACGTCTTTTGCTATAAGAGAAACAAGTGGTAGTTGGTACATGTTCAGCCTAAGTCTCACGTACGTTGGGAAGTCAAAGATAAATTTAATGTTTCCCAAATCCAATGCTAGATTGTGTTGCGGCGTAGTGGTGGCCCCCAAAATTAGTGGGCAACAAGTCGCGGGTTCCATTTTGGCTGGTATCATGCGAACCTGCATGATAGATAGGCCCAGTCATTGGTACATCTCCGTGACACCGACTGTTGGATTTTCACGTTCAATGTTACATGTCGCAGTAAAACTATTTAGTACCTCTAGGCATCTCGTCATAGACAAACCTCATGTCAAGTACTAATTTGAAATATGTTACATTGTTCTTTAAATTTTTGTAAATTTTTTGGATCTTGTAAAAAACCCCTATCTTCCTCCTAACAATTGTTTTCCTTTTTTGGAGGGACTCATAACAATTTTTCAAACATGTACAATGAAAATATAAATAGGGTTCCATTAGACAAATATGATACTTAGGGGATGAATTCCTCAATGAAGGTGGATCAATCATAGGAACATATGGAGTGACATTAGCTTTTTAATCTTTAGAAAGAATGATTTGTAAAAAACAATGTGGGATTTCATTATATCTATAATTTTTGTTGCATTATATTGTAGTGTCATAAATCAATTTTTAACTGCCAAAAATGAATGAACAGTGAGGCAATGGAACTGGTTTTTTCTTAATACTATCTTACCTTATAAATTGGTTAGGGCACCTACAACAATGTATATAAATCTCAAAAAATCTGTAATTTTTCAACTGTGATTTCGTTCTTACTCATTTATTGGGGAGTGTTCTCATTTGTCCAAGAAATTCACTTAGAGAACATGTTCAAAATTTGAGGATTTACTGAAAGATAGCACAACTTTGAAATATGGTATAATCAAGGACTAGTTCTCATTTCAGGGTTATTGCTTATTCTAGAGGTCTCTCTGGATTCTCTATCAATTTGGTAATACTATTACATCTAGTCTAATTAGGTATTCAACTTAAAATAAATAGATTCTCAATTAATTACCTACCGTCACATTCTCACAAAACCCTAGATTTTAAAATAATCAAGATTTCAGTAACAGAGGTTTTATTAAATATATGTGTGTATTGGATTCTAAGGTTGTTTCTTTTTTTGTTCGAAGTCATGGCACTAGTAAAGTGAGCTTCATGTTCTCTCCTATGACAATTATCTGGTTAGCCTTATCAAGAACACCATATTTTGTAGTAGTTGTATTCCATGACACTGTTGAGCCAATTTGTCAAATAGTACATTTACCTTGTCTACATGATTCCACATTTTGCATACAGGTCTATCGTGGGATTCGCAACACAAACATTTTACATTAAAGTCAATTCAATTCATTGTACACTCAACAAGTTCTACACCTAATAACAATTATTGCAGGATATGCATAAAATGAGCTTATCTCTAAGCACAATGAAAATTTTTGCTCCGCTCTACAAATTACATACTATAAAACATACTTCTAAGTTGTTTTGTTGGGACTGGTCGCATTGGGACTCTTGTTTAAACAAGTATCCAACCATTAAGAAGGTCCAATTGTTTAAATAATTATCAGAAAGTTAGAATAATTATTTAATTTCATCTCTAAAAAATTAGTGATAGAATATTTGATGAGTACCTAGATTCAACCACCAAGAAAATATAATTATTTAAACAATTACTAAAGAAAGTAAAAATAAGTTATTAATTCAATCTCTCAAAAAAATTAATGATAGAAGATTATAATAAATACTTAAACTCAACCACAAGCAAAATATACAATTTTTACATTAAATAATCACTAAATATACCATAAATATTAATTATAATCATTTCCAAGAAGAAAAGTCACTAAACACTAAATAATGATGATAGTAAATCCGAAGAAGATTTTTTTTTTGAAAAATTTGTTAGAATTATCACTTTAAAGAATTATTAATATTCTATTATTACAATTATATAAATGTTATGTGTATATAACTAGTTTAATATTATATTTGTTAATAAATATAAACAACCATCCTATTTATTAATTGAATAACAATTTCTTCACTAATGTTTATAAAATTATTCATTCTCAATCAAAAATAATATGCTTCATATTTTAAAATAATATATTAAATAACATATTATAGTTATATTTTTTTTAGATAGGGTAAAAATAGTTTGGTTATAAGGGAACCAAAAAACCCCAAATACAAAGGGAGAAAGGATATAACATTGACACTCAATTGAAGAGGCCTCTACCATCAGCCAAACCACAACGAAAAACTAAAACAAAGAAGGGATCAAAAACCCTATACAAACCGAAATATTAGTAACCAAGCACAGCAGGGTACAAAATGAAGCATGGTCATATGCCACAATACAACACCCCTAGAAACACAAACCAACAGCCCTAACTAGGAAAAAAACATAAAGAGTCAACCAAGACTCAAGTCAAACGTACTTAACCCTCCTCAAGGTGCTCTTTATAACCCTAAACAACAGACCTAACCAGCTACAAGGAGATGATTACTTGAGAGGTGCACGTCCATGGGATCTCAAGTTTATATGAAGAGGAGCAGTGAGAGTCCTTCCTTTGTTTTTTTTGTTCACAACTGTCCAACCCTCACTCTTGTTAGGATTAAATTTTTTATTTGAATGTATAGGAACCAAGACCTACAAGCTCTCAATGTTCCCAACATTTGATTTCTTCGACAAAATATCTTTTTTAATGTCATCATAGGTCATTCTTGAAGATAAAAAATTATCCAAAGTAGGCTGCGATAAGGCCAACTCACTAACCCCCACATCATGAGAGGGATCAGGAGTCCCTATAGGAAGCTAAGTCTTTCCTTCATTAGTCTCTGAATCCTCTGAGGAATAATCAGTATCATTTCCACAACCAACATATTTGGTTGAGCATCCTTCCACCAAGAAACCTGCCCATTAGCCTTGTGCTTCACACTCTTACAGTCTGAAGCTAAGTGGCCAAGACCAAAACATTTCCTACATCTGAAGGGTAACCCTTCATATTCCAAAGGTTGAGAGAAAATTTGATCCAGCACCCTAAGTTCCATCGAGGTTGGTAGATCACCCGAGGTATTTTGATCTACCAAAATATGAGCATAAGTAGTGTGAGTATGTACAGTTCAGTTTTGGAATCAATTTCGAAACATTTACCCAAATCATTTCCAATCACAATCAAGCTTTCTTCCCCCCAAAATTATAGTGGGAGATGAGGCAAATGAACCCCTACTAGTTTAACATGGAATGTTTCAGTGAGTGTGTTAAAGGAAGGGAACCACGGTTTCATGAGTAGGAGATGGTTCTGAATTTCTCAAAGCATAGAAAAAAAAGTATCTCTATCTCCTATCAGGTTAAAAACCACAATGAAAAATCCTCCGGCACATGGATAAATATCCACTTTACCTAGCACGATCTGCCCAAGGTGAGACCACCAAATCTGCCACTGTACAAAGCCTAACCATCATGTAAACCAAAGAGAAGACCATCATCTTCCCTAAAACCCCAGAATTGCCACCACAATTAAAACCGTCACCCAAATCAATGGAAACAGTAGGTTTAGGGTTAGGTTTCAAAAAAATTTGGGAGCCATTTTCCCAAAAATTAATGATATACAACAGCTCAAATATTGTTTGAAGGAAAAAATCAATATAACAGGGATTTTATAGTACCAAAAGGGAAATTGAATATGTTTTAATTAATTATTATACATTTTAAAAATAAAATTTAACAGTTAATTCAAACGCTAGTTTTCAATCTACTATATAAATTTGTTGAACGTTGTACAAAGAAAATTAAACAAGATGTGAAGACTTTGGAACATTTTTCATATGATTGAAATGAAGCATAGAAAATCTATGTCAGTTTACAAAATATCGTGTGGTCTAGATAACATTGAAATTGTTATTTTATTATTTTATATAGTTTAAAATTTACTCCACCGTATGACTATTATTTTTATCAATTTTGAATTAGATATATTAGGTAAAACAAAGGTATACACAACACAATTGGATGAGTAATTTATTTTTAAAATTTAATGGAAGATTTTGTTTATATAAGAGGGGGTAGTGGATTTTGACGAATTTATATTTTTGTGTCATTTTTTCCTATTTTCACAATCTATCATGTAATATTTATTATCTATGATGTAATATCTATATTTTTTGTAATGACCCAATTCAAATCAAGATATGACGAAAACCACCATAAATAGAGGATTCCACTAAAATGTGATTCTAACACATATCATATAAATAATATTATGATACATAATTCATGCACCACTTACATTAGTGCCCACTAGCCCATCAAATTAAAATCTTCCACCATGCCATTTTGAAAACATTGTGTTTTACTTATTTTACACACTAAGGCATAAAATATAATTAAACTGAGATAAAAATTCATACCATGCAATTACAACATTTAAGTATATTCACCCAATAATACAAATATTACTATATACTAGTAGATATTGTAATTACATTATTTGTCATTTACAAGACAATAGAAGCGTAGATCAATTAGAAGCTACAGATGCTACCAGGCTCAATCTTATAGATCCCAAAGCCTTTCTATCAAGAATCTTCCATTCTTCATTAGTCATCTTTGTAGGCTTTGCATTCATATCCAACAGTAAATATAAATCTTTCTAATACAGATAATCTTCCACCTGCATCTTCCATAATTGATAATTACGGCTGTCAAATTTCTCCACTTTGTATTTGCTATCTTTTGTCATTGTTATGCTCACACTCAATCAGAAATCCCTCTGTGAGTAAATCTGTCAACACACAAAACCCTCAAATAAAAAATCTTTGATACCAGTTGTTGAGGTTATACACACACGGGTGTTATACATATCTATAGTCAATTGAAGCATATAAGCAATAAACACGAAAATTACACCAGAAGAAAAATACACAAGATATAATGTGGTTCACCCAGTGCGGGCTATGTCCGCTAAGAAACAACCAATATATTATTATTTTATTTACAGAGGAAATTCAATTAATATTTACAATCTTCCACACCTCTCTCGGATGTACAGTGCTTTTTCCTCACAAGCTTCTCTTTTCTCTCTCAAAGAAAATATTCTTACAATAATCTCTATTCTTACCTTCTAACCCTAGTTTTCTAGCTTATAAGCATATACAAAAATTAGGGAAACTTAGCTATGCATTTACAACCCTTCGATCACCTTTATAACCAAGAATCGTATATAATCCCGCGTCTAAAATAAAAACATTAATGCACAGGTAACCGATGTTGGTTGCTTCTAGGTGACCGATGTCGGTTACTCCTAGGTGACTGACACCAGTTACCCAACCAACGTCAATTACTGCGTAAACCTACAAGTTTGTAAAGCATGTTATTTTTGAAGTCATTTAGCTCCACAACCTAACAATCTCCCACTTGGAGATAAATTGTTGCATTGTACCATACAGCTCCATCCTTGAATCATTTCCTTGGCATGTTTCTTCCTCTTCATGTCTCAAATTCAAATACCAATAGAACTGGAGTCAAGCTCCAACTTCTCATTTTCCAACGGCTTCGTTATCATATCCGCAGGGTTCTCATTTGTATGAATTTTCTCTAGTTTCAGCTGCCCATCCTCAAACACTTGTCATATGAAGTGATATCTCAACTGAATGTGTTTCGTTCTTGAATGAAATGTTGAGTTCTTTGCTAGATGAATCACACTTTGACTATCACGGTATAATCTGTAATCCTCTTGCTCCTTTCCCAACTCTTCCATGAACCTGCTCATCCATATCATTTCTTTGCTAGCCTTTGTAGCTGTAACATATTTGGCCTCTATAGTAGACAAGGCCATAACCTTCTATAATCTCAAAATCCAGCTAACTTCCATACCACCTACTATGAATACATATCCACTCGTTTTTATCCTACCATCCAAATCTCAAACCATATCTAAATCAACATAGTCACATACATAAGTATTTGACCCTCCATAACATAACTACATGTCGGATGTCCCTCCTAAATATATGAGTATCCATTGGACTTATTTCCATTTCTCTTTACCTATATTGGCCATAAATATGCTCACAACTCCCACTGCCTGTGCAATGTCTGGTTTGGTATAAACCATAGCATACATAAGGCTTCCAACTAATGAATCATATGTAACCCGTTTCATATACTCGACCTCCTCATGTGATGACACCAATATTTACTGTATTTAAAGTGTCCAGCCATAGGTGTACTTACATGTTTTGAATTCTACATTTTAAACCTTTCTAACACCTTATTGATATATTGTTCCGGAGAAAAATACAATTTCATGTTCTTCATATCTCTATGAATTTGCATGCCAAATATTTTCTTTGCAGCTCCTAAATTCTTCATTGCAAATGTATGAACTAACTTTTATTTAAGCTCCAACAATGTCATGCATACTAGATCCTACAATAAGCATATCATCTACATACAATAACAAAATAATATAGCTTCCATTTTCAAGCTTCTTGAAATAAACACAATGTTCAAATTCACATCTCATAAAACCATGCTCATGCATAACTATCCAACCTCATATATCGTTTCCTTAGAGCTTGTTAGATCCCATACAAGTTATTTTTCAACCTACACACAAGTTTCTCCTTACCCTTGACTTCATAGCCAAGTGGTTGTTATATATATATATATCTTCCTCCAAATCACCATGAAGGAAAGTCGTCTTAACATCAAGTTTCTCTAAGTGAAAATATTCTACTGCAGCTAAACTCAAAATAGTACGAACGAAAGTCATTTTTACTATATGAGAAAAAAATTCACTAAAATCAATACCTGTTTTTTGTGCAAACCCTTTTACCACAATTATTTCCTTGTATCTTGTTTGTGCACCCTCTTCTTCCTTGATCTTGTAAACCCATTTGTTCTGCAATGTTCTCTTACCTCCTGGAAACTTAACCAAATCCCATGTCTAATTATGTTCCAAGGATTCCATCTCCTCATCCATGCCATGCTCCGACTTCTTGTGGGTTTCCTCCTACATTGCTTATTCAAAACTTTCAGGCTCACCACTATCAGTTAATAATAGATAAAATAAGGAAGGTGAAAATATTTCTAGAGATTTACATACCCGTTGTGACCTTCTCATAGAAATATCGGGTGTCGAAGGCTCATTTTGTACATCATGTACATTTGTATCAACCTCTGACAGTAACCAATGTTGATCACCTACTACCGACATTGGTTTTCACAACCGACGTCGGTCCTCTGCTGGTGACATCGGTCCTGGATCTACCAATTTCGGTTCAAGTTGTCGATGTCAATTTTTGTAACAGACACCGGTACCTCTAGGTGTCAATTTTGAATCTAAGAATGCATTTTCTTCCACAAAATCTTCCACCGGTTTATCCTTGGGCATCAAAATTTGATCCTTATATATTCTCTTTTCATTCCATTCAATATCACAACTCTTAATAATCTTAACGTCATCTAAATCCCAAAAATGGAATCCAAAATCACCAGATCCATAACCAATAAAAGTGCATCTCTTGGATTTAGCATCTAAATTTTTCCTATTTTCTTTATCAACAGGCAAAAAATATTTTGAACCAAATACTCTAATAAAAGAAATATCTACCTCTTTTCCAGTCCAAGCTTCTTCTAGTATTCCAGCATCCAATGTGCTTGAAGGCCCACGATTGATTAAATATATTTTCTTGTCTATTGCTTCTGCCCAAAAATGTAAGGGTAATCCAACATGTATCCTCATGCTTCTTTCATGTTGCATGATAGTTTTGTTCATTCTTTCAGCCACACCATTCTCCTAAGATGTTCTAGGAACCGTTCTTTCTCTATGTATTCCATTCACTGAACAATAATCATTGAAATCCTTGCTGCATTACTCACCACCATTGTCAGATCTAAGTCACTTTAACTTTAAATTTATTTCAATTTCCATAAGGGCTTTCCATCTTTTAAAAGTCTCAAAAACATTAGATTTACGCTTTATAAAATAAACCCATACCTTTCTTGTGGAATCATCAATGAAAGTCACATAATATTGGGATCCTCCATGAGAAGCTACCTAGGTTGGTCCTCACACATCTGAGTACACAAGCTCCAAATTTTTCTTCTTCTTTGTTGCCCGAATTTTGATAAATATCACTCTCTTTTTCTTTCCAAATATGAAATGTTCATATAAATCAAGATCTACATGTTTCAAATCTAATAACTTACCCTTTTCCTTTAATATTTGTATTCCTTTTTTACTCATATGGCCTAGCCAATTATGCCACGTGCTTGCATCTGAATTTGAAGTAGATAGAACAGAAAAGGAATCAGTAATACAGGTAGACAAATAAAATGTTCATGCCTTCTTTCCTCTTGCCACAACAATATCTTCCTTGGTAACATTCCAAGAGTCAGATGTGAATGTAACCATGGAACCAGCTTCACCTAGTTGTCCTACAGAAATTAGATTTCTCCTAAGGCTTGGTACATGCCTCACATATTTCAATATCCATGTATTTGCATTCTTAAATTTTATATGAACTTCCCCTTTACCATTAATATTGCATGGTTCATCATCTCCTGAATAAACATGCCCAAAATTACCGTAGACATAATTTCTAAAATAACCCTTATTAGGGGTAGCATGGAAAGAACCTCTTGAATCTAAAACCCAAGATTTTATTTTATTATATAAGGAGAGAATAAGGGCATCTTTCATTACCTCAGTTGTAACATTTTCCTCTTTACCTTTGTCTGGTATATTCTCTTTGTTTTCCTTGAACCAACAATCCTTCTTTGCATGTCCTTTCTTTCCACAATTCAAGCAAGTTATTCATCTACCTATGGATTTAGATCTTCCATTCTTAGACTTTGATTTCCCATTATTTTTACTCTTATATCTCTCCTTCTGCCTTCCTCTTCTTTCTACATTCAAATCGTTTTCATATGATGACTCTCATGTACTTTTACAGTGTATTTATTCATTCAGGATTATACCAACCACATCATCAAACTTAAAAATATTAGTGGCAGATGTATCACTAACAATAATAACCAAGTTATCCCAACTATCTGGAAAAGAGCATAAGAATAAAAGTTATCATCAATTGAATATTAACCGATTTTAATTGATTTACAATGGAACGGAAATCATTCAAATGGTTTGATACAGATCCACCTTCTTGCATTTTAGAATTAAAAAATTTCTTCATAAAATAAATGTTATTTGAAGAACTTGGTTTTTCATATAAATTACCTAAATATTTTATCAAATATACCATATTTGTTTCTTTAATAATATTAGAAGCTACAGATGCTGTCAGACTCAATCTTATAGATCCTAGAGCCTTTCTATCAAGAATCACTCATTCTTCATCAATCATCTTTGTAGACTTTGCATTCGCATCTAATGGTAAATATAAATATTTCTGATACAGATAATCTTCCACCTACATCTTCCATAATTGATAATAACAGCTGTCAAATTTCTCCACTTTTTATTTATTATCTTCTGTCATTATTATGCTCCCACTCAATCAGAAATCCTTCTATGAGTAAATTTGTCAACACACAAAACCATCAAACAAAAAATCTCTAATACCAGTTATTGGGGTTATACACACACCAGTTTTGTACATATCTATATTCAATTGAAGCAAAAAAGCAATAAACATGGAAATTAAACCAGAAGAAAAATACATAAGATATAACGTGGTAGGCTACGTCCACCAAGAAATAGCCAATCCATTATTCTTTTCTTTACATAGGAAATACAATGAAGATTTGCAATCTTCCACACCTCTCCCTGATGTACAATACTTTTTTCTCACAAGCTTCTCTTTTCTCTCTCTAAGAAAATCTTCTTACAATAATCTCTATTCTTACCTTCTAACCCTAGTTTTCTTTCTTATAAGCATATACAAACATTAGGGAAACTTAGATATTCATTTACAAACCTCTGATCACCTTTATAACCAAGGGTCGGATCCAACCCCACATCTAAAATAAAAACATTAATGCACAGGTAACCGATGTTGGTTTCTTCCAGGTGACCGATGTCAGTTACCCATCCAATGTTGGTTACTCCCAAGTGAGCGACGTCGGTTACTCCCAGGTGACCGACATCAATTACTGTGTAAACCTGCAAGTTTGTAAAGCATGTTATTTGTGAAGTCATTTAGATCAAAAACCTAAAATATTCACCCAATAATATAAATTTTACTATATACTAGTAGATATTGCAATTACATGATTTGTAATATACAAGACAATAGAAAGGTAGATCAATTAGTTTATTAAATAACATCTTGTCTATCATAGATGAGGTGCTAATAGGTGGAAGGGATCAAATATACTTTTTCATTATCTTAGTATATAAATAGGTAGAGGATGACACTTATCTAGATGTTACTGGAAAGAGTAAACAAGCAAGGAAGACTAGAATAAACTAACTTTATCAATAGTGTCCTAGAGAAGTTTGAGGTTTGTTCTACTTTTAGAATTCCTTAGCCATTATCTACTAATTTAAAATTCTAATTACCTATAAGTTCTTCAATATTCTATGTTAATTTAGTTTTGCACTCTTATTCTTTGTAATAATAATTTTTCTTGCAATCTAGGGAATGGATCCTTAAAAGGGGGTTATTGATTTGAGTCAGAATGACCCTAACCACCCCAATAGCTAAGCATGAAAAATATTACACTACTTCAATGGCTTCCAAACCTATTGAGTTCTCCCACTGAAGTGAAAATGTGTGAATTTTTCTCAAATATTCAACCTTCATTTCTAGACTTTGATATTTGGCATCACGCAACATTTTCCTCAATGATTTCATATTTAGCTAGATATGGACTGTTATATTGCTTCTCCTAGCTAAGAGGTCAAAAATTATATCCAAATATTTGTTATCCTCAATGTATTAAAGGTGAGGAATGACACCAATGATGTGTGTGTGTGTGTGTTCATGCACATGTGTGTGCATGTGTGCGTCTATGTGTACATGCGTGTGTGTTGGTGCATGTGTGTGTTTGTGGGTGTGTGAGTGTGCATGTGCATGTGTGTGTGCGCATGTGGGTGTGTGTATGCATCTGTGTGCATGTATGTGTGTGTGTGTGTGTGTGTGAATATTTGTTAATTTACCATTATGGATGACCCACATGTCTAGGTTGACTTGATGAGGATTTACCAATTTTAAAACTATTCATTGAAGTAATTTGGACACTTGTCCAAAAACCAAAATACTCTAGCTTTACATGATTTACAATTGCTAAATTATCTAGTTTCCATAGGCAATTCTTTGGGTAATATTATAAATATTGACACTGACACCACTTGTTATATCCACACAACATATGCTCAGATCCTTGTTAAATTGGACACCTCAAAGGAACTTCCCACTAATATTGACCTTAAATTCCACGATAGAACTTGGACTTAGCCCCTTGATTATGAATGGTTTCCCTTCAAATGAATAAGGTGTTTAGCTTTGGGACATATTGTTACAGACTTTCATCTCGAGAGGTGAAATCATGTGAGATCCACTTGGTGGAAATATGCACTCCCTTGTCATACTGTGCTTAATGAAAAACCAAAAATTTCACCTGATTCTAACTATGATTTGGAGGATTATGTACCTTAAAATTATTTAGGAATCCTATTTTTGGATTATCTGAGGAAACTAATTCCATTCCTCTTGATTCGACGGAGTCTCAATCGGATGTTGATAACGATAATATTGAAATCATAATACCAATACACACTGATGAAAATGTAAATCCAAATCTTAGTGTTGGATGGATTACAGTGGGTAAAATAATTAATAGAAATTTGTTAATGATCCCCTTAATATGCATTTAAGATCCCATGGGAAAGAGTCTCAGGGATAATCTGGTGTCTTGTTTACTTTTATTTTTATTTTATTGTTGGTTTTTCTGTGTTTTTATTTTTCCATCTTTTCCATTGGAAGAGGTTGCTCCTTTGTCTCCATTGAAACGTGTTGTTATGGGCAAGGTTCCCCTTAACCTGCTTTTACCATCGATCAAAAAATAATTGACATGTATCTCAATATGATCAATGAACTAGAATACAAATTTATCACATGATACATGTGTCAAGATGTCCCCAAAATTTGCAAGCACCTAGTGTATAAATGTTGTCCCATGCTTATGAAAATTGCCATGCATATGAATTTCCATATCTCATATATAAAATATATTTCCTACATCCATCTCATGTTGATATTAAAATCATGTTTAATATATAGATTGAATTTTTAAATCACCCTTGTAATTTCATTAAGTAAGTGTTTGCTATAATCATTATAAGCGTTGTATAGTCCTGGTTTTTGTATTTTAACATATCTAAAAAATTCTTTGATATTATTTTTATTCACATCTTAGTCAATCAAGAAAGACCAAGATTCAAAGTCTCAAAGATAGAAGAATAATAGGGTTATGGATAATTAATAGTATCTTCTAAAGCATAGTGTGTCATGAGTGGTAGTTAAGAATTCTTAACTAGAATAAGGGAAAGTATTATGCTCCTAATATCTAGTTTTAATTATAAATGTCCAATCCATATCTTAAATTATGGATAACTTACAATTGGTTCATATGCTCCTAGTGGTAAATAATCAATGTGTATATGTTAAAGCCATAAGATGCATAGCCATAGATGTGATCATGTGTGTGTTATGACATGAAAAGGAACATGTCCTCAATATGGAGAGGTGGGAAAGTAGTATGTTTTCAATATATAACATGCCTCAAAATATACACATTAAGATCATAATATTGTCAAATATGTGTGTGCACGTGTCATTGTTGGATAACTAGTATGAATGTCCAAAATAGGTTTAATTAATTAGACAAGTACCAAGATAGTATTCAAGTCAAAACTCACAATTAGAAGAATGATTATTGGCAAGGTATATGTATAAAATTATAGAATAATAGAATAATGCCACATTTAATCGTTCATCTAGAGGAAGGGTGATCAAGAAAGCAATTCATAAGAAGTTATATATATAAATTTCATTGACCTACATGTGAAGATAGGTTACATGAGCTAATATATGATCATATTAGTTTAGAATTATCATATGAAGGTCCTATATTGATTGGTGCAAACATTAAACACTTAAATATCTTGAACTATCATTGTGGTTAATATAATTGTAAATGTGATGTGTAGTATGATTTTTCGTAGCATGACCTATGGAATCCATAATAATGCATTGATTTTCTTTTTGGAACACTCTCACAAGGCTATTTTACAACTAACATAGGATGCATTAGAGTAGGTACTATATGTAAGACTCAAGTAGCTTCGGATAATGTTTTCCCATAGATTATGGGAATTGGAAATTTTTTAATTGTGAAAAGGTAGTTAGTTTTCATTGGATTAGAATTTGATTTAATTTATGAGATTTCACTTGTGAATGCTAAAAACTAGGATATTATAGAATTATTGGAGAACACGTCTTTTTATAAATGGAGTAATCATATGGAATCCCATGTAGGTTAAAGACTTTTTTTGGATAAATTCCAATTGTCTATTAGAACCCAAAATGTTACATGACATTTTAGGGACTTATGATTGTACACACTCAAATTTTAGAGCTTATCACAAGTTTGGATTTGTTCCTATACTAAGACACATACTCACATTCAAACATCAATTGAAATATCCTTCTCTCTCCCATAAGTCTTGTTAATCTCTACACACTTATCAATAATTCATTCAAGAAATATTAATTATCAAAATCAGTACTCAATCCCCATAGATATTTCCCAAAATCTAACTCTTTAGTCACTAAATCCCTATATGGGAACTTATATAATAAGGATAGATTCTACTACAATTTGATCTGACCTACTCATTCTCGTCTATCGCTTTCTAACAACCCTTTTTTTAATTTGAATATATGTGTGTGTCATTTCATCTTCATGAGATAATCCTCGATGTGATACCAACCCTTTGTAATCCTATATAAGCAACTCAAATACATTTCATAACTCACGTGGCACTCTCAAGAACTCCTATTGCAAAATATCAACATTAAAAGAAACAAAGGATCTCTTAAGTATTCTAAAATCATGTGCACATCCATTATAATAGCCACCACACAAGTTTAAATAAATTGAACCGGCTTCAATATTCTAGTTTTCTCTATTACCAAGTATTCAAAGGTTTAATAGGTATGTCTTAGAAATAGTAGGTCACTTTAAGCATTTTTAAAGGTCCTAAGGTTCATTATCATCTGCAGAAAATAATACCACACTACTATTACATAGGGTACATTTCTACTCTATCTATACTTATGCACACATTTTTTGTGTTGAGATACATGTGAGAAATATAGGGGGTTACCATATATTTCATACATTATTTGCACTAGCACTATAAGAGCTACATGAGGCCTTATCTAACTTAAGAGGATTTAGTGTAATACTTGGACTAGTTAGGCAAGGGTTGACTAGTAGGGTCAATATAACCTCACACACATAAATTTATCCTTTTTATTTAATTATTTGATTAAATTTTCTATATGTATCTAGGGTTTTATAAAAAAATTAGTTCATTACATGTGGTTCCAGAGGTGTTAAAACCCTAATAGAAGACAATGAAAACCATTTTCAATCGAGTGAGAGACAAGTGAAGTTACAACTCTCCACTATTCATAAGCTCACAGCCATACAAATCAGGACTAGACCTTACTATGCCTATCCAATTATGTATGGTTTCATACAGTAACATTTCTAGGCATAGTCCTAGGAATGAAACATTTCCATGTTAAGATCACTCCTTTTATCCAATCTACACACCAAATCACTTATGTACTTCACTTCACAACTAAGTATTCATCCCTTCTTATGTTTTATGCTATCATTACATTGTTGTATCATGGTTTACTGTATTGAAGTATATATTCTATATTGAGTGATTAATTTGGATTAATTTATTCATAATATTCTAAGTGGAAAATTATCACACTTTATATCCATTCATTTTTCTATGGTGTAAACATTTGGTGATCCTAATTTTTTATCTTGCGCAATCTTATCTTGCCCTAGGTTTCATATTATTTCAATATTCTAGGATTGGTATTCAGAATTAATTTTGATTTGTCTCTGTGTACACTAAATTTTGGTATATTTTCCTCTTTAAATGTCAAGTTTGGATATCCTCCCTTACTAAGACAAATTTTCACATTTGGAATCCAATCAATATATCTATCTAACTCTTTCATGAATTTCTCATCGTTATGCTCTACTTTATCATCAATTCAACAAATATTATTTAATCAAAGCAATGAACTATCCTTGTGTATCCTTTTATAATGTTTTGTTTAGCATCACACTTATTTTTTCTAGGGCAATATAGTTTGGTCAGGATGTGTTATATGGTCCTGGATAATGCATACGGGCACACCCTCTTTGGTCTATCGAATCTAATTTTAATTTGAATGTATTTATCATGTCATTTCACCTTACTATTGTTGGAATTATTAGAATATTTCATCTATGGAAGGTTATATATATATGAAATTAAATATCACTTTATAACTCACTTGGAACTCTTACAATATACTATTGTGAATATCATTCAAAGATTACCCAAGTGTCTCCTAAGTCTAGGAAGTTTAGTTAGAAATCAATTATAGAAGTCCCTACTACAGGTTTGAAGTGTTAAAATATGTCAAAGAGTATGAATTCCTCCATTTCGAAGCATGCAAAGGTCTTATATCCATGTTTTAGAAAGACAAAAGTCTCTCTAAGAATTTTAAAAGTGTCTTAGGGAATAAGGGTTAGGTCACTCAGCTAAAACACATCACATCACATTATTACCATATTGATTACATTTTATGATATCTAATTATATCACTATTATCTGTGTCAAGAGAAATGAGGGCACCCATAAGGGGTTAGCTTAGGTCACACTCACACTTGCACAAGAACCTAGGAGAAATATATGAGGCTTGATCCCGCATGAGTGCGGGTAGTGCATCACTTGGATTTGTTCAACCAAGTCAACCTTCAAGGGTATTCCAAAATTGAACCACACATATGATTTCTCCTTTTGGTTTTTTAATGCTTTGATGAAGGGAATTGCAGGTTTCTAGTGTTTCCACTTTTGTGGAGGTTACTACAGGTCATCTCAAGGTTGTATGAATAAGAGAAACATAAAAAAAGGGGATTTCTAGGAAATCCAAGCACTCACAAAATTTCATATCCTAATTTTCAAAGGGTACAAGACTATACAATTCGAGTTGAGGCCATATAGTTCTAGGTTTAGACCATATAAAAAATTATGGTCCTTCCCCTACTCAATTTCTAGTTCCATAGTTCACAACTAATTATATTTAGTTTATGATCTACTTTATCACATATCTACACATATAGATCTTCTCCGGTTTGACTATACAACTAAGTATTTATCTCCTCTTGTGTATTTGAGATATTTTTTTATCGTTTATCAAACATTGTAAGTATAAATGCATTATTTGAGTTGTGAATGGTCAGTTATGAATTGATTATATTAGAATAATCCCATGTTATAGACTGTTACATATTCTTTATTGGTATGAACTTTCCATAACATATATTTATTTAGGTTGTAAACATCTGGTGAACCTTATGTTTTTTATTCCACATATTCGTATTTCAAACTCTTTTGTTTCATTAAATTCACTTTTTATTTCCATAAATAGTGGTTTTAGTATGTTGATGATGCTTACTTTTTGTTAAAAATCATTTTTGGGTCTTACCCTCTATGTTTTATCCATTTTTGGCCTTATATTTATCATTGAGGGTACACTTTTTCTTATAAGGGTTAATAATTATTTGTAGTCATGGCTTGTGCTAGGGATATTACTTGGAAAAAGCATAAGGGTTATCATCCCTTTAACCAAATTTGTTCCTCTTATAAGCTTGTAAGTAAGGATTGTGATTTTTTTCTCATTCTCTTGTTACTACTAACACTAGTAATTCCCACCATTTGTATGATCTTGAAGATTTTCCTAAAACTTGGTGGTTGACTCGGAATTTTGGCTATGATTTTATCCTACAATTAGAGGTTATCTCTCCTTATCCCATAGATGATAACAAAAATGCAATATATATCTTTCCAAATAATAATTATACTTTTATTTATGTTTTCACTCTTCCAAATGAATGTAAAAAATATATTTCTATTTATGTTTCTTTTATTCTTATTATAAATAACAATGTTGAAAATGCTATTATATCTCGTAATCCTCTTCAATAAATGGAACCTAGCATATATCCTACATCCATAAATGGTAAGGACATCTACCATATATATGTTGGTAAATATTTTGCAGTGGACTAAATAGTGTGTTTTAGCAATAGGGTGAATGAGTTTGATTCTCTCCTCTATTATAATGGGGAGGTACCTTTAATAATTAACTAAAATGGATCAAAATTAAATATATACACTAATCTATGCTTGGATGGTTTTATATTTCATCCTAAGGACATTAATTTCGAGAAAGAAAATGCAATTGAGTGGAGGCAGATGAGGAACAATAAAAGGAGAGTATGGGAAGAAAAGGAGAAGAATCACTTGTACTTTTCAATAGGCAAATGCAAATCTTTATTTTAATCACATAAGAATTATTTAACCACAATGACCTTCTACTAATTTAAAATACTATAATAACAAGAGTTGATTATCAATTGAATATAAGAGTAAATTATAATGCAAAAAGACAAAACCATGGAAACAAATTCTAAATGTATCTCTTTTATTTTCTTTCTTATAAAAATATGCTTAATACAAAGCTTCCACACCCTTTACTTTAGAATTTATATTATCTAAAAATTTCCTTTTCAATATAACTTGTGATCAAATATTTATAAGAATGCAATCCCTAAAATGAGGGCTATGTGCTTCCTAGAAAAAAAACAGTTTTCTAATAATAGAGACTTGCAAGTCCATTTGTACTTGACTTACATGTTGAAAATCAATATGTATTTGACATGTAAATTGACAATATCAATTAACACTTGATCAAATATTAAAAATTGAAAAATTTAATTTATACATGTAAATTAAAAAGTTGTGATATACAATTACAAAATTACATGGAAATACATACTTAATCAATAATGACATGCTGCAGATTATTGATTCTCCTTTTGTAGTTGTTTTCCCTTATCATCATGTATGACAATTTTTTCATCTTGGGAATCCTTGAGCATTTCTGTATAAGCATAAAAAAAAATGTTTCTTGGATTACCACTTCATTGGGGCCTTATGATTATTTTATACATATTTCACTTTGCATACCTAATTCAATTATCCTTGTTACAAACCATTGTAACTTCTTCATATACTTCATGAATTTATACAAAAAATTCCAGTATTTGACGAATCTATCAACTAAATCAATACTAACAGAAGACCCAAGAGTAATTTTTCCTTCTACATTTTTTTGAATTGATAAAATATTGTCTCAATAAGAAGTAGCACCATGTCTTTGTCATAGAAGATACAAGATATGTTTTCAATCACTTTGACAATACCATTCATAGATTTTATGCCTTCGATTATTGCCTCTCTTATTTTGATGAGGCATTCATCTGAGATGTGGATACAAAATATGGTAGCATCATGAATCTCAAAAAAAATTCCACATCCCTCTTCTTTCATTACTCTTTCTTTGATAAGTACATCTGATTTAATCTTATAAAATGATTCCAACTTGGGTAAACATGACTTCCACATCTCAACTTCTTCCTCAAGATACTCCTCAATGACCCCACAATAGCTTCAAAATCAGTCTTGAATTTTGAGTATAATTATAGTGTGCCTTTAAATGCCTCCTTTCCTTATGAAATGATTTTATAAAACAAGGTATTGGTAGCACAACCGATATTACCAATTATTTCTACCGTGGCAATAGTATCCAATTTCATGAAGTTCAGGGAGGGAAGATATGATTGGACAAGTCAATCCACCCTATCTCTTAGTTTCTTCTTTATTTCCTTTTTTTTTCCATTTTACTGAATAATGTGCCAAGGGAAACATGTACATCATGCTTTTCTCCTTCCCTTGCTACCTTCCACAAGTGGACTTTGGAAATTTAATAGTCTAAAGATGAGATTTATTCTTAATTTTTTCCTTCAAAAGGCATTAATACTTTGACGTATTTTCCACCACCCTCATCCATTATGATCCTAGAATCCATTTTTAGTTTCCTTTCTATTCTAGAAGCGGGTTTTCTTAGTTCTATAGCACTAAAATCAATCTCCTCCGTTGGGACCATTTTTTCCTCTTCTTTGATGTCACACTACATATCCATCTAGGAACTTGTGGGAATCCCTAAGTTGACCCTAATTGTTTCTTTGAATCTTATTTTTTCAAACCAAGCCCTAAGGTTTGAGTGATATGGAGAGGAGAGAAAGATATGATATTTGCATAATTAGGGGACACTATAGAAGCAATAGGCAGGGAAGATGATATGAGCATAGTTCACAAAATGGAGGAAGATGTAAAGAATGATGAGAAGGTGAAAATAGAGGAGGTTAAGGAGGATTTGAAACCCTGGGAGAAAGAACCAATTTTGGAGATGGTTGTTCTTGATGGGGAGAAGACACTAAAGTATAAGAAATGGAGATTTGAAGGGTGAAAATAATTGAACATAGATGAAAGTCATAAGTATTTGAACATGGAGGAGGAGGAGGAGGAGTTAAAACAATAGTGGTTTTGACTACTAAGAAAAGATAAAAAGTATTTATAATTATATCAAGAGATAGAGGGTCCAAATCAGTACTTTATACTTGAGTGGGGGCCTTGGTAGACTTTGGTGTACCTTGGGTGCTGCCACTTCTCATTAGAATATTGAATTTTATTCCCATTTTTTCTTCTTTAATTACCTCCTTACCTTTTCCTTGGCTAGTGTCCAAGGGCTAATCATCTTTTGGGGAACCCACATCCTTCTTTTCTGATGACTCGTATGTTTTCCTATGCTCACTTGTTTTGAAATAAATGTTTGTATTAAAGAACCTTCTTGGCATTTGAATCCTTCCCCTCTTAGGTTTGATTGCTTGGTCCATAATCCAATGTAGGTTTTATGTCACCACCATAATTGTCTTGTCCTCGAGAGAGGTGGATTGTTCCATGGACTAATTTATGAATGGAAGGGTCCAATGTTCAATTTGGGATTGAATATATACCATGTCCATAATATTCCCAACATCAATCATTCCATTAGGAATTTATGGCATGTCAAAATAAGACATGTGCTACAAGGTCATGAAATACTAGTATCATCTCCTTACCATCATTTAATTTCCACAATCCATCCACTAATCCTCATAAAATGGTACGTGAACATGGGAGGATCCCAAAATTTTGTTTATTACACCTAGAGTATCAAAGGGTGGCTTTTGTTGAAGATATAGAAGACTGAAAATATACATTTTTGTCTTAATTTTTTTGGATTTAACAAAATATATGCATGTATACCTACCAATTCATATTAAGAAATGTATCCCCACCTTGTGCTCATTATACAAATATTTATGTACTTTAACAAGTTTGCATATCAGGTCCATCATAATACACTTATCACTACAACACATGGGTAGCATGTATGGTGCACCTTCAAATATGCATACGTGTATGTAAGAGAAAGTGGGAAACTAGATGTATAATGACCCCCATACAGTGATGGTGTTTGAATTCTAAATAGACCATATAGTGTTTGTCAAGTTATTATTTAATTTGCAAAGGATTTGATAAAATAAAGAATTGTTGGGAGAAAGTTTTGGCTGATTTATACAAGTGTGAGTTATAAATAAAAGTCATAATCTTAATCAATGTTAATATTTCCCACTATTTTCAATCTGGAAAACAAACTTATCTTAGTAGCAGTATATAAAATGTAAGAATTCATGTATAATTTATTATTCATTAGCATATATAATGTAACTTCTTATACATATACAGTTTCTAATCAACTCAGAACAACAAATATATTTTTTTTGCCTTTATGATGTGGATGTATTGATACAAACATTCCTAAAATATCCCTACATTTTGGATTCCCCAAAAATCTATTCAAGATTTTTATACAATCATTGACCTCCCAAATGAAGTCAGGTCTAGGTAGACTCTTGGGAAACCAAGAAATGAAAGATTTTGGCTTTACCAACCACCTTTTGTTAACTATATTTATGCATGAGATGGTATTCCCATTCCAATATCATTGTGCAAACTTTGGAGATATGTCTATGTAATAAATGAATTATGGAAGTTTTAACAGATCATCAATGTAATATTCATCAAGCCGTAGAAGTACTTAACCTTGTCAAATCATGATTGACCTTGCATTCTAATCATAGTGATGATCCAACTCCAAAACAACATTAATAAATTGGACTAAAATAGGAAAAATAACATCTAGGGCTATTCCAAGTTATTGAAAATACCCTAGATACAGTCTGCCTTATAATTGTAGGTGTAGGATATTTTCCACTATGTGGTTTTACCTACACGGTATAATTAGCTTTCTTAGGTTAATCATAGGTTATTAGGGGAATGTACTTTAAGTCATTTTCTAATTGTGAGTTGAGTTAGTTACCTTTTTGGGTTACCAAATTTCTCTCTATATAATGTAACCCTTTATGCATATTTTGGCTAATGGGCTTATGCGTGAATGAAGGAAGAGTTTTTCTTCCCTTAAGTGTTTTTTGATCTCCCTACTCCGCACAAATTTTTGATTTGTGCATTCAATATTATCTAGCCCCAATCCTCAATTTTAGACCACTCCAACATGATATCAAAGTTGGTATGGTATCATAATGTCATTTCCTCTTTTGTAAGATCTAGTATTTTATCTCATTTAGTGTTTGTTTTTCATAGATTTCAATTTTCAAGGGTTTGTGGGGTTTTAAAGAAATTTGTGCAAATCTATTCCTTTTGATTCTCTACATGAACAACTAACAACACCATTAAATTCAGAAGGTCCTAAAACCTTAGACTCGGTTATGCACATGACCTAGTTTGTAACATGCATTTTTCAACCCTTTTTGGAGGTTTTGAAGGGTTTTGTTTAAAATCTATAAATATTCCCACCGCCTCAGGATTAGAAATAAAAAATAAAAACATTTCTAGGTTTATCGAGGTTTATCAAAGCATTTGGTGGGTTTTTGACATTTTCTATGGAAGACGTACATTTTTTTCCAAATATGGGGGTTTTACAGGTTGTTCATCAAGTCCAATAATCTACCTCGGTATATTGTAGGATTTTCAAGGTGTTGGCAAGTCAATAATTCTAACATAGTGTATTTTGGGCTTTATAGGTTGCTTGACAAGTTAAATATTTCATCTTAGTGCATTTCAGGATTTTCAAGTTGTTCAAGATGTCAAAAAGTTTGACCTAGTGTTTCAAGTTTTTGGCAGTTTTGAGGATCTCTGCAATTTGACACAAACTAGAAATCTACGGTTAAACCTGTAAACCCTTGTCAACACCTAGTGTTTCATATTTTTGGGACTTCATAACATCTAATCATTTCAACACAACTTGCAAATTCAAGTCAAACCTATAAACCTTGGTAAACACTCATTGTTTTGGGGTTTTCAACTTGTTTGTCAAGTTTCGAGTTTGAACATAAGCTCAACATGCATATGGTTCAATCACTTTCTCAACATGTATTGGGTTCCACTACCTATTCAACATATTACGGGTTTTGCAACCTACTCAACACGTTTTTGGTTTTGTAACTGCTCGACAATTCCAAAACCCTGATAGTCTATTTTCAAGTTTTCATTGGTGCTCGACATGTGTATAACTCCCCCTTAACCCCTGGTCACATGGGATTTAAGCCCTTTGTCACGCACTATCCAAGGGGGGTTAAATTTTCTTCATTAATTTTGGGAAAAAAATTGTAACCCAATTTTTTAAAGCAAAGCAAGAAACTTCAAACTTCCATAACTTTTAACCAATAACTTTGTTTCAGGCACTATTTTTTGTTAAGTGTGAGTTTTTTCGATCTCTAAGAATTGGTAATATTTTGTGCCAACATATAACCACTTGTTCCACTTATTACATTGTTCAACTATCGTGAGTGAAAATTCAAAATACAAATCCTCTTGAGGAGTAAAATCTTACACCGGATAACCATGTGTAAATAAGTATACGGTCTATTATACCATATTTAGATAATATGAAGTGGTACAAAAAAGTGATGAAGGAT
The DNA here is from genome assembly GCA_019776745.2 of Taxus chinensis. Lineage (NCBI taxonomy): Eukaryota > Viridiplantae > Streptophyta > Pinopsida > Cupressales > Taxaceae > Taxus > Taxus chinensis. Next base: position 167,352,744 of record CM034150.1, read on the forward strand.
ACGGTATATTATACATGTTCATGTATCTCGACTTTCTCTTTCGTATCAAATTTGTAGATACTCCTAATTATGTTTAGACCACTTTGGTAGGACCCTTTGGGAAGTAATACATAATGAGAGGTCACGAGTTGGAGAATGATCCAATCAGTTTGAGCCTAGGAAACTTTGACATGATACAGGAATTCATCACCAAATTCAAATCACTCAGGTTACAGTTAAAACTATGGGGAATAGACAAAACTAATGAACAATTGGTTCTTTCTATCCTTTCCAAATTGGGTGCCAATAATTGTAGCTTCATTTCTACCTTTCACACCATGATGAGCATCATGGGAACTACATGGACAATGTCATCCTTGGAAAATTTTATTGTTGACTTAACTCGAGAGCAAGACAAGCTCATAAATGGGTGCATTGTAGTCTTATAAACCCCATGCTCTACTTGTTGGACATGAGAAAAATAAGGCTTCAAACAAAGATAAGAAACATAATAACAGGGATCATGAGAAAAAGAAGGATCCAAATGATCCCACCTAAAAATAAAACTCTGTAACTTACTCATTTAGTGTTAATTCCAATAAATAGAGGATCAAATAGTATTTCTTGGGCAATCATGATGAAATAAAATGTATGAAGAAGCAGATTGACCACCTTACGAGTCTTCTTGAAAATAAAAAATTAGGTGCCCCTGAGTTTATCAAATTATCTTCATCAACCCATGAATCCTCCACAACACATGACCATAGAAAAGAGAAAGAGAAAGAATCGGGAAAGGAGAAAAAAAGGGTAGATCCCTACTTATAGTTATAGCACCAAATCCCGCATGGGTAATTGATTCTAGTGGATCACATCATATGGCCTAAAAACTCTTCTGCATAAGTATTTGGGAGAGGATTTGTTGAAGTGATTGAAGGAACATTTAATAAAAATTTTAATATTCCCTAATTGTCAACTAATCTCCTATCATTCTATTAGATTACTCACCTTGGTCAGGGTTTATGTGTTGAGCTCACTCCAAATTCAATGTATGTCATAGAATTACACGTTGACACTATCATTGTAGTGGGTGTAGTTGATCATCAAACTCCACTATATTACTTCTCTCACTTTGTCCCTCAAAATTTTTCATCAGATTCACCTATACTTGATGTCATTTTTGATCTTGAGAACATTTCTAATGATGAGGACTTCTCTTCTAGCATAGATGAATATATTAGTGATGGGCACCCACCTCCACCATCTCCTTGTGACCTTCCAAAACTTTATGATTTATTTCTTGATCCACCTACTTCTTATCCACCATTGACTTTTCAGGGAGCAGGAACCTTAATTGAAGACACATCAGACATTGGGAAGTCTAGTACATAGTTGCAATGCCTTCCACATTCCTTCTTTACATGTACTTTGCATATGAAATCCCTTGATGGATTAGTTACCTATTCTAATTTATATGAGGAATGTATCTCTTTTTATAGGAACTAGGGCTTGGATAGAGATCCATTAGCCACTTGGTAGACTCATTCACTTTTCCATAGTGATCCACTCTTCATTGCATCTAATTATTATACTTGTACCTCTCAAAAATATAACAATGTTGTCCTAAAAGGTCTTGTGATCCATAAAGTAGTTTTGTTATGTCTTAGAACATATCTATAGCTTTTGGAAATTCTAACACACTCTTCACTGCTCCTTTTTATCCACAATCACTCTGGGAGGATCCTTTTCTAGACACAAGGTGGCTATAGGAAATTATAACTTCATATGGGGATTTCTAGTCCGACCTTTTTTTCTCTCTTTTGGGGAAGATATTTTCCCACGGGGTTTTCTCCTTTTCTTTGCTTTATTATAGATTTGCATTGTATGTGGTTACCTCATCGGGCCATGTTACTGGGACCTACCTTTTTATTTTCTAACCCACCTAAGATATGTTTTGTTAGGAATTCTAGGCACTGAGAGGGGGGTGAATTAGTGCTTATTTAAACTTCTGAAACAATCTACAATTTTTCAATAATCCACAATTAAACAATCTTAACTATGATGTATCATGACCATTTAACCATGAGAGATAAAGAGAGAGAACCAAGAACACATGAACACATGAGAGACAAGATTTAATGTGGGAAACCCAATAAGGGAGAAAACCCACTGAAAGGATAAATCAAAGCAATATCAAGGAAAATTGTCCAACAAGAATTATAATGATCTCACCAAGTGGTGAGCACCCACTCACCCTGAAGCTCTAACTCAAGTTTTGAAGCACCTACTTCAATTCAATGTTAAACACCCACTTGACTATTATTTTGCAAGCACCTACTTGCAAGGAATCTCACTCCCAATTTTTTGAGCTACAACTCAGTCTTTCATCAGAAAAATTTTGATCACCTTCACCTCATTTTCTTACATCAACACCTTGTGATCATTGTTTCATCTCTTCAATTCATTTTCACTCTTCTTTGAAACTAGCATTCAGTTCTATAGCTTACACAACTAATATCAGGTCTTCAAAGATGTTTTACAATCTGAATCATGTTCCCTACTTCATGAAGATGGTCCTCTCAACCTTTTATTACCTTCCAAGTTGACTTCACATCATCTTCTATGCCCAAGATCAACAAATACATTCTCAGGCTTCAACATGTATCAGAAAAATATATTCAAATTTGTCAAAACACATATATACATGAATTACTTTTCACATGTGTCCTTTACACTTCATATGCCTTTGAATCTTCCACTTACTCCTTTTCCAATTTGTATACAAGGAGATTAACTGACTTGTCTTCTAAACTTCCTCAAGGAGTCATTATTACATCTGTCAGAGATCTGTCATGTTCTTAGAATTTACAAGGTATAATCATGATTCCTTGAAGGCTAAGAGTTGCACATGAGTTCCCCTTAACCTCATTCATAAATGCCCTCAACTGACAACCTATTTTTTAGACTTCATTCTCTGGTTTGTAATGTTTTCTCTGCCCTTGTCTTATTCCTTCAACAAGTATATTTTGTCTTTTAGCTAAAAGGTAACTCCTCAATCAGGTGGAACATTACAAAATCTTATAAAACAACCTTATAACTCCTTACAATACTTCATTCTTCGCCATTTTAGTCTTCCAATTTCATGAGAGTCTACAAGATCATGGGATCACTTAGTGATAACTGTCATAAATTTGAGAAGAAGAGAGACTTATCAAATTGTGTCTTTGCATTCTCTCATGGTCCTTAAACCTGTAGAGTGTCTTCACCAACATCAATCTCTTGGAGGTCTTCAAAAATAACAGAGGAAGGAGCACTTTGTTCATAGTTTCATAAAACCTTCAACTCCACAAACTCAGAAATCTATATGACAGTGATGAACGATCCTGATTAAACAAAAACATGAGATTTCAAGGGCATATCTAAGATTTAACATGTTGTTTGGGGTTTTTTACTCACTTTGTAACTATCAAAGAAGGCAAGGTATGCTTTTACTTGCTCATGGAGTATGCTTTTTACTAAATAGGTCACTAATTTTCATGTACAGTACCGTACCACCAAAATTTGACTCAAACTATGTCAAACTCAGTCAAGTATGACTTCAAGAACTTCATTCAAGGAGGGTAAAATATTTTCATAACTTCTCAGGTTCATATTTTGTTTGGTATCATGCCAAAAAGCTTAACTAAACTTGATTTTCCAAAGCATTGCTCAATGAGGGTTTTGAAATCCAAACCCTATGTTACTATTTGGATACTTACAACACTCTAGTTTTCACTTTTATGCCAACATGCCTTGATGTATACCTCAATAGATGTATTTGCTACAGACTTCCAAGCCTTGTTTTGCACTAGACAATGAGTGACTTTTCAAGATTTTGGACTAAAGATTTTTATCGGTTTGACTATCATAGAGAGATAGAAATAGTCTTCAAGAAATGATCACTTTGCATATGAAAAACATCTTCCTTGGCATCTAGGTAACATCTTGGGAATCTCCATAACTTAGAAAACTTTCTACATCAAAGGTACTTACCAAAACAATGAATGAAGGTCATAACTAAAAAAGTAATTCTAATATTGTATGAGATTTTTCTCAAGGAGCTACAGGATAGTCATGAGTGTGTGGTATTCTCACTAGAAAAACTTCACCTTCATCATGACCAAACATAGAAGAAGAACTTCAAGGAGGACATTTTCACCACTTTCAACCACTTGAATGCATAGTTTGTAAGAAGAAATTCACAAGCATCAACACAAAATTTCAGTCCTCTTGTCAAGGCCAATCTAGAAAAATATTGGATTAATATAAGGTATGATTGTATATCACCTCAAAAAGTTAGTTATGAGCTCCCAAAATTCATTTAAGACCTGTAGAAGATGTTTATAATCACTTCTTTTCTGAGACATGTTTGTTCACAAACTCCTTCCTCAAGCACCATGACAGGTTTGTTTTGAAAGTCCTTTTGGCAGTAGAAGAGGAAATTTGGCTGATTTCACATTGAACCAACACTAATATTTCCAAAATATCTTCATGAAATCCAAGAACACCTTTCATACTTCCTTCAAAGTAGGGGATTCAATTTGGCACCTTCAAATTTGCACTATATAGCTAAAATTCTTCAAAACAAGGTCATACATGTATAAAAAATTTAACCATGAGGACCAAAAATGCCACCATTTTGACCTAGGAGGAGTATTATACACTCTTGAGGGGTTTCCATAGCTTTCACAAGTGATTTGGAGTCAAAACAACTCATATTATGCCTATCGCTTCAAGAAGGAGATCTGGAGAGAGAAAAACACTGTTAGAAAAATGAATAGAACTTTTTTGTTTCTTATCCAATTTCCCTCAAAATTTTGAAAAGTTTAAGTCTTGGAATTATCTTCAAAAATTCCTTCTATGATTTATCTGAAGGAGGTTTTATAAAAAATTTGAGTGATAAGAAGGAAGGTCATTATTTTATCCCTTCTCACTTTACTTGATCTTGGTAAAACTTGAATAACTTGAGCTTTCTTCTTCAAAACTTGATGAAACTTGACATGAAGCACTAAAACACATCCCTCTACATGATACTCCATAGATTGGTTTCTCATAAATGAGCATGTAATATTCATACTCAATCTCATTTTCCTAAGCACTTCACTGCTAGTTCTCAAAGGTAGTTTTAGTGAAAACTTGAATTTTTCCTCCAAAAGATAAATTAAGCCATGTAGATGCTCATACATGGCCTAGGGAGTGTTCCTAGGCTTCTACAATTCTTACCTAGGCTTTTCATGACTTGTATTGATCTCTTACACCTCATTAGGCTCTAGAACTAGGCCTAAATGATATAGTTTCAACTATGACTCCCAACACTTGACCTAATGCTCACTCTAAAAGCTCTTACACAAGCTAGAAACATCATATCTAACATGTAGAACACATGATCCAAGCATACCAGGTATCTCCATACTTCTAGTGGGATCCTACCACACTGACCAAGCCTGCAACACATTGAAGTCATCCTGAAACCACTTTGAATCCACTCTATGAGCTCCATCCATCATTAAGAAGGCACTGCCAATCAACCTTCATGTCCCTTACTAAGTCTCACTTCACCACTCACTCCTTTTCCATCAATGCCACTTGACATCAATGACAACACCAATGACTAGGGTTCAACAATCTCCCCCTTTGTCATTGATGGCAAAAAACTCAAAAATTTTGATGGAAAACAATCACACCAACATCTTCAGAGCATTCATATCTAGTTTTTGATAGCACTCTCTCCCCCTTTGAAATCTATGACAAAGGTTCCTTCATTCAGTATGTAACTATTCATTTTCAAAGAAAAACCTTACCTCAAGAAGCTCCCCCTTGGATTATACCTGCTACCTTGTTAGCCACAATGGCTTGAAAATATGTATAGATTTCTTCACCAATCAACCTCACTGCTCCTCTTGAACCTCTTTTCTTCAACCTCAGACTATACAATTCTTTGTCCATGCTTTTCTTTGGCCTTCACACCTTGTATCTTGAACTAGTGAACTAGTTCCCCCTATAAAAATGATTTCATATGGTATACACATGTCAATATTTTGATTCTTTGAGTGATGACCTCCCTGTATCTCATTAAAGTGTCTATTTCAATTTAGTGGTTCTCAACACTAGCCTTCATTTCTTAATTTTCAGGTAACTTGAATGATTTAGAACAAAGATCTTTACGCTATACATTGAGTGCACTTTGGTCCAACTTTTGCCATTTCAAGAAGCTCAAACATTACATGAAGTTCTATTTTGCTTCTCCCACTGGGATTGCATCATCTCCATTTGACTATTTATGCATGAGTTAGGCTTGAATCCTTATGCTTGAAACATGTAGGTGGGTCTACATTCTTTCCTTCGCTTTGAGTTTTCTTCTCAATATTCATAACCTCCTTTTTATAGGATAATGATTTTCTTGAGTGCTCACCTTTCTCTCTTTGTGTAGCATCTTGTTTTCATCATTTTGTGCCTTATTATACTTTCAAAATTGCTATGATACCTCATATGCCCCTATTGGATGTTCTCAACTATCCTCTTAGTTTTAATACTCCTAGAACCTGTACGACAATGTTTTTTATCCACTATAGTTAGCAACATACTTAAAAGGCATGAGATCATCATTATTTGTCCTTACCACTACATTCTTGGCCTCTCCAATTATACCTTATTCTTTAAAAATTTCCCTCTTACAAAACTTTCATGCATATCTCGAGTTTTGACCAATAAAAAACATAACTTCTTTTTGAATTACCTTAAAGACCTAATCACAATGTCTTGTACAAAATATTAGAGCTTAACATCATGTAAAGAAGATTCTAATGTATTTTTACATCAAACCCTAACTTTGTAGTCCTTGTAAGCTTGAGAAGGTGGTGTCCCTAAGATTTCACTTAAAAATTTTAGGGTACCCCTTTAAAATTTTAGGTCTTCTTGCCTTGTGGTGAGTTGTGTTTTTTTTGTTTGTGTCTCCTTGTGTAGGTTTTTAGTTTTATTAGGTTGTTAACTTAGCTTATTTGGGTTGTAGGAATGCTCTTGAATTGTTTAGAGGGTTGTAGGAGGTTTCTTAGAAGCAGTTGATAAAATACCCATGTTCTCAAAATGCTCTATAAGTCCCTAAAAATTTTAATTTCTTGTTCTCTTAAGCAATCGGGTTTCTCAAAGTGCTTTATAATTAAGTAATAAGTAACTCATCCTTCAAAACCTGATTCACATTATTCTCCTTCTTTGCATTAAACAAAAGTGATTTTACTTATTATAATTGATAATTAAAGTAATTATCAAACCCCGTAAAGATGACTTATACCTCTTAGTTTTTCTCTAAACCGAAGTGCTTCTACTTTGCATTTTTGTGCTAAAACAAATTTTTGTCACTTATCAAAGTCGGTAAGTAAAGTAGCTTTAAAAACCCGTATAACTAGGTGTTGGTGAGAAAAAAATTTGGGTGGACAAATCAAGTGTATCCACCAATGTTTACGGGGCTACGCCCCTCTACATTAAATGGTACATCTCCCATTATTGAAGGTAAACTAATCCTAATCCTATCTAAATGTTATGGGTAAACAAATTGGTCGGGGATCACCCAGGGACACTCCACTGAACCTTTGGAAAAGTGCTTATACATGGGTAAAAGGGAGGAAATTACAGCGATAAGGGGAAAAAGAGGGAAATTTGGCAAGGATTACTGGCATGAGTAGATCGCAAAGCTCACACCTAATAACTGGAGTAGTTCAACCTTCAATATAGAGGAATGCACAATGAAGCTAGTGGGACCAATGAATTAAAACACCAAGTTTTCATATTCATCTATCGAGAACACCAAGTTCCTCTCCAACTCCATACAAGATCAACTATGCTTGTAAAGTGCATGAAAGAGAGAATATAGGAAAAATAAGAAAAGAAAATAGAAGAAGTGTAGATTTTATTCCATATGTAGTGATGAATACAAATCTTTAACCAAGCTATCACAATTCACAATGCTACATAGTAAGAGTTCTTCAAAATTCAAAATCCTTTAGAAGGGAGAGGCCATCCCAATTTATAGCAGTCTGAATTGTCCTTTCACCTCCCTCATATGACTCTTCGTTTCCATATTATATTCGTGACCTTTCATTTTCCGTGAATTAATAATTTCTCTTATAATTTGAGAAAATACTTTTACAAATTTAAAATAGGTCAATTAAGTGAATAGGAAAAAAGACAATGATGAGGCCCAACAAAGAATTAAAATAGAGAGAGAAGAAAGAGAGGGAAGGGATGAATGGAAATCACTCCTTGTGACAAATTGCTTTGAATTCCATGATGCAGTCATGAACTTTGAGCGAAGATTTCTTCCATTGGTGACTTCTACACTGATGAATATTTCTCCCTTGAATAAATTTGAATCATTTTCCCAATCCAGTGATAACTGCAAACTCTATGATGCACAGACATCTTAGACTATAGAATGAGTGTTCAAAAACATTGTTTTGAAGTTTACCAATGCAAGCTTGAGATGAACACATATAATTCCCACGATGACCCTCCTTGAAACTTGGTTGATGAACCCTTTGACTCGTTGAAATCGTTCTGACTAATTCACTTTGAATCACTCGGTTCCTTAAGTGATGAAGATAAATTTACATGATGTGTCTTGTGATGCCCTGTTTTGCTTCTATAAACCATTACACTCAAGATGATGCTTTCAAGACCTCTGTGAAGTTCTCATTCCTCCTTTTAGACTCATGAAACCATCTCATTATCTGAAGGGGAGTCCAAAAAGTAATAATGTGAGTGAAAACAAAGTCATATGCAACTTTCCACTCCCAAAATGAAAACTTTCTATTTTTAGAATATGATGCCATGCTCTGCTATTCTGGGCCATATCAACTGTCTTGCTCCAGTTTCACCTTCTAAACCTTCTACCATATTCCATCCTCCTATGTTCCTAAGATATTTTTATTTTTAGCAAGTTACTCTTTAGGGACCTACTATTTTGGGAAGAAATTGTTTTCTGTCTTACTTTCCATTTTACCCCTTTTTTTATTGTCCTGAGTGATCAAACTTGAAATTCGGAGGGACTTTCCATTTATAGCACGTGGGGAAGTATAGAATATGCTATTTTTATTAAGTGGTGAAAATTACCTCAGTTTGTGATGGGAACAACTTTTTTGGATTTAGCTCTTTGTCGTGAATTCGTGCTCCAATTTTCATCATGATTCGCCTAACAGAGAGCTCAGAAATAAAAAACAAGAATCTACACCTAGTAATAGCTTCAAGCATAGAGTTACTAGGATAGAATATTGATAAAAAAAATCATTCCTTCATATCTTGATAAATTAGCAAATTCATCATGCAAGAACTAGTTTGAAAGAAACTAGATTTTTTGGAGACCCTTTCCTCCGAATTTCGGATGTTTTCGCCCATTGGATCTTCATGGATTTGAAAAATTCTTTGAAGAGATCATAATTTTGATCAAAAAAGTATCCCTCCATATCCCTAAAAATAGGGACTTCATGACGCAAAAGTTAGTTCACGTGAAACTAGATTTGTCAAGGATCATTTCCACCGATTTTCGCACGATTACGCCTACTAGAACCTTGAGAAGTGGATAAGTAGCTTGCTGATATTTTTGCTACTATGTCATGGAAACCAGTACTAGAGCTTCAAAAATTTAAGGTATCCTATTCCATCTCAGATTATGACTAAATAAATTCCATCAAGATAGGTTTTTCTCCTAAACTTTGTGCGCAAAATTTTAGCTTCACCCACTTACCAGATTGATGGGAAATTGAAGAAGAAGAAGCTGAGGCGCAAGATGGAGTTTTTATTCTAGTTAATAATCAAGGGAATAATTTTATATTTTGTTTGTTTCATCTTGATGGCCTCTTAAAATAAGGAATTCTGTAAAAAACCTCATTTCAATCTGTGCTCCGGATGGTGAGATACAAGTGTTTCACCGTTTTGGTTCATGAGTGTTTCTATCACTGAACAGACATGGTGGCAGCTGAAAAAGATAGATTTTTGATGTTATTTCATTCCTTTAATTGTAGTAATAATGGAGGTAAGAAAACATGAGGAGTGGAAATGGAGGTTTGTAAGTTCTCAACTACTTTCTTCCGGCAGTGAGCTTCACGAGCAATAATGGAGAAGCAGTAAGAAGCAGCAAGGAGTTGGAAATTTTTTCAAATTTGAAGCTGGATTTGGGTGCATGTTTGTGTCCCTGATATCCATTTATCATTAAGGGACATGAGGGACATCAATTTTCATGTGGCGCCTCACGTTGACACCTGACAAAGATCTGACATTGGGGGGTTTTGGCCAAAAAGCATGCTGGAAGCACATGAGGGATGGAAGATGGTCGCATGGGGGACCAAGAGCCATTCCTTGGGATGGGAAAATTTTTATGTGCCTCAACACATAGGGACATTAGATTCATCAATTTTCACGTGTCGCATCAGCTTGACACTTGTCACAAATCTGATGGTTGAGGGTTTGAGCTCTTGCAAACACCTAGGGGTTGAACTGGCGATCCTGGAGGTTGTATGGGTGACCAAAGGATTGATGGGGGTTGGGCACATTTTTATGTCCCTCGTGTCCCTCAGATTGAGAGATGAAAGGGACATAAAATTTCGTCAAGCTCCTGGATCTGACAAGTGTCCTCTTGCAAATTTGACTAATTGCTGAAGCCTTCCTAGAGGACAACTTGAAACTATGATAACTTGAGCTCCCGGTAGAATATTTTGGCAAAATTTTATATTAGTTTTACTTAAAATGGCTTTATGAATCCAATGGTGATGATCTCATATCTTTATTATTTCATTTATGCTCTGAAAAATTGGATTTGTGTTCTAGTTTCATAGCTGAGCCTCGGAAAAACTGATTACAGACCTATTGCATCAAGATGTTGTGAAAAATATGATTTCACCATCTTATAGGGATTTGAATTCACTTTTCAAAGATGTTTTTTTTACTCCTAAATCCAACCAAAGCTCCCAGAATCACTTCCCGAAGCTAAGTAGTTTTTTTTATCTTGTGCACTACTTAGGCCTATGAACCCTATTTTTGGTGAAACTGCCCCAACTCTTCTAAATCTTTCTTGAATCTTCCAAAATAACCTCCATGATGTTTCTAGACCTTTAATTCATCCACTTGTTGGATTTTTCTTCTTTTTTCCATTCTAGGGGGTTGCACTTATCCAGAGAAGTCCAGTGGTAGCCCTTCCCAGCACTGTCCAAAATTAGCATTCTTTAAGAACTCCTAAAATCACCTAGGGGGTTAACTTGAATTTCCTAATTCACCTAGGGTACTGAGTTAACATCCACTGGAAGTTCATTAGAATAATTGGGTAATGTTGGTGTTGAGGATGGGTAGACCCGGGGTGTCTTGGAAAGGTATGACTTTCAAACTTTTTGACACTGTGGGTAAATTTGTCCTGTTCTTGGGTGGATTTTTCCCATGCAAATTCTCAAGAAAACACTAGGTTTCTAGTTTATCGGGATTTTTGGATTACTTTACTTGTTCAAAATTTATAATTGAAGTATTCCTTGATCACCACAAAACTAATCCTTTTCTTTTCCTTCTTTGCGCAAAACCGATACCCTATTACTTGTCTTCTTTATGTTGAATTGGAACTACTTGACTTGGTAAAGTAAAACAAGTAAATTCATTTCTAAAAGACACATAACTAAAAACTTAATTCATCGGTGTTATTTGATTACTTTACTTCATTAAAAAGTAATAAATTGAGTTATTCCCAAATCCTGCATATAAGCAAAGTGTTGATGTGGCATCTCCATGACCCATATTTAATGAGTTGGAATATATAAAAATGCAAGTAATTACACGTCAAATCCACACATTGTTTACACTCATAGAGAAGTAATTTGACTTGTGAACCATGAGAAACCTCGTGTACCCAATCAAAGGAGAATTTCACCAAATCGACCCCGACCCATTTTCGGAAAAGGTTGGTTCTTGATTTTACTTCCTTCTTTTCTGGTTTTATTTTTCCCCTTATTGTTTTGTCAGTTTTATAGTTTTTCCTTCTTGGGGTGTTTTCTTCTTTTTGTTTGCTCTATGTTTTTTGAAATTGGTTAGAAATTAGGTCATTTTTATTAAAGGGGATTAGGGTTTGACTAATTTATTGAATTCGTTGTTACCTTCTGATAAAATGCTCTCAAAATTCCACCATTCACAAACCCTAGTTTCACCCTAGTTGGTTTGTGGGTTTCCAAAGGGAAGTTGTTTCTTTCATGACGGAAAAATGACCCCTTATTTCTCCTCAATGTATTTCTTGGATTTGAGTAACTATTGCTTGCTATATTATTCATATTTTTGAACTACTTCCACTTTCTTGCACACTTTGCACTAAATTGTCTCCCCACTACTTACTTGTTCCTTACGGTTTTCCAAGTTACTCCTACCTCATATACATTGCGGAGTTCTTGATTTATTTTTCTTCTCATAATTTTTGTGTTTCTTGACCCCTTTTTCTTGAATCTTATGTGTTGTGCTAAATCGACCCCTCATTACTTCCTACTGCTTTGCGGGCTTTAGACTACTTATTGCTTCCATTACGCTTTATGTTAAAATGAACCTGCATTACTTCAGTCTTGTGCATTGCAGGTTTTTGAGGGACAATTACTTCCTATACTTTGTGGTGTTTCAAAAATCTCTTATTTCTTCCTTCTCTACATGAAACCGAATTAATCTTACTTGTTAACTTCAAGTTTCAAGTAAGAGCACCCTAAAAACCCACAATGCGTTATAAATCACGTTGTTTCACTTGGTCACTTGTTGTGAGCTTAGGAATTAACTTCTGAGAAGATATTTATGTATTTTCATGACCAAATGGGATCTGAATATCTTCATATACTTGAAATAATGTAGCTTAACTTGTATTCTACATTTTAAGCAGGGATTGTTGCTAATATTTCAGTAGTTGGAGCACACTAATTACTTGAGGAAAATAAAATGTCTAAGGCAAGGGAAGGATCACTTAAAGTAAGAGAGAAGTCATTGGAGGAAGAATAAGTTGCTATTATTCAGGAATACCCTAACCTAGTGATTGAAGAGACCTCTAGTGTCAAGAAAGGTAAAAAAAGGCTAAGTCCAAGTTAACCAGTGAAGCAAAAGGGAGTAAGATGAAGTATGAGTATAAAGGTTATCCAGTTGAATCTTGTATTGCATCCAAGCTTACTCACATCAGTAACACAAACATGGGGCATGTGTCCATTAGTGAATTGATTGATTGATCTAATGCCAAAATTCAAACACCTCTCATGCAGGGCTTGACTAATAATGTATTAATACAAGCATTTTCTTTTCCTAGTACCGCTCAATTTCTTAACATTGTCCTAGAATATGCTAAGCATTATGACTCTCAAATAAGAACAATCAATAACACCTATGGTAATGTGGTAGTGAGGCTTGCCACCCATTTATTTAACTTTTGTTTGAATATCCCTACTGCAGCCAAAGTACTGGGGGTTAGTATGGAGAAAGCTAGTGAATACTGGGAGAACTATATGGCTAATGCCATTTAGATCATGAACTTAAATTATTTGAAGGAAAAGAAAAATCCCTCAAGATTTCCTAAGACTATTGTAAGATCTGATCTTTTCCAAGAGGCGGATGATATAACTCAATTGTTGTGCATGATCAATGGAGATAAGAATGTTAAGCACTTCTCTACATGGATGTACTACTTTATCAGAATGATTGAGACTAGTAAGCCTAGTGCTTTGATTAATTGAGATGAAATTATTAGACTCTCATGCAGGCCATAACTAATAGTGGATTAATACAAGCAGTTGTTTTTCCTAGTACCACTCAATTTCCTGAGATTTTCCTAGAATCTGCTAAGCATTATGATTCTCAAACAAGGACAATCAATGACACCTCTAGTAATCTGGTAGTGAGGCTTTACACCCATTTATTTAACTTTTGTCTGAATATCGCTACTGTAGCCAAAGTACTGGGGTTAGTATGGATAAAGGTAGATAATAATGGGAGAATAACATGGTTGATGCCATTCAGATAATGAACTTAAATTATTTGAAGGAAAAGAAGCAACCCTCAATATTTCCTACTATTATTGTAAGATATGATCTTGTCCAAGAGGCAGATGATATAACTCAATTGTTGTGCAGGATCAACAGAGATAAGAATGTTAAGCACTTTTCTACATGGGTGTACTACTTTATCAGAATGATTGAGGGTAGTAAGCCTAGTGCTTTGATTAATTGGGCTGAAATTACTAGCAATAATATTGATATCCAATTATGGGGAGTCATTCAAACCCTTAATTTCAAGATGACTTCTTATCTAGTGTATACTGCAGCACAAAATTGTGCTTTTCCCAAGTTACGAAGTAAAGATACCTTGGCTAAAAATCCAATTCATGAATATTATCCACAATTGGCCTTACCTGATTATTCCAAGGAGTACAAGCAGGTCAATGACTTCTTTTTCTATGAAGTTATCTGCAATCTTGATACTGAGCTGAAGGTGAACATGGTGTCTGATGTTGCATGGAATGGAGTTATTCAATATGGATACATGTTAGACTGTTTAGATTCAGATTTTAGTATGATTTGGTAGGTGAGAAGCTGGAAAATGTCTTTCACACCATTAATGAGTAGATCAAATTACTTCGACCACCCAATCACTTCAAGATCTCTTCCCTTTTCTTCTTCAACACGCCAAACAGACATGGAGAAGCGGACTTGATAGATTTGCAGATGGAATTGAAGGTATTCATTATTGGTGCTGTTTCCAGTTTTCAAATGGAGATTATCCCTTGTTGTGAACATCCATAAAGATTGAAATGTCTCTCAATGGATTTATGCTATACAATGTAAGATCTCAAGCTCATTGTAAAGGGTTGGACAAATTTTGGATCCCTTAGAAATTTTGCTACAAGACTCCAGGTAGTCTCATTGTACCACATGCAGTCTCCCAGACCTCTAGATATGGCTCTTTCATGTGGATATCGGCCTTCAAACGCCATTATAATCGACTGTGCATCCTTAGAAGTAATAAAAGCATCATTTTGTGGCTTTTCTCTACCTTGACGTGTTTCTGTCCTTCTTTATTGCCTCCCTTTTGCATTGTGTGTTTATTGTGTCACTTTAAATCTCTTACAGCTCTATTTTCATGTTGTGTTTCATGAAATCGATCGTGTAAGCATGTTCTGGTCCATGTTACACGTGCCTAGCCTCAAAAACAATTGAGGACACCTTTCCTCACACTTTTTCTTAGAACAAATATTGTTCATTCCTCTTTTTCTAGAGGTTATCACCTCCCTTAGAGGAATTAGTTTTCCATTTTCATGTTAGTCATTTTATCACCTAGAGAAAATAAGGCACTGGGTTAGAGTAATAAGGGTTTTTCAAGGTCACAGCTAATTAGGAGTAGCAGTAGCAGATAGATACATCAGGTAGGGGGACCAGCAATTTCCAGAGGTCTGTCTCCAAGTGCACAAGGCTTCCCACACAGTGGAGACAGTCATTCCTTGTTGACTCATTATACAACTCAGTTCCATCCAGATAGGCCGAAATGTGTAATGCCACATTTGACCTCCAACATGGTACATTCATTCTGAAAATCCAGTTCATGATAGAAGTTACATCCATCAATTGGCCTCCTGCGTGATTATCTTCACCAGGAGTACAAGCAAGTCAATGTTCTATAAAGTTATATGTAATCTTGATACTGAGCTAAAGGAAAATATGGTTTCTAATGTTGCATGGAATGAAGTTGTTCAATATGGATGTATTTTCATTCAGTTAGAGAAATTTCACTTATCTAATGGAAATTGTGAGTTTCTGAGGACATGAGAGACTGAAAGATCCCAAGGTGAAGTACCTAGTCATAAGTAGAAACAGTTCAAGAGCCTTGAACTATGCAGAAAGCATTAAGTTTAAGAGCCTTCATGCATTTGCAATCAGGACTTCAGATAGAGTAGTGGTTTGATTTCCAGTTGTTATTGGATATTATCATTGTGCTAACATCCACAAAGCTTTGAATGTTTCAAAGGAGATGTTCCATAATTATAATCAATATTATTATAAGGCTAGAACAAATTTTGATTACAGAAATATTGTACAGAAGACAATAACATTATATCGCATGCATCTCCCAACACTAGAATATTTTTTGATAGATTTTCGGGATGAATTTCTGAAATCTTTCTAAGACAGAGACACCTACAGCATGAATGAGCAATCACAGACACTATTTTAAGTTTGGGCTTGGAAAATATTCCCAAGACTCTCTCAGAAGATGGAAATGTAATTTCTGATTCATATTATGAGAAGGGAGGGGATGATGCTTTACTACCGGCTGTAAGGAACAAGTCAAATATTATAATTGGGCCGTCGGAACAAAAATTTGCTGAAGTATCCACCCCATATGATAATTCTTACTAGATTCTTAGAACAGGTTATTACTTAGATTTTTTTTTAGGTGAAAGTTGATACCGGAAGTCACCAGCAAATTACCAATGATGAAAAGCTTAGGACCGGGTCAGATGCAAATGGAGGATCTACAAGGTCACAACCAAGTAAGAAGCCTATGATATAAAGATGCTACACCTGCATAAACTGAAATATATGGAATTTCATAAAGTTACTCCAAGTGAGGCTTCTCACTCAGAAAGTGTCAGTTCCAAGAGGATTGTTAACTCCCTTGGACCATTACAAATTCCTGTGTCAGACATAGATAATAATAGATCTAATGCCACAGTAGTTGAGACATGTAGAATACATTCATTCTAAAATGGCAATTGTGACTAAAAGTGACGAGAGGACTCAGTTGTCCTCCTCCTTTCTCTCCACCAAGCAATCCTCCTCAATATTCATAAGAACAGTCAATTGCTCAGCAGGAGGAAATGCATGATGTTGTCATGAAAGGATCCTCACTTAAATGAGCTCTATCTTCTCAATCATCTAGAGCCTAGGTAAAGTCCTTCCATGGAAATTGAAGAAATAGAGTCTAGGTCTAGAGTCTTTTTGAAAATGAAGGTGAAGGAAATACTCATTTGTAAAAAAATTCAAGAGTCTTCAGTGTAGGAAGGATTTCATAAAGAAAAGGAAGTTGAATTGGATGTTGAGTAACTTGAAATAAGGGGGATATTGAAGTGATCACGTGAGAATCAATGCGGTTTGAATTCAAAAAATGGCCGAGTCAAAAAATGTATTGTTACAAAGTATTGTTTCTGAAGCACCAGAGATGCAACAAGAGATTATCACACAAGGGGTGTCGGATGGGTATATTGACTAATCATAGAGATGGTAAGTTAAATGTCCGAGTATGCCAATCTTTCTAGGATAAGACTTCTTTGCATGGCTACCATCACAAACACTTCCTAGTGCTAAGGAAGTATTCAATTTTGGTTGAATAGATGGACTTGAAATTTCTCAAGATTGTCGAGAAGAAGGGAAGGAGGTTGACCATAGCCAAGGTGACTTCAAAGATTATAATTGAGCCATTAGGATAAAATTTTGTTGAAGTATCTACCCCAATAATGGGTAAGGGAAAAGCTAAATTGACCAAAGAAGGTCTGATTGTGACAAAAGTTTCTCTAGGGGAGGTAACTACTTAAGGCCTCAAGCAAGAAACCCAAACTAATGATTGACAAACTTTTTCTTAAGCTTGATGGAGAAAAATCTAAAAATGCTAAGCTCAAGGAACATTCATCTAAGCTGTGTGAAATAATTATGAAGGTAGCCAGGTCTTCTTCTCAAGCCAGTATTGTCAATGAAACAAGTCAATCCCCAAGTCATTACCATAATGGAAGAAACGGGTTATAAGGCCAAGGTTGTGGATGAATGTATAAAAAATATCACCAAAACAGCCACTGAAGAGTACACATAAGTTCTTGTCAAGATGAAATAATGTTGGGATAAATGGTATGAGATGAAAAGATTAAGACAAGAAGCTGAGAATGAATGTAGAATTACAGAGCTCCAATTAGAAAGTCTTAAAGAATTTTTCTCACTTTCAAAAAATGGGTTAATTGAAGAACAAATTGTGCCAGAAGACATAATAAAGAAAGGAAAATAGGAGGATTTTTCTCTCTTTCTGAAAGAATATTCTCGATCAAATGATGGAAGAGATGAAGTAACTTGATGAAATAATAGAACAATCTATGGATGAGTTAGATGATGGCATCTATGATGTTAAAAAGTACAATGTTGCAAAGCCCCTGAAATACATGGAAAATATTTCCTTCAACTCTTTCAACAAGTAATAAATAATGTTATGACTCCCTTCACCTATAATTCAATGGAGAAATTGTCAAAGCTCCAAGAGGAGGTCAATTATCTTGTAGCTTGGTATAGGAAAAATAAGAGGTTGTTCACACCATCTTGGAAAGAGAGATACTCAGATTCAAAACAGAAATGCAAGCCATTGCAAAGGATGATGAAAAATTGATAAAATATATGTTGGATCAGTATGCCTTATACAGAGAGAATATCATAAAAGACACTAAGAAATCATAAAAGGATGGGAGTGAAGAAAAGGATCAAACTAACGTGAAAATCCTACAATTAGAATGACTTGTGTTTCCTCCTATGACATCTTCCTCTTCTTATTATTATTTTTCATTTTCTCTTTTGATTGTAACTTATGCAATCAAATAAAATTGTAAAGCTTCGAGTAAGAGGGACAAAATCCATTACTTGAAGTCATTTGACAAAGTCAACTTCTTTGTGATAGTGGTAAGTTAGTTATTTTCATTTTAAATAATAGAACATTACAAATTCATATGTGGCATGCAATGAGAATTTCGAGGAGGAAAATTCTCAACTCCTCGCAGTTTTGTAGTTAGGAACTTATGGAAGTATAACGAATATTTTCTATTTTGTATTTTCCTTATGGAGGCTATAAATAGAAAGAGGGGCCTATGGGTCAATAGGGGATCGAGGAATTTTTGGCAAACAATTGTTATACTTTGTGCATTGTTGTTTCAAACTTTAGGTTGAAATAATCAGATGTTCATTTTGTAAACCAGTTGATACTTGAATAAGAAGAAGGAATATTTTTTGGAACTTTGTGTCTTATAAAGTCTTGTTGTGTGAATTGTGAAAGATCATGGTAAACTTTGCTTTATCTTGAAATTTCATCTTAATGCATTTCTTTTCATTTTCTAAGAATTGTGAAAATCACCAAGTATTTATTTATTTTGTGTGGTTATAACAAGCTCTGTTATCTACTTGTTGTGAAGCACATTTCACTTACATAGCTATTTCTATTTCCCGCATTTCCTTCTCTACTTCTCTTAGTTATTTTTTTCCGGTATAGTTGCTTACTTTCTGTAGAATTGTTTAGCTATGGTCCATGAGCTATACAATTAAATTAATACCCCAAATATAGATTAAATAGCCATAGAATAAATAAATATATCACATGGGAGCTTCACCATTAAATGAATGGGATTTATCTCATGAATTCCTAAGTTATATGTTTAGCTGAGCATAAAATTTAGCCAACAGTTTTTGGTTCCTCCACTGAGGAACAAAATTAAATCAACAACCTATGCTTATCCTGGTGGATGTTTAAGAGAAATAATTATGAGTGATTTTTGGTTTGACATAGGTGTTTGAACTGCTTGTTGCGCTAGAAGTAAAATAGGTTGCTTTGTATGTGTTTTAAAAAAAAATTGATATAGAAGATTGCATTCATGCATGTCCTTTCTTACGTTGAAGTCGCTCTTACTTTAAGCTTGAGTTCAGCATGAAGCTTTTCTAGAGCCCACACATAGCTTTTAAAAATCTCTCATTCTGGAAAACCGTCCATTTACATGGGCAAGTCAGGATCAAAGTAGAACTGATCATTTCTTCTAAATGTAAGAGAAATTTAATTTTAATCATCCTCCTCAAGCTAAGACACACAGATCAATTCTTTCACTTGTAGGGAGATTATATACTTCACTAAATCAGTTACAACATAACCCAGTCACTGGTATTATTCAACCAGTCAATCCTTAGTTGTTTATTCCCTTATAGATAGCTCAGTAGCTCCCTGTTCCATGGGGCGTGGCCTTCGGTCCTCTAAACTTAGCTCCTCCTCTTCATGAATTACCCAAAGGTTCTAGGAAAAATTACCCAATTTTTTATGGAGATGGTAAGAAAAACATCGACGATCATTTAGCAGCTTTCTTCGTATCCTATGGAGTGCTCATTGTTGAGCATGAAGATGTTTCTATAAGACTCTTGAATTAGAAGATGCATGACCTTGCTGGAGAATGGTTTTACTGACTAATATTATGTATCATAACCAGGTGGACTACTATGTGGGATCAGTTTTTGAAAATATTGAAACCAGTCGAAGATACAAGTACGTTGATTACTCAGCTGGCCCAACTTAAAAAAGATCCTCACGAACACATGAGGGACTATATTGCTAAATTCCATATAATTTTATATAAAAAATTTGTTACTGTTACTCTTAGTGATGAGAATCAAAAAGTGTTCTTTATTAACACTTTATTTTCGAAGGTTGGATATCAGCTACAAAGATCATGTGCAGTTAATTTATTGGTAGCACAGAAATATGTTGCCAATGAAGTAGAAGATAACCTCATCATGGTAGGGAAGATTAAACACTTAGCTTCTAAATCTGAAGGAATGACTTCAACTAGCACATCTAATCTACTGCTTCAGAGATTGGTGAATGACATGATTTAGATAAATAACATAAATGGATCTAGCTCAAGCGAGGTAATGTCTGCTCCTGCTAGGTACTACTCCTAGTTTCAGAACTTCAACAACTAGAACCAGAATCAAAACCATCTTATTACTGCACTAAAGAGACTGGAAATTGAGTCTTCCTCAAGGAACAGCGTGGAGATGAATGAAGAGGATCATGTTGTTGCTGATAATGATTCACTTAAAGATGAGGATTTTTTAGACCTCGTTGGTGACTCTAACATCGATTACCTAGACTATGAATCATATGAAGGCTATTACAAGTCTTTTGAAGATAGTGATGGTCACACATTTGCAGTATTTACAAGATCTCAAGTACAACATGGTGGTGAAGATTCTTCTCGTGGACAGAGGAGAGAAAGAGATGATCTAAGATGAGATGTTACTATTCTAAAGAGAGGTAGTCCACTACCTTCTTCCTTGGCTCCTAGGGAAAAGCAAGTGAATTATTCTCCTACTAATTTGTAGAGACTAGGCGGCATGTTCTTGAATCCAATCCAAGTGTATCCATACCATCCTTTGACATTATTGATCATATTCAAGAAGACTAAAATCAAAATGTCTGAAGCTGAGTATTTGAGGGGATTACCTGATCAATTAAACAAGTTAGTGAGGTATGTTCAGAGAAATGGACCAAATAATTATTATAACAATACTTCAAGAGGTATCTTACCTAAACATAAGAAACTCCTCAAAATAATGTTGCAACTACTACCCCTGCATCATCTGAGAGAATTGAACCTTTTTATGTTTCATTACTTATTAATGGTTTCAAGCTGAGCAATTGTATCTTAGATTCAGGAGATTCTGACAATGTGATGCCATCTAAGGTTGCAAATGCTCTCGATCTTACACTAACTAAAACCATTGGGAGATGTTATTATATGGAGAGACAGGTTCCTCTCATTGGAAAAATCAAGGATGCTCAAGTTGTTTTGGAAGCTTTCCTAGATAAAAGGTTGAAGATGACAATCTTGGTAGCAGATATTCCCGTCTCTTATGGTATGTTGTTGAGCAAGAACTTCTGTAAGGAATTGGGTGGAGAAGTAAATATGGATTGGTATTGTGATCACATCCCAATCAAAGGGGTGAATAAAAGGTTGGAACCAGAAAATAAATCCAAGTACACAGTGTCTAAATCTGAAGACCCAAGGTCTCAAATAGTTTTTCAAGAATTAGATCATGGAGTTTATTATCTAGAGATGAACAATGAAGAACCTAAATCCGAGGCTCTTGACTTGCATGAAGAGGGGGAACATATTTTTTCTCTTTATTTTGATGGTAGTTGTTGTTCTCTTGCATCTGGTGTAGGTGTAGTATTGATTTCTTCTTAGGGGAAGATATATTATCATTCTTTTAAACTTATGTTTGATAGCACTAAAAATACAATAGAAGAGTATGAGGTGTTGTTATTAGGAATGGATCAAAACTAAGAGAATAAGAGAGTAAAATGGCTTCAAGAAAGGGGAGACATTGAAACTCATCATGAAGAAAATATAAGGTCAATATCAAGTTAAAAAAGACAAGCTTGAGACACTATAGAGACCGTGTGTTTTCTACCACGATGGATTTTGTAGCTTTCTCCAACTATTACATCCCTAGAGATCAAAACTCCATGGAAAATTCCTTGGAAATTACTGCATCACTTTTAAACCCGGACCAACCACCTACAATATTTGGACAAGGTGATTATAAAGTTTAGAAATTTTACTGACCGAAAGTCCTAAATAAATTAGATCAGTGGCAGGTGTTCAATAATGAAAGGCAGATAGTTGCATTCCTAAACCAGAAAGATAACTTCGATGAGTTGTATTTTGAAGGAACTAACTCACTTCCACACCAAACAATGGTGGGCGAGATTGATCAAAATTTTGAAGATAACTAGGGAATTATTTAGTTGAAAGGAAATCATATTCCTAAAGGCTTGGTTTCTCTAGAAGAAATATTTGATAAGCATGATCAATTTATAAAGAAAAATAAAGAGTGTGGAGAAATTTCTTCATAAAATGTGGAAACATTGAATTTAGGTGTAGAAGACGAACACAAGATGGTAAATCTTGGTAAGTGTTGTTCAAATATAGAAGTAATAAGTATTTCACGAGGTCTTTTACATAAATACAATGATATTTTTTAATTGGTCTTATAAATAATTAAAGATGTATTAGCCTAGAAAATTACAACATTACATTCTGTTACAACCAATTTAAAAACCTTTCAAGAAAAATCTTTATAGGAACAATCCAACTATCTCAGGTAAAACCTTTGCTGAAGTTCAAAAAAATTTAGATGTAAAAATAATTTATCCTATCCATCACTCAGAATGGTTAGCAAACATAGTGCATGTAAGAAAGAATAATGGTTAGATTTGATTATGTGTGGATTTTCACAATCTGAATCAAGCTTCACTAAAGGATAATCATCATATCCCAATTATGGATCATACCCTCCACATTGTTACTTTCTCAAAGATGTTATCTGTGTTGTATGGTTTTTATAGCTACAATCAAATTTAGGTAGCTACAAAATATCAATATAAGACAATGTTTACCATGCCATGGGGAACATTCACTTACCAGGAGATTCCTTTTGGGTTGATTAATGCTGGAGATATTTTTTAAAGGGTGATGGATTTGGAATTTTCTCACCTAAAATATAAAAGCATAGTGATTTACCTTGATGATCTCACAGTCTTTTCTAAATTGAGAGGAAATCACATTGCTAATGTAGAAGAAGTTTTCATTCTACGAAGGAAACATGGGATATCACTAAATCCCAAGAAGTCAATCTTTGATGTGACTAATGGAAAGACTACTCAGACATATGTCTCAAAAAAAGGAACCAAAATACATCTTGAGAGAGTTCAATCCATCTAGAACTTTCCCCTGTCATCTTCTAAAAAAGGAGTTCACTTATTCTTTGGTAAGCTTAACTTTTTGAGAAGGTTTATCCCAGATTTTGTTGAATTAACTTGTCATATCTCAAAAATGATGAAAAAGACACATGACTTCAAGTGGAGTGAATAATGAAAGATAGGATTTGAAAAAATTAAATAAGTACTTTTTCTGAAGCACTAGTTCTAGTGTCACTTGACTTCAGCAAGGTGTTTATTATCTATTTTTACTCCTCTTAATACACAATGTTAACTAATTATGATGCAAAGGAATGCAGAGAACATTGAGGCCCCTATTTCTTTTATGAGAATACCTTTAAAGGAATATGAGTTGAAATACAGTCCTATAGAAAAGCATGCATATGCAGTTGTCAAATCATGCAAGGCATTATGGTACTATATTCTTTCTTCACATATTGTTGTATATGTGTCAGATACTATAGTTAAGTCTATTCTAACACAACAAGAGTTGGGACTGTTAAGGGACACTTGGGTAACCAAGGTGCAAGAATATGGTTTAGATATTAAACTGAAAAAGTTGGTACGAGGAATAGGTCTTTATCAATTAATGACCGAGAAGAAGCATGGTGATTCAGATATAGTTGTATTGTCACCTAATGAAGAACTACCTATGGATATCTTTGTGAATTTGGTGGATGAATGGTATAGAAAAATTACCTACTTCTTTACATATGGGGAATGCCCAAATCATCGTACGTGCAAAAATAAAGATGAACCATAAAGCTTAAATCGAAGGATTTTGTTCTTTGGGATAATAGTTTGTATAAGAAGGGGATTGATGGTATCTTTCTCCGATGTGTTGATAACTCTTAGCAAGAGAGATTGTTTAACCAAATTTCATGATAAAGCATGTGGATGTCACTTCCCAGCTAGAGTTACTACACATAATATTCTTTGGGAAAGGTATTATTATCCCACCCTTTTCCAAGATACTGATGAATGGGTTTCTAAGTTTCAGGCATGTCAATAGTTTTTTGGGCGTGTTAAGCTTCCATCTTTGCCATTAAAAATAGTTGTGCTAAAGGAACCATTTCAGCAGTGGGGCATTGATTTCATTAGCATGATAAATCTACCTTCCAATGTTGGTCACCATTACATTCTCACAGCTACAGACTTCTTGAGTAAGTGGGTAGAAGTTGTTCCTATTAAACATGCTATTTTTGAAGAGGTGTGTAATTTTCTTAAGGAAAATATGATTGAAAGGTTTGGTGTGCCTAATAAGATAGTAGAAAATAATGTTGCAAACCTATCCTCTGAAGATTTGGTTGATTTTTGTTACACATATGAGATACAACTAGTTCATTCTTCTAATTACTATCCTCAAGGGGATGGCCAAGTTGAATCAAGCAATAAGAATATGATATCAATCATTCGGAAGTTGATAACTGAAAATCAGAGGAATTGGCATAAGAAGCTATTTGATGCACTTTAGGCTAAATTACTCCAAAGAAAGCTATATGTATGTCTCCTTTCCAATTTTTGTATGGGAAGGATGTTAAATTACCTATTACCCTTGAATTGTCTACTATGCATCTTACAAAGGCTATGGAAGATACTACATATCAGTATGCACCTGATAAACAAATCATGTACTTGACTGAGTTACAAGAAGTTCATGCTTAGGTAGCAGAGATATTAGCTAAGCATCAAAGGAAATTCAAGATAGTGTTTGACAAGAAAACCATACATAGAAAATTTAAAATTGGGAATTGAGTTCTCCTATGGGATAAGAAGAATTAAACAAAGGGAATTCATGGTAAATTTGATTCGTAGAAGGGACCATTTATGATTTTGAGGATTGTTGGAGCTGATAGTTTCATCCTTTCCTACTAGGATGGAGTTAAACTATTGTTGTCATACAATGGGCAATGTACACATCCAAAATTACATGTGCTACATTATCGGAAAATGGATACAAAAGTCCCCAATGATGATTCAATTCCTTTCAAGAAGGTGTTCGATCTCTAATTTTCATTCATAGTGTATATTTGTTGCCTTAGATGTCTTTACTTAGCTTCTCCATGCTTTCTTCCAACTCCTCATTCTTTCTGCGCATGTTTTGGCCTTCAGTGCCAGAAATGCCACCCTACCTAGGTGGCAGTTCTAAAACCACCGCCCAAAATAGGGCAGTGGTCCTGAAACCGCCGATTTGTGCAGGGTGGCGATCCTGCCCGCTTTTTCTAAATTCTTCACGCGTGTTTTAACATGTGATGATTCACTTAATTTTGCTTCTTTGAATGCATCCGTGAACCGAATTGCCTAAAATTAGCTTTGATTTCTTGGTTCTCCTTCCTCCTTCTATTTTTAAATAGAGTTAATTAGTTGAACTACCTCTTCTTGCCTTGTGCATGAAAGCACATCCCATCCTCAATTCCTATATATTCCATGCTTGTATTCAAGTAAAAGGGCCTGAGAATTTTGTGTATCTTGCATTGTATTGTTGTTACGATCTTGCTATGAATTGCATAGACAGGATCTGATCTCTTGTGCTATCTATCTTCTACCCGCATTACATCCAGACTGTCATCAAGCTACCATTACTCAAGCACCATCCTCCTATTGTTGTTCTTGCATTCCCAATTCCTTAGACTCACATGAACACTCAAAGAAAGAAAGGAACATAATGAGGGGACAAATTACTACACAACTCAATTTACCTTTGTTCTGTGAATTCCAGGTTGGATTTATTGTTTGAATTCCTTCATTCTTACAATTTATCATTGTTAAATCATATCAAATAGAGTAGAAATTAATTTCCTTTCATTTGCAAGTAATTAGTTAATTTCCAAGAGGGTTTGAATCTTTCATAGCAGCCCCCGGTGACGGATCCTCTTCTTCCCATCCCTATGGATCTGAAGGAGAGAATATCTGTAAGAGGTTTTCTACATATCGTAAATCACTTGGAAATTTCTTGTTTTAATTTAGTTTAGTTTTAATACACTCAGCACATGTGAATAGCCATATTGGGTTATCTCACTTGTTTAGTTTTAGTGTAAAAGTAGATTTGATCATTCAGAATAGAAGTAAATTGTTGTTTGTGATTGTAATATTTCAGTTTTGTGATTTTTTTAGATTAGTTTCCTTTCAAGTATTAGCTTAGATTGTTAATTTCATTCAGTTTGCAAGGACACTTAGATCCAAGTCAGGAAAACAAACCATAGGGAATTTACGCTACTAGTTCATAGCCTCTAAATCTCCCCTTTGCCAAATCAGCTACCAGGGGATCACACTACCACATCTTATTCATTGATCCTCTCATAGTTAGCCACACACATTCAAACATTGGCTGCTCCAACATGACCTCAAGGGGTTGAGTGTGGTTGAAGGTTGCATGTCAATTTTCATCCATACAAATTGGTGAACCCAACGTGAAGGATTAATTCCTTCTTGTTTCATTTCCTTTCATTAACCTCACCTCTCCATTTCTTCCCCTATTTTGGTAGGTATTTTATACTTTCTAAAATATGTCTGGAAGAGAGTTTGGTGGGCCATTTGGCTCTGATAGATATTACACCAATGTGCAACCACAACAGTCCCATTCTCTTTCTAGATGGGGTGACAATTACACAAGTAATGTTCAAACCTCCCCTAGTTACACTTCAAACCCCATTAGCTATATAAGGATGGAGGAGGTGGATCAATCGTTAGACATGCAATACGGTCAACCTAATGTAAACCACGTTGTTGTCACAAACGGAATAGGTTCTTACCATAGGGTCTTGTCAAGACCTCACATTTCCATACAATCAATAGAGGATGATCTATTTGCATGAATAGTTAATCCTCTTCCTCAGATAGACGAGTCGTTGGATAGAATGAAGGCCATAGCCTCTAAGATTTCGAATACCTATCCCAAGATGCTCACTTCTGAGGAATACAAGAATAATAACACTGAACAATTCATGACAGGGTATCATGAGCCTGCTTAATCAAACCCTACACCATAGGCACCCCAACAAGGGACTTAATCCTCTCCCAAGGATCTCATTTCCACTTTAGTGGGGAGGATTAGAGAACTATAAATTTCCCAAACTTCACAACCAACACATGCAGTAGGGCATAACATGGGCTATCCAGTTGGCAAAAAAAGATACATCCCTTCCAATGAGAAACCAATGCAATATCATGTACAACAAGGTTATCTGGCTCATTCAAATCCAGGTAATCTTCTCATAGGGTTAGACACACTAGGGATGGGTCCTCATCCTTCACAAGCTTATCTTATGCAAGGGCTAGCCATAACTGCGTTCTCGAATGCCACCACAATAAGGAATGCGATGTTCCCTTGTTTTATGCCCGCTAATCCATATCCTGGAACTATCCCACCTTACATGCATATATATTCAAAAACTCCCTAGATGGACCCATATATGATTCATGTTCCCTACATGTTATATCAAGGGACCCCCTATGTTCCCGTCAACGCTTATAATGCAGCTTATCTAACTCCTCCTCCTCCACCTCCTCATCAAGGATCTTCAATGGTGGAATCTTACGTAATGGGTACATACGTTGAGTACTTAAAGGAGCCTCTTGACTTCACCATACGTGGTGTCATGCTTCCATGCCCATTGTCGGATCTTCCAAAATTTAAGGGAGAAGGAGACCCGAATGCTCATATCAAGGCCTACGCTACTGCTATCAAGGAGTTGCTTCCTTAGGATGTTATAGTGGCTAAGATATTTCCAAAGACTCTCAAAGGAATCGCACTAGATTGGTATTACCGTATTCTGTAAGCTTCTATACATTCCTTTAAACAACTTGTTTCTGGGTTCATCAAAGCATTTGACATGAACATGTTTTTGCGTACAGGGATTAGGGAGTTCCTGCATATTAGACAGGAGTAAAATGAATCTTCTGCCCATTTCATCCAAAGATGGTGCCAAGTTCTCTACTCCTCTACAAGTGCACCCAACATGGACCAGATGGAAATTTGTGATCTTTTCCTTCACTCACTCAATCGAGAGAATAGGGAGCAAGTCTAGAAGTTTCCTTTCCATAGTTATGAGGAAGTATTGGAAGTTACGCTTCGAATTGACCAAGCCGCTATTGATATTAGGCGTAAGACCTACAGTTCCAATGGGAAACTAGTATCCACAAATCAAAATATTGCAAATTATCAAAATAATGGTGCCAACAACCAAGGACCTAAGGGTGTGAATCACAATCATGGTGCTACCACAAATGGTGATCAAATCAAGAACGTTGGTTTTCCAAATAACATAAACAATAACAATAACAACAACTCGGGAAATCAAAGAGGCCCTAACATTATGTCATTTTTCAACACATTTGATGTAAATCACCCACCACAAAAGAAAAATCAAACCCAATGCCCAAACTATTATCAAAACTTTGGCCAAGGGGAAACGAATCATGGTTATAACAATCTATTTCAAAACTACAACCGAGGTTATAATAAACAACAACAAGATGCGTATCAAAGGCCAAGAGATTAAGACCCTAACCTATATTGTAGTTTCCATAAGGTTCAAGGTCATGATTATAGGACTTGTCGTGATTGCAACAATTTTCTACAAAGACTTCCCGAAAACCAAAGGCATCTCTTTGTAGACATGTTCCTAGCAAATCCTGAAACAAACTCGTTGCCTAGTCATACCGGACCTGTCATACCTCCAAATTTAAACCCTAAATGTCTTGGGGTTCCCAAGTGAATCCTCAAAATAGAAACAAGGACAACCCTATAGGGAACAACAATCATGAAGGCTCAACTTCTGACAATTCTCGGGTTGCTCCTAACCTTGGTTCAAACAATAATACAAAAATATTGGGATTAGCTGAGCCAGAGGTTGAACGTGAAATTAATACAACAACTCGGATGAAGGAGTATGTTTCACAACCCTTACCCACTCTTTCCTTCCCTGAGGATGATGTTCCTACAATCACTAAACTAGTAGGAGCCTACGATTTGATATCAGATTTGAAAAAGATCTTTTCTCACATTTCATTTCTAGATTTGTTGAAGAATTCACCTGCGCATTGCTCTACGTTGCTCAATGCACTAGGTCTTGGTCATCTAATCCATGTTACGCCACCTCCTAGCACTCAAATAAATCATATTGACTTTGACATACATCCTCTGGGACATAATGATAGGGATATTGGGTTTGTTTTCTATATAGACAAGATGTCATCCAACACTGAAATTGCCCAAAGAGGTGATCCTGCCTTATTTTTACAAGTCTGGGTTTACAACAATTGCATTAAGAGAGCAATGATTAATGACGAGGCTGCTATAAATGTGGTTCCCTTTTCTTTCTTGCAGAATTTGGGATATGGAGAAACAAATTTCTCCTCTACAAGAAACATGTTACGTGGGTATGACAGTCTTAAAGTGAC
Source organism: Taxus chinensis (assembly GCA_019776745.2). Lineage (NCBI taxonomy): Eukaryota > Viridiplantae > Streptophyta > Pinopsida > Cupressales > Taxaceae > Taxus > Taxus chinensis. Next base: position 167,382,708 of record CM034150.1, read on the forward strand.
CTTGATCAGAACCATAGTTCTTCCGGTCACACTTGGTCCAAAAACCATCTTGATGGAGTTTTACATTATTGATAGGGAAACAAGTTATAGCATGATCCTTGGAAACCTTGGATTCATCGAATGAAGGCTATCCCTTCTACCGTGTTCTAGGATATTAGATTCCTCCATTTGGGAAAGGTCTTCATCACTCAAGGGGATCCTAATCCATTTGATATACACTTAGAAAACCTCAAGAAGAAGAAAGGATTCTATACTGAGTATGAAATTCCTGCGAATCGATTGAAAAAACCACCTCCAACAAAGGAGTTAGTCTCAGTCACCCTGAAGGTTCAAAAGGTTGAAGTCATTGACCCAAAAATATTTGAGGTGGCAAAAACAGATAAGGATAAATCAATATATGTGGAAACAGTGTCCACTAAAACCACAATGGGAATTATGAAACTCTTAGAGAGTGACGATCTGATCTTCCTCTCGTTTGAACCACAGGGAATGGGTAGTCTTCTCGGTTTAGCATCTCTTCCCTCCAATGACCTAGGTATAGGTGTGAACATGATAGAATTAACAAACGAAGAAGGGAAATTTGAGATTGAAATGATGCCCATCAAAACCATCTCGAAGGGTTTTTCTATTCTAAAACCCAGTTTCAACGCATGTCCATCTGAAACTAAGCTTTCCATACCCATGGGGCAAGGCCTCATCATTCAGCAAGTGTCACAAATAAGCACAACTCTCCACATAAGAAACAAGGTCGAGCAACATAGTCATGCTCACCCACACACCATGTCTCAAGAATGTGACAAAGAGGTGTTGGTGTGTTTGATCCTATGTTTCCTTCACTCACATATGGAGGGTCCTCTCACATGGGTTAGGTTTAGGGTTTACTTGTGTGTCATGCACTAGGGTTACTCAGCACCCTATATGTACCCTTTTATTCCTAATTTATGAGTATGCCAAGACACTCCATTGTCTTTCCTCTATGTGCAAGCTTTATTTCTATTGAGCAAGTTCTTCCATTATTGATCGATCCTTGTGATTACATTGGAGCTATCATGATTCCATTTGAGTGCAAATACTTCATGGTGCATCATTTTCAATTCAATTCTTGCAAACTCTTTCATGGTATCAGAGCTGAGATCGGGTAAACATGCATTCATCATTTAAGTTACGATTACTCTCATTTTTTTCCTCATGCAAGTTTTTCGACCTTTATATTCTGGAAATTTATTGCTAAACCTATTTAACAAGTTGTTCTTGGAAAGTTGTTTTTTTTTTTGTGTTCTTCGTGCATGTGCATATGTTCTTAAAGATTTCAGGGGTTTTACAACTACATTTAGCTAACTACAGCTAAATATGGCAGATCAGTTAAAATAGAGGTTATTTTCTAGTTTTCTAATTTTTTATTAAACTAAAAAAATTTTAGATCTTTGTTTTCTGGTTTATCTGTGTATTTGCATGGTTTTGCAGAGATTTGGATTCAAAAAAATTGGTTAAATTTTGGTGTTTTTATCCTCTGCTCTCCATCGAGCTCCTTCCATCTGATGTACTTCAACCTACCTTCGAGCTCCCTTAACCTGCCACAAACTCCTTTCCAACAACTCTGGGCTACCTGGTTGAGTCGTTCTACCCTCTGCTGAGTTACTCTATTCATTTTTTTAGCTCATTCGAGTTATTGTGGGTGCATTTTTTTTGCTTTGTGCCAGGTCAGTTTCACTTGGTCGAGTCGTGTTCTACCCTGGCCAAGTCGTGTTCTACCTTGGCCGAGTCGTGTTCTGGTCTGAGTCGTTTCCTTCCCACATTAACCAAGATCTAGTGCGGTCGAGCTCACTCTAGCCTGCAGACCTGCCTACTCCCCTACTGGCCTGAGTTGTTTCCTCGCCGATCCGAGTTATGCTCTACCCCGAGCCCTCTCCTCTCCCCGCGAGCTTCTTCCTATATTGTGGCTCTCCTCGTCGTGTCTTCCCCTCACTCCTATCTTACGTCCCCTACCCTGTGTGCCTTTTGCCAAGCCTGCTCTGACCTTCTCCCAACATATCCTCCCTGTGTTGTTCCCCATTGCAAGCTCCTGCCCTACCCGGTGCTCGATCCTGCTCCTTGAGCCTGCTCCACTCAGATCTCCCTCGCCATAGTCTTCTCGCGCCCGAACGGTCTCCACCTCCAACGGTCTCCACATAACTCAGCCATTACACAGCTTTCCCGTCCTTTGTCCACCCAACTCAGGATCCTCCCACCTCCATCAGTTTCCATTGAGCCCCATGCCTATTCATTTATGGTACGTTTCAAATTTTAAAATTAGGTTGGTAAGTCTTTTTAAATTTCATTTATGGTATGTTTTTTAAATTTTTAGGTGGGAATTTTTTAAAAAGGGAAATATATTTAAATATTTAATTAGGATTTAATTTTAATTAGATCTTAATTAGTGTTTCTTTATTATTCGAAATTAATTAGATTTAATTATATTAAATCTAGTTTTATTAATTTTGAATCTAATTTGTTTATCTTTTACGATTAGTAATAATTTAAATCATCCTTTAAATTAAGATTAATTGTCATTTTTTAATTACTAATCCTACACTCAAGTGTGCAGTGACACTTTGAGCACCTATTTGCCTTCTAAGCACTTTTCCGGCATTCTGAAGATCATCGGGACTCATCTTGAGTTCATCTAAAACTTGTATTTACCCTTATTATTGCTTGCGACTAGTGAGCGCATCCGCCACAGTTTGCAGCAAGGGGGTATCCTTTGCGACGTGAGACACTCTTTCTCACAACCAGGATTTGATTTCGCCTCCTTCCTAGTTTTTGCAAGTTGTGCTTGTATACGGTGTCACTTTGGTGCACTCCACGAAACACGATTGTGGTCTCCTCTCTTGCACGTTATTACGTTGATTGCAAGGTGAGTTACCAACTGTTTCAAGACGCACGCTCAAACTCGATTGTATCCAATGCACTCAACTATAAAGTTCCAAAAGCAGGGGGGTTTCTATATTGTCTTGGGTGGTTGTGATTCTTTTCTACATTCCTTCTCTCTCTTCACAATGGATGCTTATTCACTTCCTTTGCTTACACCGTTCAACTTTTTCAAATGGAGATCGAAAATAATTATAAAACTAAGAGGTAAAGGGTTATTCCACATCACCATGGGAACTGAAACTGAACCAAACGATGACCCCAAAAAATCTAAGTGGTTAAACCATAGTGATGAAGCTTTAGGTCTTCTTTACATGTTTGTTTCTCCTGACTTGCTCTTCCACATTGAGTCATCCGAAACACCTAATTCTGTGTGGAAAACGTTAGATAAAATGTTTGGACAACAAGATGACATGAGAGCGCATGAGTTGGAAAATGAACTACTAGGGTTAAATCCTAGTGATGTTGAATACCTACAAGCATTCTTCTCTACGTTTGTCCACACTAGATTGTTGTTAAAGGAATGTCAAGTAGAGAAGAAAGATTCTCAACTGATCTTGTCGATTCTCTCTAAGTTAGGTCCCAAATATTTTGTCTTTGTGTCAACTTTTTACGCTACAAAAGTTGCCTTGGGCAAGGATTGGAATATGCCCTCCTTTGACTATTTTTCATCCCAACTCATTCAAGAACAGGACAAACTCATTCAAATGGGGTCTCTCAAGTCCAAGTCACATGCCCTTGTAGCAAGTACTAGTAAGGAAAAGAAGACTAAACAGAAGAAAGAAAGAAAGAAAGAAAGGATCAACCTTAGAAGGAAACCAAGACCAAAACTAAATTTAACACGAACGCTTCGAATTCTGAGCCTAGAGCACAGAAAGATAATTTTTTGTGTTCCTATTACAAGAAGCCTGGTCATAAAGAGCATCTATGTATGAGAAAACAAATTGATCACCTTACTCATTTACTTGAGAAAAATCAAATAGGTGTTCCTGAGTCTATCAAACAAAATGCTCCAAAGGCCGAGTCTTCTACTGCAAAAGGGTCTAAATCTGATAAGAAGAAAGGAAAGGCCCTTGTAGCCAAAGTTTCTCCTTCATCGACGTGGATTATAGATTTCGATGCCTCGCACCACATGGCTTCTTCGCATGTTGAGTTCTCCAACATCGAGCCTTGTGGTATGTCCCAAATCATGATGGGTAATGACACGACAATGTCAGTTTCTGGTAGTGGATCGGTAGAGATGGATGGGGGAACATTCAACCAAGTGTTGAGTGTTCTTGATCTCTCTACCAATCTCCTATCAGTTTACCAAATTACTCACCTTGGTGAAGGAATGCGAGTGGAATTTGGTCCTAACTCGGTGATTATTCGTGAGCTTAACGATGACACTACAATGGCTGAGGGAAAGGCGGATCACCATTCACAATTGTATACCTTTTCCCACTTTACTTTTGATTCTACGCCCACTGCCTTGCTCACTCATGCAAATGAGGTTAGTAAGCTATGGCATGAGCATTTCAGACATCTAAATTATCGTTACCTTGAACAATTGAGCCAAAACGAAATGGTCAATGGGTTACCCTGCGTCAAGTTTTCTAAGGGTCTTTGTGAGGGTTGTACCCTTGGAAAGCATCTTGAAAAGAACTTTGACAAAGGAAAATCCTGGAGAGCTACTCATCCCTTGGATCTTGTTCATAGCGATATTTCTGGTCCATTTCTGTCTCCTTCGTTTACTAGAGCTCTTTATGTGCTAACCTTCATTGATGACTATTCATGATATACTTGGGTATATTTTCTTAAGCTTAAGTCTAAAGTCTTTGAACATTTTCAGGACTTTAAGGCTCTTGCTGAGAAACAGGTGGAACGGTCTATCAAGGTTCTTCGAACCGACAATGGAGGTGAATATGTAAACAATAGGTTCATGGATTTTTGTACTTCTGAAGGGATCTCCTTGCAGCATACTATTGCTTATAGCCCTTCACAGAATGGAGTAGCAGAAAGAAAGAACCATACTCTTAAGGAGATGGCCACTTGTATGATTCACTCAAAGTCTCTTCCTCCACAGTATTGGGCTGAAGTAGTGAATTGTGCTAATTACATTTAGAACCATGTTCCACACAAGGCAGTAAGAGGGATGACACCCTTTGAAGCCTAGTTTGGATGCAAGCCTAATGTTGATCACTTTCGAATCTTTGGATCCAAGGCTATGGCTTGGATTCCCAAGAAGAAATTCAAGGCATTGGAACCACAATCCAAACCTTGTATCTTTGTAGGGTATCCTGATGGCGTGAAGGGATATCGATTGTTGAATCCTACTTCTCATGAGCTTTATATTGAGAGAAGTGTTAAGTTTGATGAGTCTTCTTTGACTTCTACTTCTCTACCTATTGAGGTTCTTCAGCTTTCTGATTCAGATTCTGACTCATCAGATGATGATGTTGTTGAGCGTGCTCCTCTTCCTGATCCTCCCGACCATCAGACCTTTGAGTCTTCTGATTCTGACAGTAGTGATGATGAGGACTATGTCCCTTCTCACTCAAGTGAAGAATCTTCTGACTCTGAGCCTGATCCTCCTGGTCCTCTTTGGGCTAGGAAAAATTTGCAAAGTGTTGGAGATTTAGTTGGAGATACTTCAAATATGAGATGTACTCGCTCAAATTTCATTGGACCCCACTCTTTCTTCACCTCTACTTCTGATCCAAAGTCTTTCCGGGAGGCTTCTGGTATTCCTGAGTGGGATTCTACCATGGATGATGAGTATTCCTCTCTCATGAAGAACAATACTTGGGATCTCACCCCTCTTTTGAAAGGAAGAAAAATTGTTCAGTGTAAGTGCATGTTCCAAACAAAGTATGGAGTAGATGGAGACATTGAAAATTTTAAAGTGTGATTAGTAGCTAAGGGTTTCTCCCAGATAGCTAGGGTTGATTATATTGAAACCTTTGCTCCGGTTGCGAAGATGACTTCTATTCGACTGACCCTTGTCATTGTTGCAGCAAAAAAATGGAAATTCCATCAAATGGACATTAAGAGTGCCTTCCTTCATGGTGACCTAGAGGAAGAGATCTACATGGAACAACCTTTGGGTTATGTCCATGATCCCTCCCTCGTTTGTAAGTTAAAGAAGTCTCTTTATGGCCTTAAACAAGCCCCTCGGGCTTGGTATGCCAAGATGGACTCCTTTTTACTTACATCAAGGTTTACTAGGTGTCACTCTGATCCAAATGTTTGTATTCTATGAGCAAGATGACTCCATACTCATCCTTGTTCTCTATGTTGATGACTTGTTGATCACAGGCAGCTCTTCCTCTATCATTGATTCTATGAAGATCACCTTGGCCAACAGGTTTTCCATGACTGACTTAGGTCTACTTCATTACTTTCTTGGGATCCATATTTCACAATCTGACTCAGGAATTTTGATTTTGCAACCTAAGTATACTCTTGACTTGCTTGCTCTTTTTCGGATGTTCGATTGCAAGTCTTCTCCTACTCCTTTTCTTTCCGAGGTTAAGTTGGTTTCTGATTGCTCTACTCCCTTGGTTGATGGTACCCTTTATCGACAGTTGGTGGGGAGCTTGATTTACTTGACTCACACTCGACCAGATTTATCTTATGTTGTTGGGATCATGTCCAGATTCATGCAAGAGCCACATGATCTACATTGGAAAGCAGCTAATCAGATTCTTCATTATGTTCGTGGCACCTATACTGATGGCATTCACTATTATGGAGGGGTGGATATTGACTTGATTGGGTTCACAGATTCTGATTGGGCCGGTGACTTAGATCATCAGAAATCTACCTATGGCTACAGTTTCTCTCTTGGTTTGGGTCTTGTTAGTTGGTCTAGCAAGAAGCAGAATGTAATTGTGATATCTTCTATAGAGGAAGAATACAGAGGAGTAGTTAACGCTACCACATAAGTTGTTTGGCTACAGGGTATTCTGACAGAGTTTGGCATCCACTTTCAGTGGCCTACCATTATCTATTGTGATAACACGAGCACTATCTCAATTTGTATAAATCTAGTTCAGCATCAGTGGACGAAGCACATTGAGATCCATATGCACTTCATATGAGAGCTTATTCATGATGGTATCATCGACATTCAGTACATTCAGACAGCTGATCAGATTGCAGATTTATTTACCAAGCCCTTCACTGAGGTGAAGTTTCTTCACTTGCGGTCTCTTCTTGGGGTGAGGTCTTATGCAGCTGCTCATCTTCTTCGGGCTATATAGTCCTTCTCTTCTTCTTATTCTTCTAGGAAGATGTTGTTTGTATATGGGCACCTTATCAGGCCTTTAGTTGTCGGGCCCCATTGACACATCTTTCTTAGTTGTTTAGGAGTGTCTTCTTATTTTGTCTGACTCATCATAGCCGCTACCCCAGCTTTGATGAAGGGGGGGTGTTGGTGTGTGGGATCCTATGTGTCCTTCACTCACATATGGAGGGTCATCTCACATGGGTTAGGTTTAGGGTTTGCTTGTGTGTCATGCACTAGGGTTACTCAACACCCTATATGTACCCTTTCATTCCTGATTTATGAGTATGCCAAGACACTTCGCTATCTTTCCTCTGTGTGCAAGCTTTATTTCTATTGAGCAAGTTCTTCCATTGTTGATCGATCCTTGCAATTACGCTAGAGCTATCACGATTCTATTTGAGTGCAACTACTTCGTGGTGCATCGTTTCTTATTCGATTCTTGTAAACTCTTTCAAGAGGTACACGAATGCCTCTTTCAAAAAAATGATTTAAATGATTGGACATATATACTTCTGGGCAAGGGTTGTAATTTTAGACTCAGAATTATAGGCCCTTGTCAAAAGAACGGAAATTTTGAGGATCATAGTTCTCCACTGTGTACTCTTAGGGGCAAAGAATTTGATATTTGTCAACTTTCTTCACCTTAGCTATCATGACATATAGTTTCACCTGCATTTCCACATGCACATTACTACATCTACATTGCACTTTCATTTTCCACTTCATTCTGTAAAATTTATGATCAAGGGACTTATTCTTATAGCAAATCCTAAAAAAATCTGGAAAATATTGGCAAAACATTCAAATCATGTCCCTTCAAATCTTCATGATATCATCAATTATTTCTGAATCATTTCATTGATCCAAACAAGATAAGACAAAGCTTTCAAAGTAACCATACAAGGGCCTGCATACTTGGCTCTACTTATAGTCTCTTTCTAGATTAGGTGTCTTTGCCTATAGTCTGTTCTAGAAGCTTCATGGTGTCACATCTATCCCATAAACATCTCTTTGGAAATAATAACATTCTAAACATTTTGCCCAGATAAATAAGTCAAATACAAGTCCATAGAAAAAAATTTATTTTACACATTTTTCTGCCCTACCAACCTTCAGTGTTGAACCTTCGTCTCTTACTAGTGATGTAGGGTTGGGAAAGGAGATAAATTCCCTTACTTGCCTATGCCTTTCCCATGGTGATGAGCCCATACTTCCTACTGGTAGCATGGGACAAGTTATAGGGGGTCTCTTTGACAAAATTGAAAGTTAGAAACAGTTCATTCCAATGATGTGAGATCATAAATCAAAACAAAGTGAGTTAGATGTTCAAAATTCCAAAAGAGTTTAAAACCTCAAAACCAGATTTTTTCAACCAAGTGGCCATCTACGGATCTAAGTCTAGATAATATGGAAAGCAATTCACTTTTTAAACTATGACGTAAACTTGAGTAGAGTGAGGTTGTAGCGTCTCAATTTGGTCTTGCCAAATCCTTGTCTTTCTCTCATCATTACCATTCAACAAATTTCTATAACTTATGCCCCTTCTAGCTCTTGGTGTTGAGCCCTCGCATCTTATTGGTTGTGTGGAGTTAGGAGTAGGGAAAGTTCATTCACTTATCATATCACTCTTTTTCCATGTTTTTCCAAAACAATGCAAAGTACCAAAAGTTTCTTAGAGAATCTAAAGTTCAATATCACATTGTATTCGCATTATCATATATCAGCATTATAAAACACACAAAAAAGAGATCATTATGTTAGTGTTCATACCCACTACATACATTCTGAAAAGTATAGAAAAAATGGAAATTCTAAACACATAAGATTACACACGTGAATCAAATCATCAATGTAAGCCAACTCTATGCAAGGAATAACCGAGCCAAAAAGAGATATATGTACATATCATGGTGTGTCATAGTTTTTTACAATGTCATCACACACTAGGTGTGGTCAAAACACTCGCAATGAGCATGAAATATCAAAACATCGTATATGCCTCACAAAATGGAGACTTAGCAATAAAGGCACTCTGCCTATCCACCTCTTTGAGGCCCCCTTATGACCGCTCTAGTTACAAATTTCTTAGGAGTTTTTCTCCAAAGTATTCAAATAGCAAATGGCCAAGCCTAACACAAAATACCATTCCCAAATCCATTCCAATTCAACCATACTCAAAAACAAAAAAACGGTCACCGTGGGCCCAGAGCTCAAAAAATGACCAATTCGGTATGCACAAATGAATTTGAAAATGAGTTTGTTTAGATATATATATATATATATATATATATTGTTATAACTTTGTTTTGAGTGCATATGTTCGCACCTGAAGGATTTAGATTGCATTGGCTTTCAGGTATGTTTCTACATCAATCGCACAGATGGTAAGTTTTCCTCTTTTCATGTTTTTAATTTGGTGTTTATTTTTTGATATTTTATCTATCTGGACTTGAGTCTTCTTTTCATTTTACAGGTAGCGGGAATTTGGATGAATGACATTTGTGACACACATAGTGTGCATGTGTTAGTTATAGCTTCTAACTCCTCATTTCGGGAACGCCATACTCAGAATCTACATTTTACACCTTTTCATGGTTAAGACACTTCTTCAAGGGGGAAATATGTACGCACCCAAAATTTCATGTGCTACATTGTCAGAAAATGGTTACAAAAGTCCCCAATGATGATTCAAGTCCTTTCAAGAAGGTGTTCAAGCTCCAATTTCCATTCGCAGTGTATATTTGTCACCTAGACATCTTTACTTAGCCTTCCCATGCTTTTTCTAGACTTCCTACCTCTTTCTACGCAATGTTTTGGCCTTTAGTGCCAGATCGTCGCCCTGCCTAGGTAGCGGTTCTAAAACCGCCAAGCCTAAAATAGGGTGGCAGTCCTGAAACCGCCACCCTGCGCAGGGCGGTGGTCCTACCCACTTTTTCTATATTATTCACGCGTGTTTTAACATGTGACGGTTCACTTAATTTTGCTTTTACATGCATCCATGATCCAAACTGTCTAAAATTATATTTTTATTGCTTGGTTCTCCTTCCTCTTCTATTTTTAAATAGATTTAATTAGTTGGAACTGCCTCTTCTTGCCTTGTGCATGAAGGCACATCCCATCCTCAATTCCTATATATTCCATGCTTGTATTCAAGCAAAAGACCCTGAGAATTTTGTGTATCTTGCATTGTATTGCTGCTACGATCTTGCTAGCAATTGCATAGCCAAGCTCATGATCTCTTATGATATCTCTCTTCTACTCACATTGCATCTAGACTTCCTTCAAGCTTGTCATTGCTCAAGTGCCATCCTCCTCTTGTTGTTCTCACATTCCTGATTCCTTAGACTCATATGGACACACGGAGAAAGAAAGTAACAAACTGAGAGGGACAAAATACTACACAACTAGTATTTACCTCTGTTCTGTAAATTCTAGGTTGGATTTGTTGTTTGATTTCCTTAATTCTTGTAATTTATCATTGTTACATCATATCAAATAGAGTAGAAAGCAATTTCTTTTCATTTGCAAGTAATTAGTTAATTTCCAAGAGGGTTTGAATCTTTCATAGCAGCCCCCTGGTGACGGATCCTCTTCTTCCCATCCCTGTGAATCCGAAGGAGAGAATATCTATAAGAGGTTGTCTATATATTCATAGATCATTTGGAAAAGCTTTCTTGATTTAAGTTAGTTTAGATTCAATACAATCAGCACAGGTGAATAACCACACTCAAGTTAATCGCACTTGTTTAGTTTTAGTGTAGAAGTAGAATTGATCATTTACAATAGAAGCAAATTGTTGTTTGTAATTGGAATATTTCAGTTTTGTGATTTGTTTATATTAGTTTCCCTTTCAACAGTATTAGCATAGATTGTTAGTTTCATCTTAGTTAATTTGGATAGACACTTCAAACTAGTTTAGCACTTATATCCCAGTTAGGAAAACAAACTATAGAGAATTTACGCTACCCATTCATAGCCTCTAAATCTCCCCTTTGCCAACTCATCTACCAGGAGATCACACTACCAGATCTTAGTCACTGATCCTCCCATAGTTAGCCACACACATTCAAACATCGGTTGCTTCAGCATGACCTCGGGGGTCGAGTGCGATTGAAGGTTGCATGTCAATTTTCATCTGTACATGCAACACTTGAAGATTTTTAGGAATTGATGATTTAGGGTAAAACATGTATGTATATAAATAAATTTTTAGTGTTTTGTGTTGTGTTTTTTCTATTTTGTGTTTCCCTTCTTGTGACTCTGAACCCAATGAACAAGACTTAAAAACCAGAGATGTTGGGATATCATCTTCATTTCTTCTCTTTGGGAAAAAATAAAGATTTCCACAAACAGAGAAGCTAGAGTTCCCAATATTTCACTTAGAAATTTTGGGGTACCCCTTTAAACTTTTAAGTCTTCTTGCCTTGTGGTGAGTTATGTTTTTGTTGTTTGTATCTCCTTGTCTAGGTTTTTAGTTTGGTTAGGTTGTTACCTTAACTGATGTGGGTTGTAGGAATGCTCTTGAATTGATCTGAAGGTTGCAGGAGGTTTCTTGGAAGAAATTGATAAAATACCTGTGTGTTAAAAATGCTCTAAAATTCCCTTAAAAATCAATTTCTTATTCTCTTAAGTAATAGAGTTTCTTAAAGTTCTTTACTTTTAAGTAACAAGTAACACATCCTTCAAAACCTGATTCACATGATTCTCCTTCTTTGCATTAAACAGGAGTGATTTTACTTATTATAATTGATAAGTAAAGTAATTATCAAACCCCACAAAGCTGACTTTTACATCTTAGTTTTACGCTAAACTGAAGTGCTTCTACTTCACAATTTTGCACTAAAATGAAGTGATGTTACTTATAAAAGTTGGTAAGTAAAGTAGTTTTGAAAACCCACATAATTAATTTTTTAGTTTATCGTGATTTTGGGATTACTTTACTTGTTCAAAATTGATAAGTGACTTAGAAGGGGACAATGAATGTCCAAGAGATGCCCTTGAACCCTTTACATGGTTTCAAGAGGTAAATGATAAAGTATTTAGCTCATAATTGCACAACAAACACAAAATAATATTATATTCTTTTATATATCAAACATACGAGATACATAGATATATATAGGAATATCATTCCTATAAATAAGGAATTCACCCTATTAATATGATAACAACTTTACTCATCTATCTATTCTACGTGAGTTGTTACAAAAAATATATGAACTCGCGTAACAATAAACCATGTGAGTGCTAATAATTCCAAACATTCCCCCCTCTAGTGCGAACATGGGGAAAACCTATCTTTGTACTTGCACCTACTTTCATGATTAGGTGTTTTTTTACTGCGGGATGATCACAAACCCGTTGTATGGTTTTCAAATGGTTAACCACGAACTGAAAATGGTGGTTTTCAATTGGAGTACCAAAAACCAAAAAATGAAGGTTTTCAAGTGGTTTACCTACAACCACATCATGATGTGCCAAGTACTATTATCAACCCTCATCACATTTCACCGCAGGGAATAACATAGGAAATTCTATTGAATACGGTTGCTCACACATAACCAATTGAAAAATGGAAATGGAACAGTGTATCATGTTCCCCCCTTCAATGTGAAATTTCCACTTATTCAACAAACTAAGTAATCAAGAACACTGCATACATGAACTATGAAAATTACAGTGGAAAGCTCGTTGCACAAACTGAAAGTAAACACACACAAAAATGTGCCACCAAATTGTCATGCGGCCTCGTCATTGGCGACTAACAAGAGGTTGTTGATTGACCACCAACCTTTGTTTGCCTCCAACCTCTGTTTGCCTCCAACCTTTGTTTGCCTCCATCCTCCTATATCATGTTGCTAGTTTAGCTTAATTTGACCATCAAGCTCAATTATAACTCAGACGTCAATTTCAACTGAAAATATGTCTGTGAGGGAAAAAAAAATTACAATTTTGACAACTTGACTTTTTTTTACCAGACAATAAAAAAATATCCTAAAATCTCCTATTTAATTAACTTGACACTTTGATGGACAAAAAATGACTAGATGACAAGTACGATAAAAAAATAATTTTAATAACTTTTGACAAAGATGCAACAAATTGAATGAACTAATAAATATACTCTAAATGAAATTAGAGAGACTTTACAAAACTCAATGGACTCCTTTATTAAACAGCAATGATGAACATAAACAACTCTTTCAATAATGACTCGAGACACTTTTTGAAAGAACGATAAATTTAAATAGAGAACAAATACTATTAATGTCTTGACTCAATAGTTGTTACATGTGGACACTGTAATAAAAAATTCTAAAGTAAAAAATAATAATATTAAACATTAACCGATTAAAATGACAGACTCAACTTTTGATTAAGACCGACAAATACACAAATGAAATAACAATGAATTAAAAACTATGACAATAATAACCCTATTAAAACATTTTAATCTACAACCATACACTAATTGACAAACTCCTAAGAACAACCTAGGTATATCAAGATCATTTTGACACCTGTATTATGAATATTACTCACAAGTATAGTGCCTTTGACTTCTCAATGGTGTAGTGAATGTGCATGGTTGTGTACATACATGGTATTGCCCAATAACGTATGAAGATTTGCGCAGGGCCGAATTAAGGTTTCGAAGCGCCCTAGGCAGTACTCGGACCGTGCGCCCCCCCCTCCCCCCACCCGGGACCAACGACCCACCTATATTTGAATGTTTTTTAAACAATTATAGACTTAGTATAACTCTTGACACATTTTATTAAAGCTATAAAGGTTTTTTTCTTGCCTTTGCCATAGCAAAACTATCAATGACATCATCATAATTTATTGTTGTAGCAATGTCGCGTTCAATTGTCAAAATAAAAAGGCTATTCAATCTAGTTTCACCCATTGTTGACCTTAAATTGTTTTTTACTCTCGTTAGAGTGGAAAATGCTCTCTCAGTTATTGATTGTAATATGTATTCGGTATTTATATTATCAGTTATTGATTGTATTGATATTATTTCATTTTCATTCTGGAATAGTATTGTCATTGATTATAATTTATAGCATCATTAATGCATTATCAACAAGTATTCGGGTAGACCGGATATTACTGTAACTTGATAATAATATAATTGTTTCGTTCAAATGGATAAAACTAAAAAATTAAGTGGTGCTCAATTTCGAAAAAAAGCTAAACAAAAAATTGAGGAGGAAAAAAACCTTATGAAAAAAATACCTAAAATAAATATATTTTTAAGTGCATCAAATGAAAATTTAAAGTCAAATGTAGTTTTTAATGAAAATGAGAATTATTCTTCAGTTAGTGACAAAAATACACAATCAAAGTCAATAGGAGATGAAAACACACAAGAGAAGGAGAACACACAACAAGAGAACAATGAAAATACTATTGTTCAACCCATCGTTAATGAACGTTTCATTGTTGATCCTGATCCTGCAAAATGGGTAATAGACAACGATACAATAGAATATATAATTTTAAATACACCAAAACAAGATATGAATGTTGATTTTTCAAATTCAAAACGTCAATACTCAGATTGTTTTAGATATGTTTCTAAAGATATGTTTCAATGGAAACTTTTAAACAATGAACGAAAATTAAGAGAATGGTTGCTTTACTCAAAGTCAAAAGGAGTTGTTTATTGCATTCCTTGTCACCTTTTTCAAGCAAAATCAACCACATTTTCTAAAATTGGATTTAATGATTGGAAAAATGCATCGGCTAGTTTAAGAGAGCATGAGGATTCCCCTGATCATAGGACTTCAATTCTTAATTTCATCACTCGAAGTAATGTTTTGGGAAGAGTTGATTCTACACTTGCAAGTCAATACCAAAATGAAGTAGAGTATTGGAGGAATGTTTTAAAGCGTATTGTTGCAACTGTGAAATTCCTTGCTACTAGAGGTATTGCCTTTCGTGGTGGTGACAATTTATTAGGATCTTCTCGAAATGGAAATTTTTTAGGGTGTTTAGAACTTATTGCAGAGTTTGACCCATTTTTGGAAAATCACATTTCACAATATGGAAATGCAGGAAAAGGAGTTCCATCTTATTTATCTACGACAACATGTAATGAATTTATTGGCCTTATGGCACAAAAATTTATAAACAAAATAGTTGAAGAACTCCACAATGCAAAATATTTTTCAATTATTGTTGACTCAACACCTGATGTATCTCACACTGACCAGTTAGCATTTGTGGTAAGGTATGTTTCTCAAGAAGGTTTTCCAGTTGAACGATTTTTAAAATACATTCCTTCGGTTGGACACAAATCATGTGATTTAGAAGCTTCTATACTTAAAACACTAGATGACTATGACATTAATATCAAAGATTGTCGGGGGCAAGCATATGATAATGCAAGTAACATGTCTGGAAAATACACAGGTCTACAAAATAGGATTAAAAATCACAACTGTATGGCTGAGTTTGTACCTTGTTCAGGGCATTCCTTAAATCTTGTTGGATCTTTAGCTGCAGAATGTTGTACAACAACTATAGATTTTTTTCAGTACTTCAACTTATCTACACTTTCCTAAGTGCCTCAACTTATCGGTGGGAAATTTTATTAAATTTTTTGGATGGAATTTGTCCCGTTGTAAAATCTCTTTCTGAAACAAGATGGTCAACTAGAGCTGATGCAGTTAAAGCACTTTTCTTGGGATATAGTAAAATTCAAGATGTTTTCCTAAATATAGCACAAGACAAAAATCAAACAACTACCACGCGACATGAAGCAAAGTGTATTCACGAAAAACTAAACAAGTTAGAAACTTGTGTGATGTGTTGTATTTGGCATAGTATTCTTGAAAGAATGGATGCAACTAGCAAATATCTACAAAAGGTAGACATTGACTTAACCATGGTTGTGACTCAATATAATTCATTGATAGATTATATTCAAAATATTAGAGAGAATTTCGATACATATGAGCAACATGCTAAGATCATTAGTGGAAAAGAAGAGTACGAAATTGATAATAAAAGAAAAAGAAAAAGAAAAGTTCACTTTGATGAAATGAGAGATGTCGAAATTCCACAAACAGGAAGGGATCGTATGAGGGTGGAGGTATTTTATGTTATTATAGACAACTTAATAAGATAATTATCAAGAAGAAATGAAGCATATAGTGTGTTAAATGATAGATTTGGATTTTTGAACAATTTAAAAGATATTGATAATGAGACAATATTGAAATGCTCTAATTCTTTAGTAAAAACATATAACACAGACTTGGAAACCTCCCTTGACATTGAATGCATCCATTTCCAGGCATTAGCAAGATGTGAAAACTTGACAAGTATATCATCAATGTCAAAATATTTAAGAAAAAGTGGATTAGACACCACGTTCCCAAATCTAGATGTTGCAATACGAATGTTTCTTTGCATTCCTGTTGGAAATTGCAGTTCTGAGAGAGCATTTTCCACTCTAACGAGAGTAAAAAACAATTTAAGGTCAACAATGGGTGAAACTAGATTGAATAACCTTTCTATTTTGACAATTGAACGCGACATTGCTACAACAATAAATTATGATGATGTCATTGATAGTTTTGCTATGGCAAAGGTAAGAAAAAAACCTTTATAGCTTTAATAAAATGTGTCAAGAGTTATACTAAGTCTATAATTGTTTAAAAAACATTCAAATATAGGTGGTTCGTTGGTCCCGGGTGGGGGGAGGCGGGGGGGCGCACGCTTCGAGTACTGCCTAGGGCGCTTCGAAACCTTAATTCGGCCCTGAATATAATTTATAAATACTGAATACAATCAATAAGTATAAATAATAACTGATAACAATTACATAATAAGAAATTAAGAATAATTAAAAATTTAAATCAAAATGTAAAAGTTAAAAGGTGAGATTGCATGTTGCATACCCGTAACTCGATGACAAGTCACTGCAGTCTGCACAACTATCAACACGTTACACTGTAACACATTATATATCTCTGATTCTTTGATAGTGAACTGTGAATCAGTGCTGAGTGACGTTAAGCTAAAGCCGCGTGAAGGAAGCCCGAAGCAGTAGCCGTAGGTAAACCGTAACTGTGTAACAGCGCCGAGCGGACAGTCCGACAGCCTAACAGGTTTCAAAGGAAGCAAAGCTCCTGTCCTCCGCCATGGATTAAGTCCTACAGGCTACACTCCACTCCAGTCTCCACTCTCCACAGTTCCACTTGCTCGGATCTGTTTTACTCGTGAATGCGCGTCTGAGTAGGTACATTTATACACAGTAACACAGCCGAGCCTACAGGAATTTATTTAGGTCACGATTCACAAATGTACTGTGTACACTGTACACTTTTATATCGATTCAAATTGTTTTTCTTTTTTCAAATTTTAAGCCGACTCAGGTTAGACTGTCCAGCCGACTCGGACTTGCCACTTGGAATTTATTTTTTTTAAAGTGGTGCCCCCTATTTTGTGCACCCTAGGCAACTGCCTAGGTTGCCTAGGGCAAGACATGCCCCTGCGGCACTTAGGATAGACATTCACGGCCTTTGAGTGACAAAATAGCTCCAAAACTAATATATGACATCAAATGTAAACAACTTGGAGATTTTATGACAGAGAGCACAGTTACAAAAGAATACCACCATCTACATGGGCAATGGAGGAATATAGTTTCCCCAATAAAATCATTAGAACTCCATAATATGCAAAGAATGAAATTTCACTCTGATACCAAATAAAGTATTTAGCTCAGAATTTGACAACAAACACAGAATAATATTATATTCTTATATATATTAAACATACGAGATACATACATTTATATAGGAATATCATTCCTATAAATAAGGAATTCACCCTACTAATATGATAACAACTTTACTCATTTATTTATTCTACGTGAGCTGTTACAAACAATATATGAACTCACGTAACAATAAACCATGTGAGTGCTAATAATTCCTAAAAAACAAGAGGATGATGAATGTAAGGATTGTGGAGTTCTCACTAAAGAGGGAAACCCTATCTATAAGGAAAATGCTATGAACAAAGCCGTGGTGCCCTTATTTAAGGTAATGGCGAGGAAAGTACCAGTAGACCACATAATTCCGTATCATTACGATGATAGATGGGAGAGGCTATGAGGAAGAGATGATCTAAGGATATAAATAAGTGATCATTGGTAGACATGCTAACAAAAGAATGGTCGCAAGTACAAGGCATTAAGTGATTCCACTTCTGGTTTACCATCAAGGGAGGAAAACGATAGGCTCCCGACCCATACTTATGTGTGATAATGTATGGTCCTATCCAGTTGGGGGAAAACATTCTGCGTCGGCTCCTTTCCAAAGTAGTAACGTTCTAATTTTCTTTAAGGACGAGGTCGTTGACATTAAATCCACACTCTTTGAGGTGCTTGTTGTAAGAATGCTTGATGCATTCTTGATAAACATGATGGTGTTCAAGAGCAAGGAGGTGGCGTTTATCTAGCAATTTGAGATGTGTTAGACGCTCCTGATAATAATCTTCATCAGAGATGAATTCACAAAGAGACACGCATAAGGATGGAATTTTAACTTCAAGGGGAAGAACGGATTCTGACCTGTACACAAAATAAAAGGGAGTAGCTCCCGTGGAAGTATGAATGCTATTTCGATAAGCCCAAAGAGAAAAAGGGAGATGAAGGTGCCAACTATGACCTGACTGATCAATAGTTTTTGCAAGAATGTTATGAAGAGTCTTATTAGTGGCTTCAACTTGGCCATTAGCTTGAGGATAATATGGAGAAGAGAAACTAAGTTAGATATTGAATGAGTCATAAAGTTTCTTGATATCTTTATTTTTAAAGTGCTTTCTATTGTCTATGACGAGTTTGTGAGGAACTTTGAAATGACAAATGATATATTGGTAGATAAAGTTAGTAATTAAACCAGATTTAATGGAGGTGAGGGGAATTTCTTCCACGCACTTGGTGAAATATTCTGTTGTAGTGATGATGGAGTGATGTTGTTGTGAAGATTGAGGATTGATAAGACCAATGAGATCAAGACCCCATTGTGAGAAGGGCCAAATATCTTGAGTCGGCTGCAAGTCTTGACTAGGAATGCGAATGAGATTAGAATGTTGCTAACATTTTTTACATTTCTTAACATACTCGTAGCAGGCATGATTTACAAAAGGCCAATCATAGCCAAGATGAAGGACGTGCTTAGCAACAGCTAAGCCACTAAAATTTCCACCACAAATACCATCATAGACTTCTTGGATAGCACGAGAAGATTTATGGGATTTAAGGCATCGAAGGAGAATACCATAAAATACACGCTTATAAAGAATGCCATCAAGAATAACATAGTGGTTAGTACTTTGAAGGAAATACCTCCTAGCGTTTTTGGATAGATCAGAGGGAATGATGGATTTGGATAAATAATCATAGATTTGGGATTACCAAAGATCCAATGAACTGGATTCAACAAGATTAACGCGAGGTAAGTCATGGAAAGGTTGATCACTATGATGAATGATAATAGAAAGTTTGGACTCTTCTTTTGTCCATGGGATAACAGTTGCAAGGGATACCATCATATCAGTGAAATGATTGGATGATCGAGGAACAGTTTGAATAGTGTAAAAGTCGAAGGCCTCAAGAAGGAGATGAACGATGTATCGACATTTTTGAAGCATATAAATTTTTCATTGATATTCACCCATAACTTGTTTGACGATAAGGTCAGAATCTCCATAGATGTCAAGAATTTGAACACCTAGAAAGGCAGTAGTTTTAAGACCTAAGATAAGGGCTTCATACTCTATCATATTATTTATGCACTCAAAATTGAACTTGTTTTCAAGGGGAATAGGGGCCTCCCCAGGAGGGAAGAGAACGAATATGATGCCTCCCCCTTACTGGCACTTAGAACCAACAAAGAAGAGTGTCATCTTAAGGGTATCCTCCTCATGGTGAAAGTGATTGATGGACTTGTCTAGAAACTATTCATGAGAAAGAAGAGTATTAAGAAGAGGGGCTTCAATTAACCGGTCTGTGATATCTTGGCTCTTAATGGATTTTTGAGAAATGAACACAATCTCAAACTCGGTCATAAGCATGAGCCATTGAGTGATACAATCGTTGTGATATGATTTAGAATGCATCGTCTTAAGAAGATGAAAGCTAGTAACGACGTAATTCTTATGGTTAAAAAGATAGTGTTGAAGCTTAGAGGTAGTGAAGAAGAGGGCGCAACATAGCTTTTTAGCTTCAGTATAGCGAGTCTCACATTCGTGGAGGGTGCAACTGATGTAGTAAATGCATTACTCATGACCTTGATCATCACGATGTGCTAACATAGCCCCTAAAGCATGATCAGTAACGGAGATGTATAGATAAAAGGGATCCCCCTCATGTGGAGGTGTAAGAACTAGTGGAGACAAAAGTAATTGTTTAAGATCATCAAAATCCTTTTGACAATTATGATCCCAATTGAATTATGTGTCTTTACGAAGGAGGTGATGAAAGGGTTGGCAATGATCAGAGAGTTGGGATATGAAACAGCGGACAATTTGAAGTCAGACTTGAAGACTGCGAAGTTGCTTAAGATTAAAGGGAGGAGGCATCTTGATGATTTCTTTAATTTTTGTGGGGCCAAATTCAATACCCCTAATAGACATGATAAAGCCAAGAATTTTACCAGTTAACACTCCAAATACACACTTGGCTAGATTGAGATGAAGGCAGAAATGAATGAGGTTCTTGAAAAGAAGTTCTAGAATGGAAAGATGGTTGTGGCGATGTTTAGATTTACCTAAAATATCATCGACATAATCTTTTATGGTTTTTTGGATGAGATCATGAAAGATGTATGTCATATCCCACTGATAGATAGCTCCAACATTTTTCAAATCAAAGGGCATGACGCGGTAGCAAAAGGTACCCCAAGGAGTGATGAAATATTTCTTATGTTGGTCTTCTTGTGTGATAATAATTTAATTATAACCAGAAAAAATGTCCATAAGGGAAAGCATCTCATGACCTGCGGTAAGATCCATAAGTTGATCAATGTAGGGAAGAGGAAAATCATCTTTAGGGAAATTGAGATTAAGATCTCAAAATTCGGTGCATATACGAAGCTTTCCAGACGCTTTAGCGATACGTACGATGTTATAAACCCATTGGGAATATTCAATGGGGATGATCAAGTTAGCGGAAAGAATATGTTGTAACTCCTCTTTGACAAGGAGGGAAACTCGAGGATACATGTAGTAGAGCTTCTGCTTAACCAGTTTTGTGTTAGGAAAGGTGTCGATATTGTGGATGACAATAGAAGGGTCAAGACCAGGCATGTCTGAATATGACCATGTGAATGTCTGGCTATGATGAGAGAGGAATGCAATAAAAGACTCAAGCTCCTGCGGATCAAGAGATTGACATACATTGATTATGCGATGCTCCTAAGGAGTCCCAATATTGATGTCAATTGAGAATAATGGATGTGATAGATGGTAAAGTCTTATGAAGATAAAAATCCTCTGCCCCCATGTGGGAAAGGATGGTGTCGTCAACAGAACACTAAAGAATGTCGATGGTAGAAGAGTCTTCTTCTATCATCTCTAGATGGCAGAGGGGAAGGGTCCTAATCTGATTTTCACACTGATAAGTGACTGGTCCCAACATGATGGTGGAGACTAAAAAAAATCTAGAGGAAATAAACATGGTGTCATCCATATCCATATCCATAGACTCATGGGATGGTGAAGATGGAGAAGGCATGTCCATGCACATCTCAGATGGTGGAATGGGGTCAGTGGATTGCTCCTGATAGCCTGACCTAAAAGTTTCATGAGCCTTGCATCCTTGATCGATAATAAGACCATGTGGCCCATGCTCATAATGTCCCGTGTTGAATCCCTTCCATTCGTAATGATGGAGATAGGTGTGGGATAAGGATGGTTTGTTGAGGAAGCCAAAACCACCGGTATAAGGTTTTGCATGTGGATAATCAGTGATGTGAGAGGAAGGGGTGTCAAAACCACCATTTATGAGATTGGTTTGAATATGTGGAGGGCAGAAAGGAATGATATCCCCGACATTGGGTTAATACATTAGAGCTTTGTTGGATTTATCGAGATGGTGAGGAGTGGGAAAGGTGTTGAGTGTGAGAAGACGATATTCCCCAGTGTGAGTTTTTCCATTACTTTATCTAGGGATTCATCATTGGGAAGTTTGGATGAAGGCATGTATGAGCTGGTGGATGGTGCAGATGGATCATTTTTGGGAAAGAGGAAATCATTGGGTTGATAGGTCATGTTGCACATTTAGAAGGGAGGAGTGTCCCCAAGAAGTGTCAAGATCTTCTCCTCATGCTCATATTTAAGACAATACTGAAGTATAGAGGGGACATAGAGCATAGTGCGGATCCAAGGTCATCCAAGGATAACATTATATTGAAATTCCCCTTATATGATGTAGAAGACCTAATGGAGGAGCTTCTCACCAACGTTGATAGGAAGAACAATCATTCCCAAGGCACGAAGGACTGTGGGTGTTTGGGCGACAGTGGACTTTGGGATCTTGATCTGATCGAAGGTATGTGATGGGATGATGTTAATGCTTACCCCATTATCGATCATGGATCTTCAAGTGAAAGTTTCATTGATCCTAACCATGATGAAAAGGGGAATGTCATGTTCTTCTAATGTGATGGCCAAAATCTCAACATCATCAAACGAAATACCGGCAGAAGCTATAAGTGCTCCTATGAGAGATGTGAAAGGTTAAGCCTCATTACTGGATGTTGGAATACACTTTAAGGCTTTAGTGAGAGACCATCTATGGTCAGGTGATCTTTGGGTGATCTCGTAAAGTGACATCTTCACTGGGGCCTAATGAAGTTGTTTGAAAATACTTTGTTCAATAGGCTGAGGGGTAGCTAAAATAGAAACCTTGGGTTTCAATGATGTGGTGAACTCCTTAGGAGGAGGAATGATGACAAAGGTCTTGGATTTTGGTTAGGATGTCTATTTAGGATCATGTAGACCGGATCAACTGGATATCTAAAAAAAATTGATGAATAAAGGGAGACCATCCTTAGAAGAATCGTCATTTGGAGGTGGGATGGCCTCAAACGTCAATGATGAAGGAGGGTAATTTTGCATTTGGGTGGATGAGGTTGTAGGTGTAGGTGTTGTAATGGATGTGGAAGGAAGAGATTGGTTGGCCTCAAGAAGAAGTTCATCTTCCTTAATGATGTTGTGGACAATGGTTTGGAGTGCTTTGCAATGTTCGGTGTCATGTCCAGGGGTATGATGATAGGCACAAATGAGGTTAGAATCGAACCATGATGGTTCTTACTATTTTGGTCAAAGGCCTTAATAGGTGGAAGCGTGATGGTAGAAGTTTGAAGTAAGTGTTGGAGGACCTCCGCATATGATTCAATCAAAGTATTAGGAGGTGTTTTGTCTTTGTGAGATGTCTTGGTCTTAGAAGAAGAGGATGATGTTTGAGATGTTTTGGATATCGAGAGTGGAGTTGGAGCATTTCAGGTTTTTGACGTCTTAGATTCAGTTTTGGTGATGATTGATGTTCTATAAGAATAAGTTTTGAATGGTTTTTGGTGGGTTGAAGTGTTTTTTATGCAGGGGCTAGTATTAGAAGAGATGGATATGATCCTAAGATAGATGATGTGGTATTGGATTGTTTTATCTTAGGAGGGGGGTGTCGATTTTCTTATGAGGACGTGAAATAGAATGTTGAGTAAATGTGCCAACAGTTCTAGATATTGTTTGTGTAGTGGCACCCTTGGGAGAGATGACAAAAATCTCCACTGGAGGGTCTAGGGTGGTGTTGCGGTTGATGTAGGTGGAGGGAGTAGTTTTTGCATGATGAGTTCTAAAGAAGGTGAAGATTGGTTTGATGTGGAAGTGTTTGATTATGTAGATGAGATGAGAGGATCACTTAACGTTGCTACAAGTTGAAGTGTTTTCCAAAATTCTTCAAATGATTAGAGCGATGTGGAAGAAGGAGATGATGTAGATGTGGTCACAATAATTGATGTGGTGGGTGCAGGTAAAAGTGCAGAAAGAGGAACTAGGATTGATGCTAAGGATGGTATGATGGGTAAAGGTAGAATAGATGTGGATATGGTAGTCGAATCCAATGAAGTGGGTGTGATAGGTGGTGAAGTAGATGTAGGTGATGAAGTAGATATAGGTGTAGAATCGATAGTGGATGTAGAATTAGGTGGGGATGATTGTTTCATAAATGTTTCAAGGGGCATCATTGATATACTTGTGAATGGGGGAGACATGACATGCATGGAAGTAGGTGTAGATGTGAGAATAGATGTTGGGATAGACGTAGGCACGATTGGTACGGCTATGGGGATAAGTGTTAATGGGCTTGTAGATGTAGGAACAACGTCTAAAGAGGTGGATGTGATAGTTGATGAAGGAAGTGAAACTATGGATGGGGTTGGATCTTGATCAACAATGTGGAGAGTGTTTATGGTATGAGCGTTGGGTGCTTGAGATGTAGAAGTAGTGGCTTGATTTTTTGGTGCGTGTTTGGGGAATGGTTGTTTGAAGATGTCAAGTGGTTGGTTAGGAGATGCATTAGGATTGTCCACTTGAAGATCAAATTGATCAATGAGTCTTTAGACTAGATATTTTAAGGTTAGACACCTCTATATATCATGTCCTCAGACTTGGTGGTATTTACAGTAATGATCCTCATGATACCATGCGGGTTTTGGTCTTGATTCATCAAATGGTCAGATAGGAGGAAGTGTGATAAGATTCACTGCCATCAACTTGTCAAATATTGAACTATATGATTCTCTAAGGGGAGTATATTTGGGCGTTGGTCTCGGGGCTCATTGTTGAGGCCATGTACTAGATGTAGGTACGAAGAAGACTTAATAATGTAGCCAAATTCTAAACAAGCTCAATATATTGCAAATAATATGAACTCCAAAAGAAAATAGATCTCCTTCTTCATTATTGAATCATGAATTACAATATTTCCTAAATAGGAAAACAACTCCCAACTTGATTTGCAAAGCAAACTCTAACTAACTTTGACTAAATCTACTCTAGGTGGCGGAAATTACTATTTTTAGCAATTACTAGAACCTGCTATTCTTAGTAATTTTACATGCTTATTCATACGGGCACAAAAATTTCCACGCATCTTCTGCATGCCTAAATTAGAGTAATTTCCAACTTTTCAACTCATAATACAACTAAGAGACTAAAATTAACTAATGACCTAAAATAGGAAAAAACTGAACCACAACTTAAATCCTAATTTTCGGCCTCAAGATGGCAGATTTCAGGCCTGAAAATGTGCCAAATTTTTCTCTAACTGGAAGGATATGTTGACCAGTGTGTTCTTCTCATCAAAACAGGTGGTTTTAAAAAAATGGACTCAAACAGGCACCCAAAGCACAAGTTATGACCTTTTTCAAGTTCCTGCTAATTTTGGCACATCACTTAACAACCGCGACATTAACCACACTCTTAGAATTATCGTTATCTGTAGATGGTTTAGTAAACTCAATCTTGGGTTCATTCAATTCAATTTTTAGTTGGCCTTGTTCAACCACACGAGTCTCAAGTTTACGAGCCATGGTGAAGGCTTATTCGAATGTTTGGAATGATTGGATTTGTAATGTAGAAGAAATATGCTTCGCACAAGAATGTGAGAAGATTTCGATGAGTTCAGTTTGTGGAATAGAAAATGATATTTGGTTTATAATACCACACCATCATGTAAAAAATTATGTAATAGACTTGTCATCAAATTTTCTAATGGCGTACAATTCAATGATGGTGATTTTGTGCACAATCGAAAAGTGCTCTAGGAACAATTGTGCAAGTTGAGTGAAGGGGAACAAGGAATGTTGAGGAATTCCATTATACCAATCCAATATTGGATCGGAAAAAGACATAGGGAAGGAGTGAAGCATAAGATCTTGATCATGTGTAATAAGGTAACATGCATGCCTAAATGCACAAAGATGTTGTCGGGGATCTTCCTTGCTGTTAAACTTGGTAAAATTTGGAAGCTCCCAATGAGGAGGGTAAGGTTTGATTAGAACTGATGGATGTTCATAAGATAATGTAACCTTGGGTCCCAAGGTAGCGGCCTCCAAACTAGCCAACCTATTCATTAAGGCATGCATGGGATCGTTTGATGTGATGATTGGTTGGGATTATGATTGTGTGGCATGGAAAGTCACTTGATAAGGTGGTTGATGAGTTTTTGTATGTGTGGGTGTTTGAGGAATCATTTGATAAGGATGTATGTAAGCCATGGGTTGAGATTGAGGAGGTTGTTGCAATGTTTGATGTTGTGATATGGGGATGTGATATGATTGGTGGGATTGGGTTGGTTATTGTGGTAAATGATGAATGGGAATTTAGGTATGGATAGGTTAAAATTGTTGATGAGGTGGATTAGAAATTGTATAATACAAAGCACTCGTGAGGGGAGTTTGGGAAGAAATTACATGTATGTGTGATGTGAGAGGAAAATAAGGGTTATGTTGTTCGAATATAGGATGGGATATTTGGGCAGATTGGGTAGGGACACTAGTGATGATAGTAGCCGAAGAGGTAATACGAATGGATGTGGTGATAGTTGTGTTGATTAGAGGTAGATCGAGAGGAATGAGTGTGACTAACTGAGTGGTTTGATGAGGTGGGGGATTGGTATAAGATGAATCAAGGTCATGTTGGGCTATAGTAAGCTCGTTCACAGTTCAAGGGAAAAGCACTGTAAGTTGTGAAGAGGGAAGCTGGCTGGTTTCAAGGTTTGACTGATAGGGATAAATTTGTTGAAGTGGTGGACCATCAATAGGAAGTTGAATTGACTTCCTAAGAAGGTAGTCTTGAAGAGATATTGGATTGGCATTAAGAAGATACTGGAACTCTAAACTGCCACGAGAGACAATAGAAGGTCCAAAAGCTTCAGATGTAGGAGATGGAGGGGTGGCTGGTCAAGATGGGATAGAATGATGATATAAGAAAGGATTGGTCTCACCTACGGTAGTGGTTTGAACAAGAGGTCCTTGGTGAGAAATATTGATGCGAGGTTAGGTGCCCATGGAGGAAGTAGCCAAGGGCATGGATGAGACATTGGTCATGGTAGATGTTTGTTGAGATGAGATGAAAAAAATGTTTGAGTCAAAGTTTTGTTCCATTTTCTTGGCTACCGAATGAGTAACTATGGGAATGAAATGAAAACAAAGCTTATACTAACTAGATCAAGCAAGACAAGCACAAAAAAAATTGTTTTTTATTTATTAAAAAAATGTGAAAAATAAAAAAAGGGGCTGGATAACAAAGGTACCTAGGAAGTGGTAATCTAGGGTTGGTTTCAAGTAGTTATGGATAAGGATTCCTCAATATACCCAAAGGTACGTGAGGCTTGAGTCTTTGCAAGATTACTAGCATGGCCAGAACACCACATTGGCTTCTTATTGGGTGATGAAATTCCAATTAGTCCACCTGGTAGGAAGATGTCTAGATGTGTAGATTGATGTGTGCATTTGGTTATGTGAGATAGAATGTGAGATGCAACTGATTAACCCCTACTTAAGCTAGATGAATAAATAAGGATGCAAAAGGTTCTTTTTAAGACAAATCCTAATGTGAAAGTTCGATGAGGAAAAACACATAAGAAAGGGAAAATGCGATGCAAAAAGGAGAATACAAGGAAAAATAAGAATACCTGGAGAACAATTTTCCTTTTTATCTGATCTTTAAAGAAAGTGAAGAGCAATCGAAGCAACTGCAGAAGCCCAACACAAACGAGTAAAAGTAAAAGAGTTTTATCCCAATGTTAGTGGAAAATAGGAAAATAAAAGAAAATGCAAGAGACTCGCCTAAAAGGGTGGTCCCACCGGGCGTGTCAGAATGTTGATCTAATTTTTTTCTTTCTTGTTTAAGTTAATGAGCTAGTACTAAAGAAAATTAAATAACTCCAAAATGCAGGGTTTAAGGTACCTTGAAAGAAGATGGATGCAAAGTGGATGGGTGCAAAGTGGATGACTTTTCTGTAAATCTAATGAACCTGCAAAATAAGGATAACTAGAATGAAAATGGATTAGATGGTATATGCGGGGGATGCCCAATGAAGTCAGTTCCTAGAAGTGTTAACTTCCTTACATGGATGTCGACCCCCGTTCGATAAAAGAAAGTGAAGTAAATGATATATAACTAGATAGCATGCAAAAACTGATACAAAATAGAATCTGGAAATGACATAAATGAATGAAAAGTAGTGGTCTGATATAAACTAAAACAGATTAAGTTATACCTGGCTCGACGGAAACCCAGGTTGCAGAGGGGCGGGTCAACGGTGACTTGAACATATGAAGTTTTACAACAAGTTGGAGATGCAGATTTGAATGGATCCAAATGCAAATAAGGTTATCACAGAAGCCTGATAACACAAAAATAACCTACAAAAGGAGATTTGAGAAAAAAATGCATAGAGGATGCAAGAAAATAGGGATTATTATAGATTAGATGAAAAATAGGACTCAGGTTAACGGCAACTGGAGCATAGGTAGAACAGTTTGGGATGATATAGAATCAGGATGGCAGATCTGAGAACTAGAAACAGTAATATAACAAAAGTAGACACTGAGAGGGATCTGGAAATAGGAAGAATGATGACATAGGACTGGGTCGACAGTGACTTGGATGGAGCGGCGGAACCTAGACAGTGCAAAACAAATCCAAAGGTGGATGAGCTGAATGAGAAACTTATATGTGAAATGACTGGAAGAACATGATGAGGATGGAATTTTGATAATAGTTTAACCTGCAAGATGTTAGATTCTAACAGATAATAACAATGATAGCATATGATAGCATGAAATAACACAAAATCAAAGTAAACCTCCGAAAGTCTCTGCAAGTGGTGAAAGACAAGCTCTAGTGAACTCCAAGTGGGTTGACATGACTGCAACGATGCTCAGATTTGAAGATAAGTTCACACAGTGCAAGAAAGCTTGGGTTGTGTCTCTTTTTGGAAGGGGGGTGAAATTAGTCTTATAGAGTCAACGGTGACCCAATTGGGTTGCTGTCGACTACAGGAAACCATTCCTTAGAATGGTGAATGATTGATTTATTTGAGATATGGGGATTTTATGGATTGGGATAAGTTATTTAAAGCATGTAGGTGTGTAAGGGTTTCTAAGGAAGTGTCATGAATAGGTAGGAGATAAATATGGGTTAGATAAAAGTTAGAAAAAGCATAGGGATGTGGATTTAGGTGGTTAGGGACAAACACAATCATAAAAATAAGGTTAATTAAAGGTAATTAGCTAATGGAGATTAATTAAGGTATTTAATGAAGATTAATTACGAATTAAAGTGTTAGGCTAATAGATGGGAATTTAAATAAAATAACTTAATTAAATTAAAATGGGTCTAGATAGAATTTAAATAAAAGAAATGAATTAAATAAAGACAGGTCTAGATAGGACCATGGTGAAAGATGTGCACATGGGCAATCAAGGGTATCGGTACCAAATTTGGTGTCTACAATGACATAACTTTGGATATGAAATGTGTACATCCTTTGGAAGATTCAATATCATAGAAAGAATCACATCATACTATTGTGCAAATAGAAATAGAAACAACACCAATTGAGCATGATCAATTACACATGGCCTCAAGGTACTTAAATCATACACAAGCCTAGTCATGGGGAAACACAATAATGGATTCTACAGATATCTCTACTTTATGTACCACCATATAGTAGGCTAGATTCTAATGATTAAAATTTTACATGTACAAGTGATGATTGGGATGATACTAATACAAATATAAACGATCCCATTAATGTGGTAGTTATTAGTGATGTATCACCCAGTACATATGAATGGATTTCTCTCTTAAATATAACTAATTATGATAATGATGTTGATATATGTATATCTCTACAGGCATAGGAACACACTGTATTAATCATGAATTTTCTTCTTAAAAATATCCTCCCCTACAACTCCCACTTCCAATGGGGGAAACATGGAAAAATTTCATGGATAGTATCGATTTACCATTACTATTTCATTCCAAAGAATGTGATAGCTTTGATACTTATGGTAGTAATGATGAGAAAACCGATATACCAGATGATCCTTTGTGCAAAGTGATTATTCATGTCTTTGATAATGATGATTCTTGTTTTATCCATAATGGTCCTGGGGCTTACCAGATTGATCATTCTAAAATTCTTGTTCATATAAGTTTGTATTTTACCAATATTGACAAATTCATATCGTAAATTTGGATTTTCTCTTGCCATATTTACTAATTTAATTTTATGACACGTGTTTATTCTCATAGTTCTCTATCTAGTGGCTTCATCCTTTTAGTCTCTATATGGTCACCAAATAATCACTAATGAATAATACCTTCTCACATTCTTTGGGACATATGAGGATCTCCCTTTCTTATTTCTTAAGAATAGGTTTCCTTTCATGCTCCTATTATCCAAATAACTCTCATCGTTATTTAGATAACTTATATTTTCATTTTGACTCTGATGTCTCACATTTCAGGTTGCGTGCACTCAAGCTTGACCCCTTGGCACAATAGGCTTGACTGCAGTTCTTCCGCGCATCTTGCTTCCTTCTTGATTTTTCTTCCCCTCACCTCTGTAAAATTCTCTCCTTTTATTTCCCCTTTGCACCTTCCCTCTGCACACCTGATTTCTTTCCTATCCTGTTGCACACACCTCTGTAAACTCACCTTCTAAATCAGCTAAGTCCCTCGCATGCCTTCACATTTTCGCACCTTGCACTTCCTCTTTCCCTTTCACTCCTTTGTGCACCCCCTTTTTCTTTCTGCCACTGCAGGCCCTTCCTCGGTTGAATAATTGCACCCCTTCCCCATACTTGTCCCCTACAAGTATTCTCCTACTCCTTGGGTACCTTCCCTCTGAAACACATCTGGTAGCCTTGCAGGCCCTTTGTCACTTGTTTGCCACTGCAGTGCCCTTCCTCGGATTTGAATAATTGCACCCCTTTTCCCATACTCTGTCTCCTTCAAGTATCTCTCCTATCTTGGGGAAACACATCTGGTAGCCTTGCATGCATTTATCACTTGTTTGTGGTGGTTATAGATTTGAATATGATTTTCCCTCTCTTTCTCCTTCTCTTCTCTCCTTCTTCTGTAAATAGCAAAGTTCTGCTTTGTAAAAAGGATCCCTCTCTATTGTAATGCTACCATGCCAAAATGGTGGCCGACTTCCCATAGGTCTCAGACCTTCGCATGGTCTCTGCAATGTATTCTTGCCTCCTGTCATGAGTGTAAATGATTATGTATCCCTTAAGCAATAAAATCATGTTTTGTGGAACTCTTGTCTTTCCTCTCTCGTTTTCATTGCATCTCGCCTCTCTATTTACGTTTTCTGGCATGTTGTGTGTGTTCTCGCTTACAATCCCCATGTTCATGTGGTGTGCGCACTAGAAGGCCAATCCCGTGTGTTGATCTGTGGCATGTGTTGTTCGCCCTCTTTGCCCGCACCTTCTCTGTTTCCTTCGCCACTTGTGGAGAGTGATCGACTCTTTCCCTGATGCTATCACCTTTCTTAGCTTAGGATTTCCCCTTTTTGCACATCCTTCTATCCCTAGTCCCTTAGCATGTTTAGTCTAGGAGTTTCTTTCAGCATTAGGAATAATAGTAGCGTTAGAGGTAGGTAGAGGAACCAGCCTTCTTCGAAGATCTATCCCAAGCGCGCAAGGTCCCACAACTTAGGTACGGTTCCATTGTTATCTCAAACATCTCGGATCTTCTATATCCGAGACGCGGGTACACGTTTGAATGACCAAAATCTCCAACGTACTTCATTGAATGTGATACTTTTGATATTTCTACTCATACTTGTGATGTTATTCCTAATCATCACTCTCTATATCAATCCAATTTAATCTTATAGGACACAATACTTGAATCACGAAAAGTATTATATTTGTACTAATTTTTATGGTTCTACCCCTCTTTGGTTTTCTAGTGCACATATGATGACTCCTTCATGGTTTATATAGGATTATTTTTATTATAGTGTGACATATTTGAGGCTTATACCTCCTTCACCTTTTGAGTTTAATGTGCCTATTTGTGATGCTCATATTGGGTAGCTCTTGTTCTAACATGTATCTATTTTCAAACACCACTCAAAATATTCAAAATTTTTGAATTATTCAAATAATCACATAATTCAGAAATATTCACATATTTACAAACTCACAAAACTCATGACATGTTTCAGGTTTGATTAGCTAGATTGTTACTTTATACATGTTGTTTGTTACATCTTTTTGAAAGATAGTACATGTTTTTTTCTATATACTCTTTACACACATATGTTCATGAGGTATATTACGTGTGATGCAGGACATACACAAGATGAAACATGATGATGGGTACCATCTTGGTTCCTTCCCATTGAAACTACTTTTGGGGGCATCTCCCACACTACACAGGTGATTTTTTTCTATATATTTCATTTATACTTCCTCACCACACTTGCTTTCATACATATTATCTATGTTATCTTTTGAGCTAACATGACTAACTTATGTCTCTTATGCAACATTAACATATATTGTTATCTTTGTTTTTACCATCATTATTTTCTACATGTGTTTAAAACATTATTATCAATATTTACTTATACACAATATTTCTTTGTTTGACTATTGTAAATTTTTATTCATTTCATATGGTTGACCACTACTTTGTTTTGTTATAAGAATATGATTTTTTACTATATATAGGATGAGTCCCTTGATTTTCTTACGACACCATGGGTGTCCCATGTTTGTGGCTCTATGTGTATCATGCATGCATGCACTAGTTTCTTTATATGTGGTACACAAGGCCTTATATTTTGATTGTCTTGTGACACCATGGGTATCCCATGTTTATGGCTTTATGCCTCCATGTGACTATGGTTCTATGTTTCTATACTAGTGATTATTTTTCTCTACTACTATTTTATTACTACTCTAGTTTATGACATGATTGCTTTATACTCTTATGATTTTATATTATTATTACTGTAGTTTATGACATGGTTGATTTATACTCTTATGATTCTATATTATTACTATTCTGATTAATGACATGATATATCTACTCTAATGTTTCTATGATATTGTTACTCTAGATTATGACAAGATTGATACCTTTTACATTGGTTTTCTTACTTCTGTACACATGTATTATTGTTTATTTGTTTGTTGTATGTTACTTTCTCTATGCACCATGGTTTCCACCACGTGCAACCCCTTTTGCATTTACACATTCTCAATGGTGACAATCACTTTATCCTTTTATGTGATCTTATGAAAATTATCAAACTCATCACACATGGGCACACATAGATTATTTTGATTCACGTGCTCAAATAATTTATCACGCGCACCTCAAAAGAGGGGGATTTCATTGGGTTATATTCTACATCTACATATATATTACAAAAATATGAACATGTCTTTATAGGGTCCATATACTCAAAAACATATATAAATACTAAAAAGTGGTAGAATTTAAAGCATGTAAAAACTATATAGTATAGTAAAGACTACACTATGGTCCTAACCAAGATGGAGGTACCCAAACATGGGACATTTTCTTAGGATTTTTTTTAGTTTCTCATATTCTATTATCTATGTATATATTTCTTATACAATCTCAGACACAAATTACTTAGTTCAAAATATGATATAAGGGGCATGATTACTTCATTCCTTCTTCTCTACACTATTTAAACATAGTTACAAGAACATGTTTTAGGGGGCATGGGCCTTCTTCTCCCCTATGATAGTATGGAATCTATACACTATGTTTCAACAGTACAACACATTATGGGGGTGTGGTATATCTAGTCCTTTTTTCAGCTTTATCTTTCTCAGTAGTTATAACACTTAAAAACTGGACTTAGATCCATCTACAGTGGTGTGGTCCACAGGGTTGTGGAAGGTATTTAAGCAGCTAAGTTCTTCTTTCATTTTACTTCCTCTTCTCTTATAAGTTTTTAAATGGAGTGATAGTGAGGTTACTTATAATTGTGATGCGTTAGTACTCTCTCTCTCTCTCTCTCTCTCTCTCTCTCTCTCTCTCTCTCTCTCTCTCTCTCTCTCTCTCTCTCTCTCTCTCTCTCTCTCTCTCTCTCTCTACAACATTTTGAATTAAATACGTCATAGTTTAAGTCACTATTTATTCATCTTTAAGTCACCAAATATAGCTTTATTGAATTCCAAATAGCTACCCTATAGTCACTTTTTAAAGTCACTAAAATGACTTAATGATTAATTAAATTACAACTTTAAATGACATAAATTATAAAGTCACACTAAATACACTCTAATGTCCTAAATTAATCTACCCTAACATCACACCCTACATTCACCCTTAAGTTAAATTAGCATAATGTTGGGGTGACTTAAAAGGAAACCTTATCTATGACATAATTCACAACTTTATTTTGACTTAATACTAGACTTAATAATGATCTTTAGTTTCATCTTCACATCGAACCTAGTGTGACTCAAAAATTAACACTACTTGTGAATTAATATCCAAATTTAATTGCAACCATAATATTGACTTAAATTTCATTGCTACATCCAACTTAAATTGTAACACTAGCTACAACTTAAATTACAACACGACATCCAACTTAAATTATGACACTAGATGTAATTTAAATTGTGACTTTGTTTGTTCTATGATTATGACTTAATTCCATCATTATTTACAACTTTAGTCTGACTTCAATCACAACTTTTGTGTGACTTCAAGTACAACTTAATTATGAATTCAATTTTGACTTAATTACAACTTCAATTGAAACTTAGGTTTCGTTTGTTTTGTGACTTAGGCCATTATAATGATATTAAAAAATAAACTTCATTTATTTAATTTTATTAATTATAAAAATATATTATATATCATACAACTTTAGTTATTAAATTTTTATGTTAATCTCAATGTTAATGATATGCCTAAAAATGAAAAATATGTTAATTAGAATTTTGAATTCGAACATATATGACTACAAGCAGAAAAAAATTATGGAAACAATACAAAATTAAACATGATAATCAAACCACTCAATAATAAATTGAAAGTCATAATATATTAACAATAAAAATATTTAAAGAGTCATAATATCATGATTGACCCCATATAATATTAGGGTCAACATCCTCACAACAAAGTCATAATATTCAATGTCAACCCCAAACATTAGGGTCATCATCTTCCATTTCCCTCATCTCTCATCCCTGACATGCTCGTGAGTAGCACCACCCTCAACTATATTATCATTAAAACCTCCACAAACCTATCTGATGTCCAAATTCCCACTGGCTCCACTTCCTGAAGCATCTATTGAATGAGAACCCCGGTAGTGATGTGGATTTCATTCATTTATCATGGAATTTTGTCACTTACTCTCAAGTACAATATTGTGTTTCCCCTACATAAAAGAAAAATAATTCAATCCTTAAAATCTTATTAAAATTTATAAACATGAAAATAATTTTAAAATATATTATACATTGAATTTTAATAGTGTAATAACTAAAAATAGCTTGCATGTTATGATAAAGTTTAGGTAGGTCTAGTCCTACTTCATCAAAAGGAGATATTTCCAATCTTGCTTATAATCACAATCAATAATGTCATAAAATCATATACAAATTTACCATATTCTGAATCAAAATATGGTTTACAAGAAAACTTTAGAATTCCAAAAAAACTTGACACGATCTTGTTCCCAAACTATATGGATAAAAAAAACTTACTATTAAAAGGTAGTAAATTAATATTTTGAGGATAAAAGAATATATTCCATAGAGTACGTATCAATGTGAAAGATTGAGGACACTCAAGAGAGCTACAATTGAGGAGTCGAACAATAATTATTTATTATAATTTTATTCAAATAACTATGATAGTACAAAATATCTTAGACATGTCATAATTTTTTTTATACAATCTAGATGACTGATCTAAATTGTGTGAATCTCAAGCATGCCTCAATGTAAGGCTATATTTAAAGGGGAATGATAAGAGAGTAGGATTTCAACCCCTAATTTAGTAGTAAGTTAAAATTAACAAAAACCTATTATAAATGATTAATTTAAATTATTCAAGAAATTTAAACCCAAAAGGTGGGGCATACAACAATGCCACAAATATACTATAAACACCCACTCTATGAAATTACATGTGATTGTACATTTCTTAACCCATTACACAACTATAAGAGAAGATTCAAACAAATAATCTATTACAAGTAACCATTCTACTAAAGGAGTGAATATAAATTAAACTCTACAACATGTCTAAGATAATTGTTAAGCCAAGTAGAGAATAAAATAAAACACTTTGATATATAGTTATAATCACAAAAATGTGGTAGTCATATCAGTGTTGGTTAATGACATTTAGTGCAATTTGTAGACACAAAATCATGCACTTTGGGTAATTATCTAGTCCTAATTACATATTATTATTCATATGATTTATAAGTAAGAAAAGTACTAATCAACCCGTGTTGTTGGCCATCTTTGCTTTCTTTCTACAACCACTTTTGGTCTTGCACACCTTTTTGCTCAGTCTAACCTCCGAACCTTCAATTTCTCTAAGTCTGGACACCAACGCCCAACCAGGACGCCAACATCAACTACTCCCGCCCCTTCTGGGCGCTCCTAACCTCTTTGTACTTTATTCACATCTTTTGGGCCATTTCTAGCCGTTTGAGCATCTTATATTTTTGGTAGTCAGCCTTTTTGGGGTTAATTACGAAATTCAAGCAAGGGAACCATATAATATAAAGTTATGTGATCATAATAAGGGACCAAGCACTAAGCATTAGCTATCGTCACCTAAGGTTGCATCCAAAGGCTATTCAAGAGCATCAAAGCATCCATTTTATCATCCATCAAAAGTGACAAGGGCTAGTTTTTTGCATACACTTCATAAAAGGGAAGTTCATTCTATTCCATGCACATATTTATTACATTTCTTTACATCTAGCTTATTTTCTCGCTATCAAGTGTTAACTGCACAAGAGCCACCTAGGGCACGATTCCACACACACACACATAAACTACATTGAGTCTAAGATGTAGTGTAGTTTTTGGTCGTAAGTTCACCATTGTGACAGCTAAGGATAGTCTAAACCCTCATTCTGCATCTTTCTTTTTTGGGATTTGATGTCTATTTGAGGATTTTGTAGGTTCATATTTCATTACAGATTTCCAATGAACTCGGTGATCATTGTGCGACCTCAAAATGAACAAAAGAGAATAATAGCAAAAGACTTGCAACCCTAAAAAGTTGAGTTTTTGATCATCTTCACAGACACGGGCACCTATTTCCAGTTTGTAGCACATGTGGGTTCTCCTGTCCCTTTTTGGGTGCCACTGTCCAACCTGTTCCTCCATATCTGTATTTTTCTAGGTCTTTGTGTGACACTCCTACCTTTCTATTCATATGGTCAACACTCTGATACACTCTAGGTTTTATTGTGAATCATCTAAGTACTTCCTTCTCCTCTTGCAATTAGGGTTTCATACTTTATTGTTTAGTTTTCTTGGGTATTATTTTTATACTCAATGGTCATTTATTTACTGCTACAACAACATTTAGATTAGGCTCATATATTCCACATTTATCTTAATCATTTGGTGATCCCATCACTCGATCTCAAACTTACTTCTGGGGTTTTCTTCATATGTCTATCACTCGTAGTGGTCGTCTAGGATCTTTTCAATAGTTTTAACTTTCTCCATCTTCTCATTGAATTTTTAAGGCAATGGCCGAACTTGATAATCCCTTTTTTAATGCTAAGGAATTTCCTCTTGAAAACATCGAAGCAACTGATAGTGAAAATTCCTATGATGAGGACAAAAACATTGACCAAGAACAATTATACAAGCTCACCAACTTCTGCCAAGCTTTGTGTGAAAATCCAATCCATATTCTGCACATTTTTCATGTTTTGATTACTTCCAAACGATCTTGTGAGACTACTTCCACACCTCTTGTTGGATCTTCCTTAGTCGTCATGGCCTCTGCCCCACCCCTTCATATTCCTACCTCCATTCCCACTACTACCACTCCTATCATGCAATATAACGCTTCTAATGCACAACCTAGAACATCCTCTAATGCTCTTTATATCACTTCTCTATATCAGGATTTACAAGATCAAGTGCGTCAACTACAATTAGCTACATCTCATCCATCTCCATCTTTGGACTCCACTTTGCTACTTCATAATCCTTTTTCACCCACCATATCCGCTTATACCCTCCCTCTCAATTTTATCACTCCCAAATTGCCTATTTCCAAAGGCCATGGTGATCCTCATAAACATCTTCGAGATTTTCATGTATCATGCCTAGATTATGCAGATGATCTCACTTTATTTCCTCATAGCCTCCAAGATTATGCAAGGCGTTGGTTCTATGACCTACTTGTCCACTCGCTAACATATTTCACACATATTTCTGATGCTTTCCTCCTTCATTTATCTATCAATATCAGCTCTAAGATATCATATAGTAAACTTGCACAACTTAAACAAGAATCTAATGAACATCTAGTGTATTATGTCTTACGATACAAAAAAAAACTTAGCTAAGATGTCTAATGTGCTTGCAGAATCTGAGCTTCAGGACTTACTCATTCATAGTTTATTTCTGCCTCTCTAGGAGAGTGTTCTCTTCGATAAATCTTTGTCATTTGACCAACTATGTCATAATCTTAAGCTGCACGAAACAAAAAATTTATCTATCGGCAATCTTAGATATCAAGAGAAAACGTCATCTTCTACATGCTTTCAAAATAAATCATCATTTAAACCATCAACGACAAAACCGACCGAAGAAAAAGTCAGTGTTAACGTTGTATCTAACACCAAAGAACTTCAATGGCAACCGCCTAGGCATACATACACAAAACTAACTATCACTCCACACATCTTATTACCACAACTTGTATAGAGCAATCTTATCACGCTTCCTCCACCACCTAATTTAGATCCATCTCGTCCAAAATGTCATAATTATGATGAAAAAATTCATTACAACTATCATCAATGCGTAGTGCATTATACATATCATTGTTTCAAACTTTGCAATCTCATTCAAGATTTGATTGACAATAATAAAAGTGAGCTTCCAGAGCCTATGACTTCTACACCTTTCAATGAAAAACATAAGCTCAAGATATTTAATAATCCCCTTCCAAAACATGACAAAAAAGTGGTTGATTCCTTAGAAAATCATACATGTCGCACAGTGCCTCCTCCTACAACGGGGGATCTTGTTTTTCTAGTTACTCATGCTAGAGTTTCTCTACCTATCATTTTGTTCTTTGATCATGATTATCACGTTACATTCTCTTCTAATCACTTGCACATTAGTGCTTCTATCATATCCATCTCTATCAATAATACTAACGTTGATCCATCATGCCCTATCAATGTGTGTTATGTTCCATTTCTTGTTTCTATTGGATATCCAATTTTACAGATCTCACATCCAATTCCTAATTCCTATGGGGTTGTCAAGCTTCCAGTTACTATCGATCCTCTCACCATGTTTATGCCCTTGTAGCACAAATAGTCAAAGGGTGTGACATGCTCTTAGGCCTCAACTGGATTCATAGGTCTCAATCTATTATTTCCATGAACCACGTGTGTTTGAAATTCATTCACAAATTTCAAGTGATCTCTATCGACGTGTGCCTCCATTTACTCCATGGTCACAACCTCCTCTCAAGGTTTCCATTGCACCACCTAAACCATCTAGTTCCCCATGACCTATAGAACCTAAAGCACAATCTACTCCTATGTCACTTGTTTGCACACAACCTACATGGTATCATCACTCTGCTAGTCTAACACATTAGTCTAGGTCCGTCACTAGGACACCTCCTTCATCTAGGCATACTTCACCACCTTGTGTTGCTTCACATAGGTGTCCATCACCTTCGTGATCTCCTTCACTTAGGCGTTCATCACCTCCATGTTCTGTTTCATGTAGGCACCCACAGCCTTTGTCTTATACTCATTTCTCACATGCATATAGGCTCCATTCCCATGCACAACGTCTATCTCATGCATCACCAATCTTAGAGCATGTTTTACTTTCATCAAATAATACACTCATGCACACCTTAATCTCATCCAGGATCATGTGGAGGGCCCTCATATTTTACTTTCATCAGATAGTGCACTCACCATCACATGCTCAGGGGCATAATACATATTTTTATCCCCCCTAACATCAACAAGCATCTTATTCTCCTCACCTCGCATCTATTCTATCACATACAATGCATACATCTTAATACACAAACATATCATCATTACTCGATGACACACTCTTGTGCTACGATTCACACTTGAGTGTTGAGGGCATCCTATATACATGAAACTCACACACTACACACTACAAACTACACATCACACTACGCATTTCACATCTCACATATTCATCTCCTTCTATGCAACATCAACTCGACACATTCACGATATATCTTTTTAACATCTACTTTCAAACGATGCGGTCATTACCCTATGATGCATTCTAGTTCCACGGTCCATACTTGACTGTCGAGGGTATACAACTCAAATGGACCTCACCAGATTCACATGATAAATCAACTCATGCATTTACAACCTACACTTTATGCTTTGACGATCACATCTTTTTAGTACACACATTTTAGACCATTTCTCGATGATTCACTCTCGCTTACAGTTCATTATTGACTTTTGAGGGGGGAATAAACAAATGAAATTCATTGCATACATACACATACACTCGGGGGGGCATGTGGTTCCTATCATTCACACTGCATTTCATTTCGTCTCATCCACAACATACTGCATATCTTGGTTGCATTTACTCTTACTTACATTTACTTGTTATATGTACACTTTCCTACACATGCTAGATAAATTTCTTGTATGTCATTATCTTTATCATATACACATACACATTCAATTTCCTTTCTAGTTGTGATCACATACTTTACAGATCTTTACACGCAACATATATGCTTGGTGCAGTACCTATTACCAATCCCACAACAACTTTTGGGGGCATCCACTTTCGTACATTACAAGTGTTATTATTTCATAGCACATTACTTTATCAGATTATACACGCCTTGACATACTTTTTATCTCTCTAACATGTTAATGGGTGCTTCATGTGCATCATTTATTTTGCAGGGCTATTTACTTCCATGGTTTTCTGTTACATTATTCGGCATTGCTTGCTCTTTGTATGCCATTATTTGCGGGCTTAGCCCTTTGTCTTGTGTGCGCACTTGTATACTTTTGGCCTAGATTCCTTGATTATATTACGACATCATGAGTGGTGTCCCCTATTTGTAGCCCGCATTTCGCAGTCTACATTGTCTTCTACTGTGTTTACATTGTCATCTTGTGTCTTAGCTTACATATTGTTTGCTTAGCATACATTTTGTCTTCTACATGCGTGTGTGTCTTTGCTTTTACTAACACTTGTCTCCTAGCCACTTTGTTTTAATGTGCCTTGGTTTCTACCAAACACATTCCCTTCCCCCTGTAGGGCACAATTTCATCACAGTGGTCAGTCCTCCTTTAGGCCATATACTCCTTCAGCAATGTCTCATGCACCCCAAATGAGGGGGGAATCATTTGGGTTAATCAGGCATCCCATATAAAGTTATATACAACACAACATGGTACTGATACAACACAATTTTCAGTTTTAGGTCTAATATCAAATTTGGGTCCTTAGTACAGAGC
The DNA here is from genome assembly GCA_019776745.2 of Taxus chinensis. Classification (NCBI taxonomy): domain Eukaryota; kingdom Viridiplantae; phylum Streptophyta; class Pinopsida; order Cupressales; family Taxaceae; genus Taxus; species Taxus chinensis. Next base: position 167,424,722 of record CM034150.1, read on the forward strand.
GGCCCTTCCTAGACGCGTATAACTAGGGGGCAATTACACAGCGATTGGTAGTTCAACACATTCTACAAAATTCCGCACGGTGGCTTTTCCAAGGACTACAGTCCTTAACACTTACATTTATACACATCATTTGCAATGGTGTTCTACATTGTAGGAAATAGTCAAAGGTTAGAGGATAATGCCAGAATTTTTCTCCCTACACTTCTTCCATATCATTGGCGTGAGATCGTCTGAAAAACTTGTTTTTCTACAACAACTTCAGGATCCTTTCTACACCCTTTTTCTCATCACGGATCAGGTGCACATGTTCTTTTTTTCATGTTTTCATTTTTTTACACACTATTATACATACTTTTTATACATATACATATGTATTTGATTACTTGTTTGTTCTTCTCTTTTACAAGTTCATCTGTATGGGAAGCGATAGTCAGCATCACTCAACATCATTCAACAACATCGACATCGAAAACAAGCACATTCGTGACATCTACAACATGTGTTTCCACCCTAGGTTTGTCATCTCATCACTTTTTGAACTTCCTCATCCTTAGTATCTATGCTTCACACTTTTTCTTGTCCCTCGGTACACTCTTTCTACATCGATCTACATGGTTATCAGGTATGCATCTCTATCTACTTTATGTTACCGGAATTTCTACCTGCCAACAAAAAGTGGGGGTAAATATAGACACAAAATCATGCATTTTGGGTAATTATCCAATCATGATTTCATACTACTATTCATATGATTCCTAAGTAAGAAAAATAATAATTAACCCATGTCGTTGGCCATATTTTCTTTCTTTCTACTACCACCTTTTGGTCTTGCACACCTTTTTGCTTAGTCTGACCTCCGACCCTTCAATTTCTCTAAGTTTGGACACCAACACCTAGCCAAGATGCTAACGCCATCTACTCTCGTCCCCTCTGAGCGCTCCTAGCCTCTTTGTACTTTATTCACATCTTTTGGGCCATTTCTAGCCGTTTAAGCATTTTATCTTTTATGTAGTCATCCTTTTTGGGGTTGATTATGAAATTCAAGAAATGGAATCATAATAAGGGACCAAGCACTAAGCATTAGCTATCATCACCTAAGGATGCATCCAAAGGCTATTCAAGAACATCAAAGCATTCATTCTAGCATCCATCACAAGTGACAAGGGCTAGTTTTTTGCATACACTTCATAGGAGGGAATTTCATTCTATTCCATGCACATATTTACTACATTTATTTACATCTAGCTTATTTTCTCACTATCAAGTGTGAAACACACAAGAGCCACCTAGGGCACGATTCCACACACACACATAGACTACGTTGGGTCTGAGATGTAGTGCAACACTTGGTCATAAGTTGTGACAACTGAAGATAGTCTGACCCCTCATTCCACATATTTCTTTTTTGGGATTTGATGTCTATTTGAGGATTTTACATGTTCAAATTTCATTGTAGGTTTCCAGCAAACTTGGAGATCATTATGCGACCAAAAGCGAACAACAAAAAACAATTTATAACCCTGAAAAGTTGAGTTTCCATGCATTTTCGTAGACACGGATGTAAAGTTATACGGTCTTATAAAGAATTAGTTTCCAATTCTAGTTTTAGATATGAAGCATTCCCATAAATAGAACATCTCTTATACCTATTTTATAGACCCATATCATCTTATTATCATCTCTTTGTGTGTTTTAATCAATCGTTAAATTATTTAGCATAGTTGGAAGTATTGATGTTTTATTTTGAATGTGTATGGTTAATGTTCATTGATTAATTTAGGATAATCAACTTATAACAATCTTTAAAATTTTCCTAGTCCAATATTTATATCTTTTAACTAATTAGGAATTGGTTAAAACATTAGTTGAAATCGACCCTTAATCGAATACGCAAACTTATTTCAAACCCTAGTTTCCCTAGGGTTTTATTTGCACATTTGTGTATGGTTTTCCTCTATGCCCCTTTGTCATAACAATAGGCTTAACCATCAATCTATTGATTATATTGAGCTTTCTCTTTCTACTCGCAAGTTTCAAGTCTCTATGGATTCATCTCCATTTCGTAAACAAGACATCCCTTCCATACTTGATCACAATGCTCATGAGGTGCCTTTACGTGACATTAAAGTACATAGTGAGAACTATTATTACTCTAGTAATGATGAGGATGATGGTGTGGACCTTGAGCTACTTGATTTTCTATCTAATTTTCATTTGCAACTCTCCTTAGTGTTAATTTATCTTATGATCAACTCTCTAATGAAACAACCATTTTTGGAGTGCATCATCCCACATCTTCTGCTATGGTTACTTATATTATTCCTATGTATGTGATTCCTAAATATTTGGGAGAAACTAGTGCTCCACCCCCATAGTGTTACTATATATATATCTGTCTACTTTTATTCATATATCTCTTCTATACACCCGTATTGGAGAGCATGCTTCTTCTTCTACCACGTAAGCTCTTGAAACCCTTGTTTATAGTTTGCAAGCTCATATATTTCAATTACAATAGGGTGCATTGTTTCTTCTTGTTTCAAGGATTTTACTCCCTCATAACCCACCCACACCCAACATGGCTTCTTATCCCTTGCACATGCATTTATTTGCTCCTAAGATTCCTATTTTTGATAGCAAATGGGATCATGAAGAGCACTTTTGTGTTTTCCATGTTACTTGCCTGGGTTATACTTACAATGACACATCACATACCAAGCTCTTTCATTGAATCCTTAATCATTTTTCTTTGCAATGCTATATGATCTTCTCCTTTATATAATTCAAGCCTTTAACCCTCTAGTTAATAATTTTTGGCACAATTCTCTATCAATATTGGGGATAAGGTTTTCTATGTTGAAATGTCTAAAATGTGACAAGGTTCTAATGAACACATCGTTGGTTATGTTCTATGTTACATGGTCATGCTTATAAATATGAACAATATTTTTATCGATAGTGAGTTTAAGATTTGTTCGTATAAAGCTTTTTTCCCCTTTACAAGAATCAATTATTTTTGAAAAATTCCTCTCATTTGATCATTTATGTCATACACTAAAATAACATGAAGCTAAACTCCTCATGATGAACAAGCTCAAATATATCGCCAATACTCATGACACATCCAATTTTATGTTTCAAGGCATACCTAATTTCAAAAGAAAATTTAATGACAATAAGACTAATGTTAAAGTTATTATTAATGTTGTGTCTCAACCTAAAAAGCTTCATTTGTAAGCTCCTCAATTGATATTCATGTGATTTCCTTGTGTACCTCACTGGTACTTAAACAATTACTTGAGTGCAACATTCTATCTATCCCTCCCCCACTTGAGGGTGATGCAAGTAAGCCTCATAGTGATAATTTTGATGCTAATTCCTAATGGATTTATCAAAGACATGTTGGTCATTCTACTCATTGATGTGCTAAACTTAACCATGTTATATAAGATTTTTTTGATGTTAATTATATTGAATGAAACATGCCCACTTAACAATTTAAGCCTACTAATGATAATGCAAATATGAAAAATCTTAACAACCCACTTCTTGATCACAAAAATAATAAATCTAAATCAGAAGTGCACCATGCTCATCATGTTGTACCTCCCCTCCTTATGATCATCCATTTGATGTTATGATTGGATTTTGTTACTACTATGTCACTTTCTCAGTTGAGTATTACTTTTGATGACATTGACATTGTTTATAATATTGTTTCTGATACACTATACATTCATGTTATTATTTGCCAACATCCTATACATAATGTTTTGATTTTTTCTAGTGTTAGAATAATATGTGCACTTTAGAGTTGTTTGGCTCCCTTAGGTATACTAAAAAACAAATTACTTTTGATACTAAGACAAATAAAGGACATGTTTTTATACCTCTCATAGTTGATTCTACTACTATGGTTACTCTCTTTTCAAATATTTTCTTTCTTAAATCATGTGATATGTCTCTAGATTTCCCTTGGCTATGTACTTTTAATTTTATACCATCCATTATGCATTGGTGCGTCAAGTTCATTCAAAATCAACAATTTGTTGCGGTCAAGGGTATCCCATATGAGGCCTCAATAACTATAAATTAGTTAGCAAGCTAAAATCTACTTCTACATCTATTATTTCTACACATGTTTCTTCTAGTGGGCCCATCCCTCACGGGCCTCCTGCTAGTTCTTCTATTGCACACATAGTGACTCTTTATCTCCTAGGTCTCATATTGCACATGCTTCTACCAGTGGCTCTTTATCTCTTAAGACTCCTATTACACATACATTTGTTAGTGTTTCTTTACCTCCTAGGCCTCACGTTAGATCCTTTTATCGCACACTCTATTCCTAGTGGGTCTTTCCATCTTAGGTCTCCTTTGATGTATATTATGGCTACTACCATGCTCCTACACATGTTATCCATAACTATCATTGTTTTATTGTGACATAGTTGAGGCCAAAGCCTCCTTCACTTTATGGGTTTTACTAACCTCTTGATGAGGCCCTCATTGGGTATCTCTTATACTAACCTTGTTCCCTATGCATAGTTATTTTCAAAAGGACAAAAACATTCAAATAATCACATAATACAAAAATAATAAAATATTTAGAAAAATACAAAACAAGACCTATCTATAACTTGATTTGTTGGTCTTTAATTTATATATGTTATTTGTCATATTGGTTTGATATATCTAGCATATTTCTTTATATAATTTTCACACACATGTGTTCACGAGGTATGTTGAGCTTGATGCAGGACACACGTGGCCTAAATTCTAGATTTGGGCCATAATTTATATTTCCTATACTACGAAAACCTTAATGAGGATATAATTTTATTTAAATATTGAATTCCTAAACTTGTTCATTAGAAAGCCAATTGACCTGCTCATCTATATAAAAACTGGCCCACAATAGGTATACACCCATTTACAAGATATTTGAATATTTTGGTTAACTAATGCAAATCAGCCAGGCTAATAAAGGGACCTATTCGACATTATTGTTATTAAGGCATGGTACAAAAATATGTCATCCTTAGGTATCTGATATACAATTTTTTAGTATTTCCCTTAAAATTGTGTAAAACGGTACTATACATATAATTTACCAATAAAAAAATTAAAACATGTTAAGAAATATGGCGAACTAACAAGACACGATGATTATTAAATCATTTACTACAATTTTATTCCATGACTTACACGACTATGTCAAACTAGTACAACTCCAAAACTCAAGCAATGGTATAAAACCAAAATGACTTCGGAATTATTCAAGAATACAATGTTCCACTCATCATTTCATATAATATTAGGACAATGTCCTTAATTATGTAAACAATAGCTATTTCCTTCATGTGAAGCAATCACATCACCTATCAAGATACCCTCGCACAAGCTATCACTAAGGAATATTCCATATCACTCATATTACTAAAAATAAACCACAAGGTCATGAATTTATTGTTAACATACTTCTAATAAATATCTATTACTTTCGTTTACATTACTTCTCACCATATCTATCAATAACATTTGAATTTGCTTCTGTAGACAATCAGATTTGGTAATTTGCAGTTTAACAAACCTTGAATTTAACTATGCACTCTTGCTATGATAAATACACTCCATTCCCACTTAACACTTTTGGAGGTCCACTGACTATTTTGTTTAAACTTGGACACTGACATATCGACACATATTGAGAATAAAATGCACAAAATCAATAGAGAAACATCATTCAATCAACTCCAAACTTCATTTGGCACATTTCCTACTTCCAGTCAGGACTATATAGATTATTCAAGACCGTATATTCGGTTATGACCTACTTGTATGGTCTTGGACCGATATGTCTTCCAACTGCACTTTCAAATTGATATATTTCATTAGGTCTTATACTAGTCTAGGACGACCTTCCTTAGATAAAACATCTACGAAACCTTATATAAGCAAGTAAACACTACATCATTTGATAACTTATAACTCTTAAGGTAATGCACTAGAGCATTTACTTCATACACTTGTAAAAGACATCAAAAACTCCCTAAATATCAAAATTGCACATCTATAGTTGTTAAGGTAGCATCCGCATTGGGTCTGAAGCTATAAACCAGTTCAAGACAACCATATCTCTCACTTACAAGCTCTCAAACATTCTCTCTAAGTATTTTAGCAAGAAACAAGTCAAAGCAAACATGGTCAAAGAAAATGCCAAATTTGATTGATTTATTTAGATATCACATGTTAGGTGGAAAACAACGTGTGATTTGAGGCCTCTTCGGATTAGTGCCAACATCAACAGTGCACGAGGTGCCCACAACCCTTTTAATCTTTGTTTTGTAGGACTCTTCATCCATGACTAGGGTTTGAGATGATGTCCAGTTTATTCAGAGAGCCTTGGTGCATGTGTGATAGCTAGTGTTTAGCGATGTCAGACAAAACTAGGAAGACAAACAACCTAGAAAGTTGTAGAAGTTGATTCAGAGTAGGTCAAAGAGTATACAACAGGGTCATGACCATACGATAAAATCCTAGCAGTTTGGTACGGTTCCGCCTCGAGTTGATTTATAGTCATAGCCCTAGTTGCAATGGTCATTCATGTTTTGATCTCCCAGTTTCATTGTTGCATAGTCTCAGATCTATCTAAAAGTCATATGAAATCAACTAAGTGCCTTTATACATCTATTTTGTATTTTTAATTGCATGTTAGGTTGATTGGTGTATACTATATTCTTTCTATATGATTTGAGTTGCAAATATGAGTTATTATTTCTATTGTAACATCTTTGTAAGATCTGCAACCAACTCTAATATAATATACACCTAATAAATTTTTTCTAAAATTTAATCAAGGGTTAAACAACTTCGGCATGATTTTCCATATCATGACCTTATTGTTTTCTTTTTCTACATATCGACCCCTTGAAATACATAGGTATCCCTCTTTTAATTAAAATCCATCTAATTTATTCTTCTTCTTTTAAGTTAATCCCTTTTTATAGTTGAATGTTGTAAATATGACATCAAATTCAAAGAACAAAATAAAATTTTGTAATAGAAAATAATTATGAAATGTAGCTACAATTGATGAATTTTATAATGTTTTTAGTGACATTACATTTATTTTTTACGAAAATGTCAGTACTTTGCCCTGTTACAATGACACAACTTGAATATGACATCTTCAACAAAACACTATCCAATTTCTAATTGATTTCAAATTTTTTACATAAACAAGTATGAGAATGAGCTAGTAATAATCTTGGAAGGCTAGCAAAATTTAAGATACCCAACATTGAAGATTCAACTTAGATATGGTAGCAATCTTACAGGAAATTAAATACAATAAACTTTTAACTCCAAAATATAGTAAAAATTGGTGTATGAAATAGATTGAAATGGTTTTCTCTAGTTTGTCTCCTCCCTAGTCATAAGAAGTATTCATAGTTCACAAGTTTTGTTTTAGGCCTTACATCGTGATTAAGGATGGCAACCCTTATATTATTCAATAGTAACACAAAGGAGTGGTGATAGTGTTCCCGTTTCCATACCATGGTCTGAGGGTCACCTCTTCTATTATTAATTGATTAGAAAATCCCATGCTTTTGGAAGTTTTGCCTCTTCTTACAGGGAAGACATAAAATCAATCCTTAAGTCATTTATGTCCTTGTCCTGGATGTCATTATAAGTAGATGTGTACATATATGAAAAGTAATTTTGACAGACAAGTAAAGCAGTTAAAATGTAAAATTTGTAATTGTGTTTTTAGAGAGAAAAAATACATGCTTAATAATCAATGTAAGATTGTAGTACATGTCAACATTGCATGTGACAATTAAATTTGAGAAATTTAATCCCAATAAGGACATTTGTGCCCCTAATTTCATTGATATGTTGACACATAATTGTATCGATCATAATAAAAACAACCTTGTGGGTTTTTAATCTAATTGTTTTACAGAATTTGTGATATCCTTTGGAGTTCTTAAAATGAAAATGCCACATACAAATTACTTTTTCCATTCATATGATTCTGGATATTTAAGCAAACTTCTAACTTAGTTATGTAAGCAGTAGCTGTGGCCATTGTTCCATCACATGTTGCCTCTTTTGTTGGGTCATAAGGACCAATTTATATTTAAATATTATTTTAGTAGCCACCCCCTGTTGTCCCCAAAATTTGGGATTTTTTTGACATCTCATAAACCCTGTTCCCATCCCTGAGACTTGGGTAACTATGGATTTGATAGGATTTCATTCTTTTAGTTATGTAATGCATTTCCTTTCATTATTTGATTTATCTTCACTATAGAATATCTTCATGGTTTGGGACGATGATATTTATGTTGAGACTTTGACAAAAATTATAAGGTATGAGAATTAACATAAGGGTTGATCGGAAATGATATGTCACTATTTACCCTCAAATTTTGAACAGATGAATACCACTGAAAGTTTACAAATGTTCATGGTAAATTTCCCCTAAAAATAGTTAGTCGCCATTTACCCTATGCAAATGTGTAAATTGAATGGTACGAGCTACTATTTACCCTATGGAAACACACAAATCAAATGACACTATTTGCCCTAAAAATTAGACAAATAAGTTATGCAAAGAAGTTTGCACATGATTTTACAGTGATTTAGTTTTAAAAAATATATGGTGGATTACAAATCTAGTGAATGTATGGGTTTTGGGTAATAAAACCCACTCAAATGGTTTCAAACCATGATCTATTTGTGCCCAAATAAGTTTTGGAATGACCACAATAACACAATTTGGTGCCCCATATCTTGTTGTATTTCTATACAAATATTTTTCATTCTTATAAGGATTAGATTTCATGGGTTAAAACTTAAAGGAAATGTTCACATACCTTTGCAAGATCAAATTTATTAATGGTTGAATATGATCTGTATATATGATAGACACATAAACTTAACTTTGTAAACAATTTTGTGGGTAGAAACATGTTTTTGCAAAAACTTCAAGACATTTAGAAAATGCCAATTGCGGGTTCGAAGCAAAACTTCACAAACTTTGCGAATATACTCCCATCATACCAAAATAGATCTTGTAGAACATAGTACACATACTTCAAATTGCAATTCGCTAACCCGCATCAATAATTATGATCTTTCTAGATCTATATAAGTAAAGGATGTGACCTTGAATGTTATCTAAATACAACATTTAATGCAAAAGTTGAGGCCATGGAGTGATTTACGAAATGTTATTTTTAATGTTCACACTATAGAAAAACTGAAAAAATTGAAATTCCCATTTTATTAATTGAAGAAATCATATACCACAAAAAAAAAATCTTCACTAATCAATTTTTTATCCAAAAACCAATTTTTTTTTGGCATAATTATAATCTTAACAAAGTAAATGCCACATGAGAACCTATAATTACCCAACGATAATTGAATAATTTCTATGATAATTGTTATTTAACTGCGTCATGCCATTGTTGAATAACGTGTATGGTGATTGCTATATATACCTGCCTTGTGTAAGATAAAAATAAAAAATAAAAAATAAAATACAAGAGTATTGGTTACATTTTAAAATAGCGAAAAAAATAAAAATACAATAGTGTTGCACTCACACTTTAAAATAGGAAAAGAAAAGAAAAACAAAGGAATAAGCTTTACCCATCCACCGTAATATCTAACCACTTATTACCTGGCTCGCTCCGGTGTTAAATTTCTTTTGATGCGTAGGTATGGAACCAAAATGGCAGAGTTCCACGGAATGTCGAACTAATTAAGTAGGTGTAAATGAATTACCTGTTTGAATATGATATCGTTACCAACAACCATTCCAATGTCAATATTAAACACGATTAATCAGATCTTTCATCGGTTTGTAGCTTAAAGCAAAACGAGGATGCTTAGACCTCCATTACTCGGCTTACTTTGAACGCAGAATTTTCAGTGCAATTGGATGCCACTCCGCAGGTTTTGTTTTTGCCATGATTGATTTAAATTTTTTACTTCAACTTGCCTGCATCTTTTAAGTTTATTCAATATCTATAATTATGGATCGGACTACTTCATCTGTTGGGTTTTATCTCTCTGTCTGTTTTTCTCACATATATTTTATAAATTTGGGAATGTAATCCTTCGCAACCTTGGCGATGAATTTCCATCCATTATAGCCAGTTCCAGGTATCTGAGTTATAATTTATCAAGGTAGGGCATTCTGTTAACCCAGAACCCTCTAAAGCTTTAGGGACTCAGAAGTTTATCTACACGGTGAAATATACGAAGAATGCAGTTTCAAATCTCGCGGATTCAATTTTACTTGGGCTTTCAATTCACTTTTACACCATTTTCATGCCAATTTGCAGCCTGTAAATTATCCTATAGTTTTGTTACTATCAGTAGGTACCTCTGTTGTGCTGAATCTAAAGGCTATCTATATGGACCCTCCGATTGTGATTTACACTGGCATTGTTTTTAGGGTTGTTCTGGATTGTAATATGATAAATAGAGTGGATTTTGGTACGAATGAGCAGAAAAATCGATTTGATTCTTGAGTTTTGTGATACAAGAGTACCCTTGAATGGAATCCTTTGTGTTTTTGTCAAGTTTCATAGTAAAGGAGACGTTCGTGAAGAGTTTCCGTAAGGAATACACGTGAGCACATCACAAGTACTAGAAGCTGTCAGAGTTTCATTCTATTTATTTATGGGCTAAGAGATTTTGGGAATATTTTATATTTAGGCTTCGAAAGGTCAGGACTAGGTGAAAGTGGAGTCCAAAGTCTAGGGGTTCTCTGTCTTCATTTTTCATATTGGTATGTTTGTGCTATCTTCTGTCATCGTTTATCTGGAGCAAAGGTTGAATATGTGTGTTGTACCTAATTGTTTTAGCTCTGATTGGTCCAAGAGGCACTGAAATTTCCATCTAAGTAAGGCTAAATTGAGTTAGAGGAATACTTATCAAGTATAGAAACCATAGTAATAGCCAGAGATTCAAACTAGAATTAGAACTGTGCCGTAACCAGAACTAATTAGAGTGTGTTTTCCATCACCCAAGACAACTATATCTTGCCTTGTTGTTCACAATGAGACTTTATATATCATTTTCAGAGAGTTTTAATTCATGTGAATCATAGTTCCAACTTCCAAGAATAAGAGGAAATAGTGAAAAGTTCACACAGATAGGTCATCGTTGAATCAATGTTATGAGAGACTCTGAAAGAGATTTAGATGTTATGGAAACCGAAAAACAAATGATGTCCAAGAGATTAAAAAATGGAAGTGATTCACATTAGTACGTGTTTGGCATTATGTTTTGTCACTGGAAGAAGTGAATTCATTGAAACTATTGGTGTGAGAAATTTATGGAACAATTTGTGATTGATTTGATTTCAATGTTGAGATGCTACCTCATGTTTATGCTTTTGCTTAAAGAGTATATGAACAAGAGATTAAGATATCCTTTCTTGTATAAACCAAACAACCTATACAGATATCCAGTATAAGATTGCAAGTAAGAAATGACCTAATCAATATTTCCATATTATATATATTTGAAGTTGAAACGGAAGTGATGAAAGCAGTATTGTAAATTTGTTCACGAGTCTATTATCGAACTTGAGGATATGGTCATTGCCATCTAATAAATGCTCTTTTAATTTTTTTTGACAATAGATTATCAAATGGATAACAGACATGTTCAGTTTTCGGGAACCTTTTCTAGATTACCATCTTTTGCATAGCTATTATGCATTACTATTAATAATTATTGTAAATCAATTTTATAAAGATCCATCCTTCTTGGGAGATGATGTGAGGAAAATAAGTGAACGTATGTTTTATTACTCTATAATCTTGCAAAACTATGACAAGATGTTGTTGTGCAGTCTATTAGTACAACCTTTCTTGAAAAGGCTTGAAAAGAAAGATATGGTCTTCATTTGTGTATGCATCTATCTGCTTTGCTAACAAGAATATATTCTACTGCTTTTTTGTAGTGCTAGAAGCTACAAAGATTGATCTTTGTTTGCTAATTAAAATTGCTGCCTTAGAAATCATTCTCTCTTTGAAATTTTATAACACATTTCAAGTAGTTGTAAAAGTTTTACCAACTCTATTATTTTGTTCGAAGTGAAACATTTTAGTGGCTTATGGCGAACCCACACAATTCCCACTTATGAGAAATAGAGAATGTGATGTAGGCCTAACGAATAGAGTATGTTTAGCAGTGAACATGATATGAAAACTATAGACAAGTTATGCATAGAGTAATTTATCCTATGCTAATGAGGCTTCGGTAGCTGGCAGCATTCATGTCAATCAAAGGACATTTGAAGAAAAAATTCAAGTTAATGCAAACCCATGTTCAATTGTATGTTATATTTAATTTTCCTTTGACCCCATCTTGACAATTATTGATCTAATTCTTTGATCTTGTCATGCCGTGCATCACTTGTGTAAAGGATGTGATAAATTATCAATCATTAGGTAACCATACATAGTCAACCAGAATATAAGGGCTAGGCTCATCTATTTCACAAATAATATAAGGGCTAGGCTCATCTATTTCACAAATAACTTCATTATATACATGATCATGTAGACAAATAAACATTGATTGTGAATATAACAAAACACAATATCTGATCCATTCTCTATCCACAAGTCTATTGATTCTCATAGATGGAATGTGAAGAAAACTAACATGTAGAAGGGACTGGATTTGTGAGGTGATGTCTTAGGGGACACAACAATTTGGAGAAGTCATCTACTCAAATTGGAAATGGATTTTTCAACTATGCTCAGGGATTATTAGTGGAAAAATGTCTTCACTCACATTTAGTACGCGAGGAAGGATCTCTTGTAAAAGAAAATCAATTTACAAGGTGATGCTGTGTGAGGTTTGGACGCAATCAATAGATTTGATATACCAAATGAACTAATCAAAAAATTTTCCCCCATATTTGTTGAAAATGGTACTGGTAATGAATGGTTGGTTCCTTTACCATTCATCTACAACCAATGGTATTTATCTGAAGAATTGATGTTGAGCATGATGAAACACCCGATTTTGGACTAACTTGGGTTTGAAAAACCTCTTCTAACATCCCTCCTAGTAAATTATGTTGTTGCTTCATGTCCAGGTTTGTTCAATGCTTTTGAAAAGAAATTACCTCTCCTCGTTGACCTGATGGGAGTTAGAGCTATTGCTTGCTGAAAAGGCTACCTCCAATTTCAAATTTGTCTTTGAATTCGCTAGTGTTATTGATGTAGCTGCAGTTAGGGAATCTAATTAAGGGCAGTCTTAGACCATGCAATGTTTTGAACCAAAACAACACTTTACTAACTTGCAGCCTTATGCATGGAAGCAATTTGTTACCCAACACTCTATTGATTTAAACTGAGAAAACAATCTAACACATGTCTAAGACCGATAGCAAACAAATATTGTCTTCAACAATCCCTAAAGCGACTTATCACATCCATTGATCTGAGTAGATTGATTTACAGCATAATCCTATAACTAATCCTATTCAATCCATCCGATTCCTAAAATTTTCTTGAACTTCCTTTGCTCAAGTGTTAGGGCGAGTTCTTATAGAACCTGCATCACCTACGTACAATATTGCTTTCAACTACATCCTACCCACATGACATTAAATGAATCCTTTGACCTATGCCACAAATATTTACAACAATCAAATATAAAATAAGGCCTAAATACCCTTAATACATCTTGAGCCTAACATAACTCAATGAATAGAAGCCGGCTCAACAAACTCAATGATGAGTTAGGTAGATCCTATTCCAAGCTGGCTATCTTATGGTTGCATTCCCTATGCTCACGAAAAAATGAATTCAAATACTTGCATCCCATAAGATCACGCACTTGCATACAAAGTCTAGGCTCAAGGCTTCAAGGTGAATCTATACACGAAATCTCTAATGACCTCAAATGACCACACCTTCAAAAGAAGCTTCGTGCCATCAAAAGAAACACAATGCTACAATACGAGCCTTTGAACATGAAGTCTTTGACTCTGTGCATGCAAGGGAAGGTGCAATATAGTTTTCAACTCTTTGAAGTGTCCTGGTCCCATGCCAAGTGATCAAGCGTTGTGCCACCTCATTAGGCTATCCCAAAGTTGTATGCATAATGCGGAGATGCTACAATGCATTTTGGTGTCCTTTCACTGAGCACGCTATACAAAATACTCAAACCAATTCCTGTGCTACTCTACTAAACAAATGCTTTTGCCAACTTTTGAGAAACGTTGATCCAAGTCGCATCTTCAATCTCTTTGCCTTTCCACTTAACCAAATATTCCTTGTATTCCCTGTCGTTCATTGTCTTGGCTCTAGTCTCAATCATATTCTTTGCTTCTTTACCCACCTCTTTGCCTTTCCACTTAACCAAATATTCCTTGTATTCCCTGTCACGAATTGTCTCGACTCTAGTCTCAATTATCTTCTTTGCTTCTTTACCCACCTTCTTAGACATCTGTTGTCTCCAATCAACTTCTTTAGAATCTGTGCTTGCACTTGCTGCACTTCGGTCCTTCAAAGTAAGGATACAAATCTTCCACATTGAAAATATTTGAAATGTCTATACCTTCTAGCAACTCAATCTCATATATTTGAAATTTCTAAATTTTCTCAACACTCTGCATGGTGCTATCTTTTTCCATTTTAACTTATCATATATTCCCTTCAGAAACCTTTCCTTCTTCAAATGTGCTGATAACAATGTCTTCTACCTGAAATTCAACTTCGTTTCTTTTCATATTTGCGTTGTTTGTACTGCACTATACTCTTTTCCAACCGTTTGCATACTTGGTGGTGCACTTTGTGCTTCTGCCTCCAAGATCTTCTCTTGGTCATCTCTGATATTGTGCAATTCTGCAACACCTCTTGAATTACTACCATAAACAATCTGGAATGGTGTTCTTCCTGTACTCTTAACTCAATAGTTGTAAGAAAACTCAACTTGCACCAATATTGTATCCCATGTTCCTTGCTTTCCTTCAATGAAACATCTCAACGGACTACCCAAACTTTTGTTTACCACCTTTGTCTGTCCATCTGGCTGCGGATGGTATTTGGAACTGGATTGTAGTTTGGTATTCAACTTCTTCCATAACATCTTTTAGATATGTCCAACAAAGTTCACATCTGTGTCTGAAATGATTCTAGGTGGCAATCCGCGCAACCTCACAATCTCCCTGAAAAACAAGTTAGCAATATGTTTTGCATCACTTGTCTTGTTACATGCTATAAAATGTGCCATCTTGGCATTCTATCCACCACAACAAAGATGGAATCAAAACCATTTTGTGTCCTAGGAAAACCTAAAACAAAATCCATATTGATATCTTTTCATGGTTTCTTTGGAATAGGAAATGGTTTATTCAGCCCTGTGTTTTGACTTCTAATTTTTGCTAACTAACAAATTCTACACTCATGAATAATTTTTTTACATATGCACTCATCTTAAGCCAAAAATAATTTTCTGCCAACTATGCATAAGTCATGTCATTACCAAAATGACCTGCGAAGCCTCCGCTGTACTTCACTTTGATCAAATTCTTATGCATTGACCCGTCAGGTACTCATGATTGGCTACCTTTGAATAATAAATCTTCTTACACAAAATAATCTAACCATGATGTTTTTTCCACACTTATTGGTTCTGCACATGCCTTCAACACTTCCTTGAAATCTTAATTTTCTTTATATAACTCCTCCATAGAATCAAAATCCATGACTTCCACTCTCATCTTGGTTAACAAGAGATTCCTTCTACTCCATGCATATGCAACTCTGTTAGATTTACCACTTGTGTGCTTCAACACAAATGAGTAACTCCATAGAAATTCTTCCTCCTTCATGTCTCTGATTCAATTTCCCCAGACTATTTGATAAACGGTAGTGCCTAATGATCTGTATACAATACAAACTCCCTACGCAACAAATGATGTTTCCACTTTTTGAGTGCTAACACTATTGGGTAGAACTCCTTATCATATATGAAATATCTTTTCTTTACATCATTTAGCTTCTCATTGAAATACACTACAGGTCTTCCCATTTGACTTAACATTGTGCCAATTGCTGCGCCATTTGCATTGCCATCGAATTGAAAATCTTTAGAGAAATTTGGTAATGCCAACATAGGTTGCTTAGTTGCTTTCCTCTTTAACTGCTGAAAACTTTCTTCTGCACTAGATGTCGAAGCAAACCCTTTTCTATCTCCTCGCATGGTCTTTGTTATAGGCACACACATTCCGCTGAAGTTGTGAATGAACTTCCTATAAAATCGCACTAAGCCGTGAAAGCATTGCACTTCAAATGTAGTCCTAAGTGACGACCAATCGAGTATCGCTTGCACCTTTTCTGGATCCATCTTCAAATCTTCTTGGGAAATCACAAAACCCAAGTACACAAGCTCTTTCTTTTCAAAGCTACACCTATTCAAATTTATCAACAATATCTCCTCACATAATTGCAGCAATGCTTGCCGTAAATGCATCAAATGATCCTCTTTCATCTTGCTGAAAATCAAAGTGTCATTAAGATATACCATGACAGACTCACCTAGAAATGGCTGTAAGACTTCATTCACAAGTCTCATGAAAGTACTCGGTGCGTTAGCCAATCCAAATGGCATAACCAACAACTTGTATGATCCCTCTTGCGTTTTGAATGTGGTCTTCCACTCATCACCCTCCCTTATGTGGATCTGGTGATATCCAATCTTCAAATATATCTTTGTGAAGTATTTCGCTCCACTGAGATAATCCATAATATCATCAATCCACGGCAACAGCAACCTGTACTTGATTTTTATCTTCTTTATTGCTCTAGAATCAATGCAAATTCTCCATTCTCCATTCTTATTAGGTGCTACTACTTAGGTATTGCACACAGGCTCAAACTTTTTTGGATTGATCCTTTATCCAACAACTCTTGTACTTGCCTTTGCACCTTTGCATTCACGTTAGGTGTCTATCTGTATGCCACTTTATTTGGAATTTAGTACATGTGGTGACTTATATCTCTCATTGGTGGTTACCCATCTGGTAGATCACCGGATATGACCTCTGCGAACTCACTCAACAAGTCCTTCACTTCGGGCAGAAGTGCTTCTTTCTCTCCTGCTGTGCGTTTAACTTGCATAAGCTTAATTATGAAGCAAAGCGTGTGCTCTCTTTCAGTTCTTTCAGGTATTGCTTTCTCGACACCATCAATATCTTTTAACCGTTTTCCAATTCTTCAACCTTCTCCTTCAGAGGACTCAAAGTGTTTGTTTTTCAATCTTTCACCAATGTGTAGGTGTTTGCATGACTATCATTCTATCTTTCCTATCAAATTGCCAAGGCCTTCCAAGCGACTTATGAAAAAAATCCATAGGCATTACATTGCACAAGATCTCATCCTTATGTGCACCAATTTGGAAACTCACCAGACATTGCTTATTTACCAAAATTTGATGTCCTTTTAGCAACCAAAATACCTTGTAGGGATGTGGATGTGTTATCCTCTTTAAACTTAGCTTTCCAACCATCTCATGCAAAACCAAATTATTTGTATTGCCACTATCACTTATCACCTTGCAACACTTACCTCCTGACTTGCATATGGTTATGAACATTTTTTTCCTTGTGGGGACTATTTTTCTCCTTAGTTGGCTTCAATAATATTCTCTTCATCAAGAGAGCTTTTCCAGTTTTTGGTTCCTAAGCGTAATGAAATGATGCAATATCCTCTTCATCAGCTTGCGTGATATGCGCATTTGCACAATTTCTTCTACCACCATTGTTTTGTGCATTAGAGCATTCAAACGCTCTATGCCTAGACTCTCTGCATTTGAAATAGGTACTTGTGAATCCATGGCCTCTCCCTCGACCATAGGATCCTTTGCCTCTCTGCACTATCCTCACATTGAATGTGCTAGCCTTACCTTCTTGCGCAGAGTATCCTATGTTGCTACCTTGCCCACTTCTATATGTGAACCTTTTCTTGCCTTACGCCGCTCCTTGTTTGTGCACAACTTTTATTTTGCCTTTAATGCATATTGACAGACTTCTTCAACAAATTGCCCTTAGATTATACCAAATTCATTTTGGATTGAGATGTGTAATCCGTTCTGACATAGTCATGGTTAGGGGTCCCATTGAAGGAATGCCTTAGACCACACAATCTACGATTTTAGAGTTAGATCTTACTGAAGCAAGCTCTTAGGCACAACACAACAAGAAGTAATAAAAACTTCTTTTATTGATTATGAGGAAAGATTACAAACTTTAGCACAATAGCATTCCACACACTTTATAGTCCTTCACAAAGATTACAAGACTTCTCTAAGAATTCCAATCTTACAACCTATCCTAGCGAAGCTTGCAGGCTTTGCTAAGCTTCTACAGAGTCAAACTTGGCTCAATTCAGAAACTATTCCCTAGATTGCCCCAGATAGATGGATAGATTCCTTCTAAAATGGATGATGCCTTACACATTCACTACTCCCTTTCATATATAGAATCTATCCTAAGTTAGGAGGGAGAACAAAGATACCTTTGCAAGTGAAGATACTCTTGCAAAGATTCCTCAAGATGCCCTAGATCACCATTGATTTCCTCAATCGGTTTGTAGGTAGCTTCCCATTAAATCACCTCTATTAAATTAAGCTTTATCAGGTTGCTTGGTTTGTCCTTGGGAAAAGAAAATGGATCAAGACTCATGTAATTGCCCTAACTATATCGACATTGAACAGAGATTCGGCCATATGCAAGATCCCATTAAGGCGGCATGAACAAGTGGTCCCACAGGGTGTGTGGTAACACCTAAGGCTCTGCAACAACGACATAGTTTCACAACATCGCACAAGATCATAACGGTATTGATTTCAGCTTTTGTGTGCAAGAATGGGGTAGCACAAGGCTTTTGCGAAGTCAACAGTGGTATAAGAACAAGGCAAGGCATTGAGGCATTGCGTGGAATTGAGTAAGGCCTCATGGCATTGTGAGACAAGAAGTAGGCTTTGTGCGGCATGCTCAAAGCTTTGCGGTTTTGTGTGACATAGATAGCCCTTTGCGGCATTGTGTGTTCTTGTGCGACAAAGATAGGGTCTCTTAGCATAGATAGGCTTATGCGACATTGTGCAACATGCTTTGTAGGGTGGTGCTGGATTGGGCAAGTCTTTGTTTGGTTAACTCTAAATGTTTTTGGTAGACACAAGTTTACAAGTGAACCCGGAAGCTCCTGCATCGTACACCTCAAGGGGTGAGAAGAACTTGAGCCCCCACTCAAGCGGGCTTCGTAAGGTTTGTAATGGAATGACCAAATCTAGCAATCTCTACTTCTTTTAGCCGAGATGCATCCTCAACTTCTCTTCCTTTCCATTTCACCAGACATTCCTTATGCTCCTTTATGCGCATTTCCTTTGTTGCATGTTCCTCCAAAATGTACTCAATTTCTTCATGCATATGTTCTGGTATTTGGTGCCTCCATTCTACTTGTGTGTAGTTTGCTTCACCATTGGTCTACCCTTGTTTTCTATGCAAGTTTAGGAATGTGTAATAAAAAATTTGGGTTCTCTAGTTAAGATTAATTGCTTCAATTATTTTATTATGGTTTAAAAAGGTAAATATAATAGTCCTAAATCATGCGTGGATAAACATACGATCAACATGTCTTCTGAAAGTTATATAATGAGAAACTAGGGTTAGGGTTAAAATGATTGCACCATTCTGCGAGGTCTATCAATGTGATAGTGATTTGAAACTATGAGAATAGGTTGTGTAGAGTGTTGTAATTGTGTTTGCGAATTCTGGAGATTTGAAATTGAGCTTTGGACATAATCGCTTGTGCTAGTCAGAATCTACTGGTGATTTTGTCCTCAGGCGGCCGATTTCATCCTCTAGTGGTGTGATTTGTAACTTAACTTCATCACCTGGTGTGCCCGTGCCTGTGAATCTGGGATTTTTGTTCAAAATTTGGGGATCATGCTTGTTTTCTACACAAGTTTAGAAATGTGTAACAACGAAATTGGGTTTTCTAATTAAGATCGATTACTTCAATTATTTTATCATGATTCAAAATGGTAAATACAACAATCCTAAATCATGTGAGGATAAAAATACGATCAACACTTCTGAAAGTTATATAAAGAGAAACTAGGGTTAGGGTCAAAATGATTGTACTGTTCTGTGAGGTCTAGTGATGTGACAGTGATATGAAACTTTGACAATAGGTTGTGCAGAGTGTTATAATTGTGCTTGTGAATTCTGGAGAATTGAAAATGAGCTTTGGACAAAATTGCCTGTGCTAGACCAAAATGCCTGGTGTTTTCATCCTCAGGTGTCCGATTTTATCCTTTGGTGGTGTGCCTGGCTTTGGGATCTATGTTCAAAATTTGGGGATCACGCTTCTACACATGCAATATGTCTTCTTCTTGTCTTTAAACCCTTGCTTCCCTCGTATGATCGAAAAAGGGGTTAGTTCGAATTGAGTCGAGCTGTCGCAATAATGCATAAATAACAATACTCTGAAGAGGCGATAGACCCATGTAGTTCTTCTCCCTCCTGGTGAACATGCACATAAAAAGTGGGTTTTGGCAAAACCCTAATAAGGTCTTTAACACTTGGGAATGATCTTTGACTTCAATTGTGGTGCATGTGAGTGATCTAGGGCAGCAAATAGTGATGTATTCAGATTTGTAGCTTTCTGTGGTGCTCTAAGGAATTGACGATTCAAGGATTAGGGCCCATTGTCCTTGAGTGTAATCTCTCTAGATGTTGCAAGACGTCCCTCATAGATTAGGGTGTAGATGCTTATATAGGTGACTTCTGTGAATGATTTTATGCTCAATTGATCCTAAGCCGAATGAGGTAACTTGTACATTAGAAAATATAACCGTTGCAAGTACAATGGACATAATTGTTGGCCTTGGACAAAAATCTTAACGTATTTTGTTTAGGCTTAGCTTGGGACTTGATCTTGATATTTTATGGATAAGATTGTGTATGAGTGTTTAATTCTGATGTTTTGAGTCCTTTACCGGTTGCATCATCAGGGAGAAGCTTTTGCTTGAGGAAGAGTGAGAATCAACAAACTTAAATATGGCGTAAGAGATCAAAAAAAGGTTTTTCGTAGCCAGCCAAGAAAGAAATAAAAACTAAAACCAAGTAATAGAAGAGTCAAATAAAATTGAACATATGCAATAGGAAGTCTACAATAAAAATTAACAAAAAGGATAACAAGCAAATAATACGAGACAGGTAGAAGAAGACTAAAACACGGGGACACATGCTCTTAATAATTTGGCTGGTTAAATAATTAATGATATTACTTATTAATGGATCACATCACATAACAAGTGGCCAAAAGAGCAAGGGGTGTGAAGTCACATGCGATTATGACAACCACAAAGTCAATTGATAAAACCAAGGAAAGAACACAAGTCCAGTAAGATAAAATCATAACAAAAGAAAATAAAGTAAAATTAAAAACTCATACACAGTCTTATCCATAAAATATTAATGAGGCAAATTGTTAGGAGTCTGTAGATGTGTTCTGTATAGGGTGCATTGGTTTTAGGAGTGCTAAGCCGGTGAACAAGTGGTGACATAATGGACTTAGAGTGCAGGAGTTGAGCGAGATACCTTTTAATTAAGTCAATTAAATGTATAAATGGGATAATGCTAGATTTAATGCCAAGTGATTATTTCGAAGTGCTTGAGGTCCAAATTTGAGGTACTACAATTGCCTCCATTTTAATCTAGTAATGAAATTATCAGATTAAAGTAAAATGGAACAAGTTATGGCTAACCTCCTAGTGGCTACGGTGTATGTAAGACTGGGACAGTGTGCCCTTTCTATGCCATACATATGAAACCTGCAAATCACATGCTGAAGTGTACATTACTATTTGATAGAGATGCTTATAAAATCAGTAAATAAGAAAGAACTAAAATTAAAAAGCATAAAATAGTTACATCTAATTGCCCTCAGTGCCATCGGATAGGGTGTGAATACTATTTGAGAATCTTAGCATTTGAGCCTGCTATATAAGTCTTCTATAGCACTTGCGCATGCTATAAGCTTATAGTAGCACTTGAGCTTGCTAGAAGCCATCTGTAGCACTTGAGCCTGCTATAAGTCAATTGTATGTGTAAAGGCCTGTAATATGTCCTGAATAACTGTGTGGATGTCATCACACCGTTTCAACTTAAGTACTATGGCTGTAATCTGCATGAACTTAATAGAAAAACCCACGATATGGCCCCCTTTTGAAATGAGGGATGTTGCAAAGAATCACTTAGCTCAAAAGAGAATGTATTAGCTGTGTTAAGTACATAACCATAGCGTCAAGGATGTGAACCATATTTTATATCAACTAAACATGGTAAGATAAGCAATGTGCATTAGATATGAACATTTCGGAACAAGTAATAGATGTCATCCCACTGAGAGGCATATCATGAGTATATCCAATAATTCAGAGCAAACCATAGCCGAGACCGTATTAATGATTAGTAGAGTAGTATGACAGTAACTTACAACTTGACGCCTAATGGATCCATTGTGACCTATGACACGGCATGGTACAACATGACATGACAGGCACTCAAAAAATAGACATAACTGCCAAGACATGATGACTTGACCAATGTTAGTAGCTAGTTGTGTGTGCAAAGAAAGTATGCGCCAAGCAATGTGTTGTGTGCGTGATATAAATTGGAATATGTATCAACCATTTGTTCAAAGAGCAAAATATGTAATGAACATGATATAAATCGCAATATGTGCCAATCATCATGCCTAGAAGCAAGATATGTAATAAGCAATGTGTCATAATCATGATATAAATCAGAGTATACGTCAACCTTTTGTGCCAAGAGCAAGATATGTACCAAGCAATGTGTCATAATCATGATATAAATCAGAGTATATGTCAACCTTTTGTACCAAGAGCGAGATATGCAACAAGCAATATGTCATAAACATGATATAAATTGGAATATACATTAACCAATTGTGCTAAGAACAAGATATGTAACAAGCAATGTGTCTTAAGCATGATATGAATCAGAATGTATGCTAGCCAATTGTGCTAAGAGGAAGATATGTAACGAGTGATGTGTCATAAGTAAGTGTCTCAATAAGCCATGTGTTCCAAACAATGCGTGTCATACGCAATGGATGTCTAAACAATGTATATCTAAGCAATGTGTGTCATGAGCAATACTTATATCTAAGCAATGTATGTCATATGCAATGCATGCCAGAAGTGTATGTCTAACAATGTGTGTCATAAGCCATGTGTATCCACATAAAGTAGCTCAAGCAAGATGTCAAGCAACGTGTCATAGGAAATGTGTTTCAATCTATAGATGTAGCAATTAATATGTCCATGAAACAATATGGGTGGCAAGCAACGTATGTAATTGAGTGTAAAGCAAACAAGTAGTGAGCAATCTGTGTATAGCAAACAATAGCATGCGAGGAAACAGAGCATAGAGCATAGAACATAGAATGGCATAGAGCATACAAAGCATAGGGCATACAAGATCATAGAGCATACAAGAGCATAGAGCATATAAGATCAAAGAGCATGCATAGTCATAGAGCACAAAGAGCCTTAAGCATACAAGAGCATAGAGTATACAACGCATATAGCACGCAAGATCATGAGCTTACAGAGACATAGAGCACACAGAGCTTAAAGCATGCAAGAGCATAGAGCATACAAGAACATAAAGAATGAAGCATACAAAAGCATGAAGCAATCACGAGTCTAGAGCATACATGAAGCATATTGGATTATAGGAGCAAACATGGGCCTAGAAGCAAACACAAGCCTAGAGCATACAAAAGCATGAATATATCAAAGAGATGAGCATCATACGAGATCAGGGCCTATAGAAGTCAATTAGTATAGCAACATGCGGAAAGAAAATACTACCAGATCAAAATGAGTAAGCATGGAGCATGGTCAAGTTAGTATCGAGAAATAAGCAATTTGATCCTCGGATAAAGCACGCTATAGCACGTATCGTAAGAAAAGGTGGTGTACGATAGATAGTAGTGCTGTATCAACAACGGACTAACATGTTAACGATATGATCGATATAAGCTCATTCAAATAGGGTGCCCTTGATGTAGGTATACCCCTAATGTGGTGGGTATCCTCCGGGATATAGAGCTGTAGAAAGCCACATAATGTGAAAGATATGATCTGATCAGGAACATTATGTGAGATGCTCCCCCAGTGTAGGCATGGCCCCAATGTGGTGAGCTGCCCCCAGGATAGTAGACTGCGTGAAGTTGTAGAGTGATGTCCATGGATAAAGGTATATGCGACCATCTTATTTTTACTATAAAGCTCAAGTGCGGAAGGATAGGATAGATGTGGAGTGCTAAATCTGAGTGATAATGTTGCTTCTGTCTATGCAATGATTCAACAAGTCACATGCAAGTCTTAGTTTTGTATTTCTGTCATATTATATTGTTTTTGTATTTTTGCCATAGGAGACTGAAAAAGAGAAAAATGCCAATCGGAATTGGTACGAGTGGCCTTGGGGCATAAGATGTAAGCGGTAGAAGGGATGAGGTGAGGTCTTGGATAGTGGTTGTTCCCTCAACAATCACATCAGACCTGTGAAATGTGCTGCATTGTCGGGTAACTTCTTAGTTATGAACTATGGTACAAGATGTCGAATGATTGGTAATTGTGCTAATAGCATAGTGGTGGCAGGATAGACGGATGATATGTGTGTGCAAGCAACTATGTACAAGTGATTGTGTGTGTATCATATGAAGATACTATCAAGTGGGTGATCTTGCAGGGGCCTGTATTGATGGGTGTGACCGGATTTTGTCTAATGAATTCTCTAGCTCGGGATCAAAGTCCCATTCGGGTGTTGTGCAATGACTGTCAAGATCTTGTTTATGAACACATAAGAAGTGTGAGGCATTGTGCGAGATAGTCTACTGTTATCCATATGCGTTCTAACCAACTTTGTGTGATAACGAGTGCATGTTCTAGAGTTGTAAACATGACCACAATGAGTGCATGAGGGTTTTTATTACCCAAGCTAATCTTAACTTTGATTTAGCCTTTTGAATCATTTGGCCATATTGATGCATGAGGGTTGGCCATATTGTAGCCTTTTGAGATAGTCTGTTGTTATCCATGTGCGTTCTAACCAATTTTGTAAGATAACGAGTGGGTGTTCTAGAGGTGTAAACATGACCACAAAGAGTGCGTGCGGGTTTTTACTACCCAAGCTAATCTTGACTCTGATGTAGCCTTCTGAATCATTTGGCCATATTGATGTCGGCCATAAGTGCCTTATAAATGTCAATATTATTCATGTTGTAAGTGTTGTTATGTATCAAAATATTTTGCCGGTGCATGTCAATAGAGGTAATAATGATCATCTTTTCCGTGGGAACTGGGGGTGGTCATGGTTCAGTAATGTTGCTTTTTGTGTTTGGGAGACGACCTTCAGTTGTGAGTTGGGCAATTTTGTCTTGTAATGGAGCACATGCATTTGTATCATGTCTTGTGATTCGATGGAATTTGCAAAAAGGTTTGCCATCAATTTTGGTTAGAGTGATGTTAGATGGAGGGAAGTTCGATGAGTTTCTTATCAACTAGCATATGTAGTAGTTCATGTGGTTGTTTTTGAATCTTGATCTGCTTTGTTGCTTTCTATGTTGGGAGAGTATCATTGTATAACGTGGGAGTGTGAAATATGATAGGTAAAGCAGCACCTGTGTTAATATTCGTATATATAGGCATTTCTGTGGATGTGTCTTTAAGCCTTTCGATAAATCATTATGAAGATTGCACATCCCTTATCATTGTATAAGTTTAGTGAGATTGATCGACGCAAGATTTAGAAATCGAGAGTAGTGTATATTTCTGTGAATACAAGGGTCTATCGGTCCATTGATCATGCAACCAAGGAATGGCCCTACTAGAGGTGTAACATGAAGGGAGTTGTCAATACTAGTTGTAGTATTAGGAAATGGGCGCATAATGCTTATGGGAACTTGTATGTCACTATGTATGGTAGCGAGTGGCTTGTAAATACTAGGTTTGTCCAATTGTGTATATGGAACAATATCCTATGATATGGTATCTTATTTGGGCATATGTGAAGCCCCCGTGGTCAATTTTGTATTTTGTTCTATAGAGGGGAGGGTATGTGTAGATGATGAATGGGTATATGATTGTATGATTTAGGGATCTTTGCGAGGTCAAGAATAGTTGTTGATGTATGAAGTGAGATGTCATCTGCGGCATGTGGTAAGGGATTCTCATCAAGTATGGGTGTTGGTATCGTAGTAGGAATGTCATTCATGGGGAATTAGCCAATGGAACTAGATTGCAGTGTTTGTAACTGCGTAACTTGGGGACATGGTTCATTAATGAAGGCGATGATGTTATTTTCAATGAGTGTTTGGATCATTCGGCATAATGTGAAGCACCTATTTGTAGAGTGTTCAGGACATCGATGGTAGTCGTGACTTTACTGTCAAATCTTGCATCCCAAGGTTTTGTCATATCAATGATAGTGGGTGGAGGTAACTGAATAAATGCATTCCAGGAGTCTTGGTAGAATCATGTGAGGAGGTTGTGGTAAATAGGCATATTGCTTCTTTGGAGTTGTTTTGGGTGTAACAGGTTGAGTAGGTTGTGGTATAGGTTTGGGTGAGGTTGGGGTATTCAGGGTGAGATTTATGGCAACAAGCTGGTCCATTATATGCAGAGTATAGTCACACAACATATTATTAGGGTCAATAGTGATAAGCCTTCACAGTTCAAGTCCTAGCTCCTGTTTTTTGCTAAAAGTGCAACTTTGATCATAGTGACCAAGTTATACCTACTTAGGGTTTTAAAGAAAATCCAAAGAAATAGTATGAAACCAAATATCAAATTTGGGAAAGATGAAACCCGAGGAGTGCAAAACAAAGTCGTAGATTGGTATGATCGATAAAAAAAGCGGGTTCCCCAAAATGTAATAACAAAATTAGCTTTTTTAATTCAGATTAATTACTTCAATTATTTTGTTATGATTTAGAATGGTAAATATAGTAAAAATTCAGAATGGAAGGTTTATTTAATTAATTATTAAATAAATAAAGTTCTGTTTAAAATAAATTGCGCTGCAGTTGAACCCTGTTGAAGATTTTCATGCCAGTATTCCTGCCTCTCAATAGGGTATTCACCAAGGAAGAATTTTTACGAACCGACTATTCGACAGGTTATTTTCAAAGCAATTGTTTGCAACTTCCGGCATTGTTTTTCGTTTTTTTTTTTTTTTTGCGTTTGTTTTCGGTTTTCTCCGCAGTCCGTCTATTAAATTCTCCTTGATCGGTCCTTCGTTCTGTATAGCCTGTTTATTTTCCTGGAAGTTCTGGAAGTCATCCATGGTCTCAGACAAAGGAAGAAATTAATCATGGAGTGCTAATTTCTGACAAAAAGAAGAATTTAAGTAAAATAAGCTTCTCCCATGCTAGTCGCACTTTTGGAAGGAAGGCTTTAAGTTGCCAATGAGAATTTTGGTAGTGGCAGGCAGTTGAGAATTTTATGCCTGCCTGGAAGGTTGTTTTTTCCCATCATTAAAGTTAAATCACTTAAGTTGCCAATGTGAATTTTGGTGTTGACAGGCAGGTGGGAATTTTATGCTTGCTTGGAAGGTTATTTTTTCCCATTATGAAAGATAAATCACTTAAAGTACCAATGAGAATTTTAGAGCTGCCAAGAAAGGTAAGAATTCCCATCAAGGAAGTTTTATTCACCCATGCAAGTCGCATTTTTAAGAAAGAAGCTCTTTTTATGCAAGTCGCACTTTTTGGAAGTAAGACTTTAAGTTGCCAATGAGAATTTTGGTAGTGGCAGGCAGGTGGGAATTTTATTACATTGACAAAATAATTACCATTCAGAATTGCCAATGATTCAGAATAATGGAAGGTTGTTTTTTCCCATCATTAAAGACAAATTGCTTAAGTGAAGGATGGGATTTTTGGAGCTGCCTAGCAGGGTAAAAATTCCCATTACTTTGACTTCTTATTTTTAGCATGTCTCCTAGCCAAAAAGTGCGACCCACCTTGGCATGATTGCATGCATTTAATGATATTTATTTTTATTATTCCTAGCTAAGGTTGGTGCCAAAAATAGATGGAAAGTCAAAGCGACTTGAGGAGCTAAAGAGAAGGCAAAAAAACATGTTAAAAATAAATAAAAGAATTGCATAAAAAAGCATGCAAACTTGGGCGCCCAAATTGAGAGAAAGAACATAATTTATTATTGTTTATTGCCAAAAATAGGAAGAAGCGATTATTAAAAATAGCATGTAGTTAGCTATATAAGCATGGGACGCCATAAGGAGGAGACAATTAATTCTTTTTGATGGAGCATGCTGCCTTGGAGAGTTTTGGCGCCAAGGGAAGGAGTGATTTGCATTAATTTTTTTTTTTTATTGACGGGAAGCTTCCAGTTTTGGTGCCTAGGGTTGGAGAAGCTTTCTTTATATTATTCAAAGCATTTGCATGTTGGTATAAGTGCCTAGGTGAATTAAATATTTTAGCTTGCTTGACATGCAAGTAAAGTCTCAAATTTTAGGGCAGCAGGCTTTATAGGCAGATTTTGGTGACAAAAATTGAGTATTCATGCCATGGACTCCATATTTGTCTAAATCAATTGCAGGTATTCATCACAGGTGCTCATATTGGTGAAAAAAAGTCAAAATCAATGTTAGATACATTGAATATATCTTCTGAATCAGAAGGAATTGCAGGTTCTGCACAAATTGATCAAATTGCGAGGTCTTCTGACAAAAATAAAAGAAAAAGAACTCAGACAAAGATTATTCTAGGTGTGATAAAGCGTGATGAAAGAGAAGGGTCAGCAGAATCATGCATTACTTCTAGGCTTACCGAAATCAATGATACAGACATAGGCCATGAACCTATCACTGATTTGATTGACAGATCGAAGGCCATTGGTAGATCATCTCTTATGCGGGCAATAAAAAGCAGCGGGATCATTCAAGTTTTAATGTTTCCGGTCACAACTGAATTGCCTGAGTTTGTTATGGAGTGTGCAAGGTCTTATCATCCTCTTTCTAGGATAATTCGAGATACTGCAGGAAAGACAATAATCAGGTTGGATACACAATTTATTAATTATTGCCTTAAGCTTCCGGCATGCCCAATAGTGATTGCAATTATCATGCAGGATGCTGGCGATAGATGGGAAAAGCATAAAGCGGACTGCGTGAGTATAATGAACAAATACATGAAGAAGCCCAGATCACCATCGAAATTTCCGAGGACTCTTCCATGATCCAATCTTTTGCAGGAAGTTGATGCTATCACCAAATTGCTTTGCAGGATAAATGGGGAAGCCAATAGCAATAACTTCCGCTCATGGATGTATGCCTTTGTGAGAACCATTGAGATCAACAGAGCTGAGTCGATAATTAATTGGGCAGAGATCATCAATGATAACATCAGCGAGCAACTCCGAAGTGTGAGGCGGACATTCAACTTCAAAATGACTTCATACCTTGTATATGCAGCAACCTCTCAGGGGATATTTTCCAAATTGGATAGACGAGGCATATTGTCAAAAGATCCTATTTATGAGTGCTTCCCACAGTTGACAGTTCCTGAATGCTACAAAGATTACAGGGTAGTCAACGATGGATTCTTCTACGGATTCATTTGCAAATTAAATGGTGATTTGAAGACCAACAGAGTGAGCAAAGAAGCTTGGGAAGCGACATCCCAGTATGGCTGTATCTTCATCCAGTTTGCGGACTTCACATATCTCAGGGTTAGTGGTTTTTCAGGAGAACCAGTTAAGTTGCCAAAGTACCTAAGCAACAAGTGGGTCATCATGGACTTGTGGAGGCAACTTGTGTAGATGCATGACTTATAGTCAAAACGACACAAATCTACGGGTAGCTTTCTAGTCACAGTGGGTCATTATAGTTGCCAAAGCATCCATAAAGCTAGAGGAATTGAAGCAGAAATGTTTTCTGGGTATGAGCATGAGTTCTTCCCGGCACGAATGAACTTTGACCCACATGGGATAACGAAGAGGACAGTCTCCCAGGAATATTCACATGTACTTCATTAGAAGACTTTTGGATGAAATGCAAAAGCGAATACGAAGTTAGAAAGAGAGATTTCAGTAGGTTATCAACGCAACAGATTTCTGACTATGGTTTAGCACAGATACCTGCAAATCTCGCAGATGATGGGCATGTGGTACTTGACACATACCATCAAATGGGAGGAGATAGAGCTGCTCTTCAGGAAAGTGTAGGCGGTTGTCAGACAATTGAAGAAAGGTCTTCTGCAGTTTTAGTTAACACCTCAAATTGGTTATTAACAAAGGGGTATTGCATGGATGAGGCTTTGATGAACCAGATCACAGGGAATTTCATTGTAGGGGATTCCAACAAAAGAAAGCATGAAGGTGAAAGTAGTAGAAGACTGGAGAAGCTTAAGGTGTACAAGAAGTCTCAGGTACTAGAGAAGGACAAGTCTACATCTATTATACCAATGCCACTTTCAAACGAAGCTTCTCCAACATCAACTCACAGCACTTCGGCAACCCCAGGACCCCAGATAAATATTATCATTCCATCGTTGAATCCAACATCGTTCGTATTTGCCTCTCAGCCACCCAGATCTTCACCTCTCCTTCCAGAGAAGTTGAAAGCACAAATGGTAGAATTTGAAAGAGCGGTGTCTTTGGACAATTCAGAGGATGGGAGCCATAACACTGTGGTGAATTCAGATGTAGCAGAGTCTGAGCATGAGGTGGTGGTACATTCAGTGACTTCTCATTCCCTGAAGAGCAATTTCTCGTCCTGGTTGGCTTAGCAAATAGTCCCAGAAGCTAGAGAAGAGATCAACTTGGAAGAACATGACTTGCAGCTGCCCAAATAGAAAACTAAAGTTGCCAAGGTAACTTCAAGATTGATTATTGAAGAATCAGGGTAGAAGTTTGCTAAGTTGTCAGTTCCAGCCGAAGGGAAACAAAAGGGAGAGCTAATTGCTGGAGACATATCGGTGACCAAATTACCATTGGGAAAAATCACCACGGAAGGATTAAAGCAAGATACACGGACACTGATAGACGCTTTATTCCTTAAACTTGACAAGGAGAAGGCAAAAAAAGACAGGCTTCAGATGTAGATCTCCCAGTTATGTGAGATCATCACTAAGGTTGCCAAACCTTCTTCTCAGCCCATGTTAGTGTAGGAACAGTTATGCAACCGTTTGGTTGAAGAGATTGAAGATGTAGGGAACTAGGTCAAAGCTATTGCTCAATGGAAAGAGAAAATTATTCACCAAGCTTCAGAATAGTTCGAGGGAATACCAACTGGCTTGGAGAATATGCATAGGGCATTATCTCAGCTAAAGGAACTAATGACAAGGATAGAAGACGAGAACATAGTTGCTGAAAGTCATCTGGATACCTTAGCTAAGATACATTCATTGCCATAAGATGTGCTAATTGTAGAGCAAATTGTACCTGACGGATTGATAGAAAAGGGGAAGCAGTTAGAGATAACAGTTTCCTTCCGCATGGAGATCCTCAAGCTTATGCTGAAAAGGATGCAGTAGCTGGAAAACGAGATGGGGGAAGTACCAGAGAACATTCCAGATGAGTTGCCTGCTTCTCGTGAGGAATTTATTTTGGTTGTGCAAAAGAAGATTGATGAAGCCATCGTGCCTTTCATGTTAGATTCAATAGGTAGACTCGTAAAGCTTCATGCAGATATTGAGGGGTATGGGCCTGACTTGGAGAAGCTAAAGGCTAACACTGCTGCTTTGTCCAGAGGATTGTTGCGGTTTAAAACTGAGAAAGAAACGGTTGTTAAGGCAAATGGGAAGACACTGAGTCACATGTTTGACATGTATATGCATAGATTATGACGGCTGACATATTTTCTTTCTTCTTCCCTTTCCTCTCTTATTCTTATTTTCTCGGACAAGATTGTAAAAATAAAGTAATTGGTTAAAAGCCATTACTTTTAGTTATCTGAAAAAGTCCTTAATTGAGAATAGGTGGCAGATATGCAAAGCTTTGATTTAGTCTTCAGATACATGTCATGTGGAGAGAAATTTCAGGGGAAAGATTGCCAGTTGTTTTCTTTATAGCTTCCGCATATGTCAGTTCAGTTATTGCTTTCCTATTTATAAATTCCTTCTATACACTAAATAGGAGAAGAACCTACGGGTTAGAAGATTAGAATTTGTAATCAACATTTTTGAGTTCCAGACTTTGTGCTAAAACCCTTGATATCTTTTCTGAAATCTGAGGAATTAAACAAAGGCAGATTTCTGGAGAACTTTGTGTCAACGGTGCATTGGCTTCTTACTTATGTGTAGATCTTTAGATAAACTTTGCATTGTCCAAGATTTATATTAGAAGCTTTGCTTTCCTTTGATTCTGTATTGTGAGATCTATTTGTTTTATCTATGTGTATGAGACCAACTCTATAAACTATTGGTTGGATTACACATCTTCTTCTCCTTCTTTCCATATTCAACTATTCCCCCTTCTGCAAAGATTTCTTTACAGCTGCTTACTTGCTGCAGAATTGCTTAACTATGCTTCATGAGCTTCGTAGTTAAAGTAAAACCCACAGATACCTATTAGAGTACATAATTGATAGAAATCTTACACGGGAGCCTCATCGGTAAATGAGGGAGATTTATCTCATGACTGCCTAGGTTTAGCTATGCACAAAATCTAGCCAATAAATAGGTTAGGATGTATATACTTATATAGGTGACTTGTGCGAATGATTTCTCGCTCAATTGACTCTAAGACAATTAGGGTAACTTGTGCATTTGAAAATATGACTGTTGCAAGTACAATGTACAAAATTGTAGGGCTCGAACAAAAATGTTAGCCGGTTTTGTCCATTTTTGGATGATTTTTTCCAGGCTGAGCTTGGGACCTAATCGTAGACATACGGTGAATAGCTAGGAGTCTATAGATGTGTTCTATATAGGCCCTAGGGTGCATTGGTTCTAGAAGTGCCAAGTCGAACAAATGGGTGACCTATTGGATGCAAAATGCTGGAATTGATCAAGATGCCTTTGGATCAAGACAATTAAATGTATAAATGGGATAATACTGGGATAATGCCAAATGATTATTGCCTAGTGCCTTAGATCAAAATTTTGTGTACTTCAAAATGAATGTGAAACATTCACTTTTCCCTTTCACTTCGTTCAGGAACTCCTTCCCTGAAATCAACAATACTACGGATTCCTCTCCACTTCTACTCTTACATCCTTCAAAGGATTCAGAGTGTACTTCTGTCTTCCTTCACCAAAGTATGCATAGCTATCATGTACTACCTTCTTGCCATACTTTGAAGGTTGACCAAGTAACACTTGACATACATCCATGGGCATGATATAACATAAGAATTCATCTTCGATTGCAACAATCTTTATGTGAACATTACAATGTTCATTCACAAGCAACTGATGTCCCTTCAACAACTAGGACATCGTATACGAATTCACCTGTGCAATTCTCTTCAAACCAAGCTTCTCAACGACTTCATTAGAAACAAAATTGTCTGCGCTATCATGATCAATAATAACTTTGCACAACTTACCTCTGGATTTGCATATGGTCCTGAATATGTTATTTCTTTGTGTGGGTGCATTCTTAACCTTCGCGGGTTTCATAAACACTCTCTTCATCACGAGAGCTTCTCTGCACTTTGACTCCCAACACAACTATTTGATAAATTACTCTTTGCATCTGCATGCTGCACAACATGGTTGCACGTATCATTTCTCCCTCTGCCATTGTTTTGTGTGGCTTGTAGACATTTGAACGCACAATATCCAGCTTCTCCACAACAACACTTTGTCCAAGTCCTTTTGCCTTTTCTGCATCCTCTTCTTGTGAAAGAAAATCTACCTTCACCTCTCTACACATGGCTTTGTTCATGCGAGGAGCTTGCCTCTCCTTCATGTGCCTAATTTTGGCGTATCACTGCGTAAAACTCAACCCTTGTGCAGGAACTTTCCCTTCCCTTGCGCATTACCTTGTCTACGTGACCACTTCTCTTTCGCCTTCAACACAAATTAATAATCCTCCTCGACATATCTCAATTTAATCATACCAAACTCATCTTGATTGGAAATGCTAATCCATTAACTTTACCTTGAGGCCTTTTCGGCGTTGTCCTTCACATGAGCCACTCTAATAGTAAGCCTATATAATTTTTCCATATATTTCTTTACACTTAGTTCCTTTTGACACATTTTGTTACTGCTTGAACAAATATGGCTAGTAATCCACAAGCATGAACTTAGCCTTCAATCTTGTCACCAATCTATCTCAACTCTCGATCTTATCATTGCCTTTATGTACTCTTCTAGTTTGCACATGTTCCCACCATAAAGATGCATTACTCTTTAACTTGGTATAGGCAAATCTCACTTTTTTGGGATCTTCTATGCCTTTATACTTAAAGTATTTCACCTTTTTTGTGATCCAATCAATGAGTTCTTCCAAATCTAAGCTCCCATAGTAACTTGGAACATCCTCCTCTGGTTTCCTGCCAATTCTCGTGATCAGGTGCGAGAATCTATCCTCTTGGGCATTAATATGCTTTGCTTTTGCATCCTGGTCCTCAGGTGCTTTTTTTGCGTATTCATCATCACTTGAGTCATCTACTGCCACTCCTTTTCTTTGTGTGCCATTCTCAAAGTTTTGCAATTTTGCACAACATAGATAGGTTTTCATGGCATTGTGTAGTTTTGTGCAGCAACGATAGGCTCATGCGGCATAGATAGACTTACACGACATCAGGTTTTTTGTGACATGCTTTGTAGGGTGGCGCGGGGTTGCATAAGTCTTTATTTGGCTAACTCTAAATGTTTTTATTTGACGTAGGATTGCAAATATACCAGGATGGTTCTGCATCACATTCACATACCTCGAAATTTTCATGGTGTCATCTTCAACATGACCTGCCCTAGATTCTAATAGCGAGACTATAAAATTCTTCAATGTAATCTTTCATACTCAACTCCTTATGTCGCAAACTCTGCAACTTCTTGAACAAATTTACTTGATAATTTGAGGGAAAAAACTCGGCCTTCAACTTTGCAATTAGTCTATTCCATGTCGTGATCTTTTCTTTACCTCTTCGTACTTGCTCTGTCTGCACATGCTCCCATCACAAGGATGCGTGACCCTTCAATTTCGTGGGGGTAATCTTGAATTTATTAGGATCTTCAATTCCTTGATAATCAAATTATTTCTCCAACTCAATGATCCAATCAAGGAGTTCTTCAAGACTTAAAACTCGTAAAATAACTTGGAGTATCCAACTTTGGCTTGCTTCCTATCCTCGCAGTTGTGTGCAAGAATCTATCCTTGGCCTCATCAACCACTTCTTCTTCTATGGCTTGGGCTTTAGGTGCTCTTTCTGTGGCATCTCTACCATGACGCTTTTGAGTTGCGTGGTCTCCATGGCCTCCAAATGGGATTGTGTTCCTCTCTTGAACTTTGCCAAATCTGCGATTCTCTGTTCTCTGGATTCGCTTGCTGCTCATGTACCGAAATCTCTTCAATGTGCCATTCCTTGTCCTCGAAATCAAGAGATTATGAATCACAATCTCTGCACAACCTTCACACCTTCTACCCAACAATTGTCTCACTGGAAGATGTCTTCACTACTTACTACCCATACATGCACATGCGAAAAACAGATTGTCTGCGACTCACCTGCAAGGATACCCTTGTTCTGATACCAAATGATGCAACCATAACTAGGAAATTTAATTAGGAACAACCTTAGTCCATGCAGCCTTTTAAACCAATACATACTTGGCTCACTTGCAGCCTTACGCACAGAAGCAATTTGTTACCGCAGCCTTACATAAGGAAGCAATTTGTTACAAACAACACTTTATTAATTTCAATTGAGGAAACAAAGTTTACACACACCTAAGACTGATCACAAAATAGATACAGTCTTCAATAATCCTTGAGGATACACATCATAGCTATCGATCTGAGTAGATCAATTTACAACACAATCCTAAAACTAATCCTATTCAACCTAGTAAATTCCTGAACTCCTCCCAAACTCCCTTTGCTCAAGTGTAAGGGTAAGTTCTTATAGAACATGAATCCTTCGACCTATGACACGAATATTAAATGCGTTACAACAATTAAATACAAGATAAGGCCCAAATGCCCTTTATGCATCTCGAGCATAATATAACTCGATGAACACAAGTTGACTCAACAAATTCAATGATGAATTAGGTGGATCCTATTCCAAGTCGGATCCCTTTTGGTTGTATCCCCTATGGCCATGAATAAATGGATTCAAATACTTGTGTCCCATAAGATCATCTGCGCATATTGCACACCTGCGCACAAGGCTTCAAGGTGAATCTCTGCGTGGAAACTGCAATGATCTCAAATGACCATCAAGACAAACACAATGTTACAACACAAGCCTTTGGACGTGAAGTATGTGATTCTGCACATGCAAGACAAGGTTCCGTAAAGTTTTCAACTGCCTAGAGTGTCCTGGTCTTGTGCCAAGTGATCAAGTGTTGAGCCATTGTGCACAAGATTTGTGCCACCTCTTTAGGCCATTAAGATGTATGCATAATGTGAAGATGCCACAATGCATTTCGGTGTCCTTTCCCTACGCATGGTCTACAAAATGCTCAAATCTATTCCTGTGCTATGCTACTAAACAAATGCTTGCGCCAACTTCTGAGAACTATTCCTACTGTTGGGAAGATACCGCGAACCTTCTTGAATCCTTTGCTGGTGCTGTGAAACAAAACAAGTATGAAAACACACAAACCTACTGATGCCTACTCTGTCTTTAGTTGATGCATGATTGCTTGTAAACCCGGATGCACCTGCATCAGTTATTTGCTTAATTCTATGGGGAAACTCCTTTTACCAGCAGAAGTTTACAGAAGTTCTTAAGATTCTGGTGAGTCTCAAAAAATCATCTTTGGAAGAAGATAAAACTAAGAATAATAAACATTGGCAGCTACTAAAACCTTGGTGGGAACATGAAATCCAAGAGGAATCAACATCTTCTTTGTAGGCATAAATATTGTGATTTCTTTTGAAGTATTGGAACCAAATAAGCCATTTTTTTTGCCAGAATGATTACTAAGCAACAGGCATTACTGAAGAATTTGAAGACCTATTGTGGGCCATCCAAGAGCATCCATGAACCATGGGCTAGTTAGGTTGTCATTGCAGCTCTGATAAAAGCATGGCACCTTGCTTGATTTCATCTGGTACAAACAGCTACATCACTTTAGTATGCTGACCTCCAGATTTTCAATAAAAGCCATTGTTTTTAAAACCAATTCCTTCAGAAACAATGTTTGGTTTGGTGTACTTTACAGTAGTTCCATGCTTTAGCCTTTAGAGCTATTCTGGATGATTATTATTGGGCAATAATCTCTGGATAAGAATTCTGTATGGTTGGCTTTTCATATTTGTGTCCATTTTCTATTCTTAAAGAAGACATGATTAACATAGATAATTGCACAGTTTCTCCTTGTATAATGTCCTTGACTCTTTTGTTACAGTTATATCCTTTCAAAATCTCCAGTGTTCTCTTAATATTTGATCCCACATCCAATATTTTCCATCCCTAGTTTAAGCTATAGCATTAAAAGTTCAGTCCCAGCATTCCTCCCCTTCTGTAAAATAAAGGGGCTCACTTCTGCTTTTGGGTTCTAGTGATTTATTACTAATCTATTTTGAACTTGAAGGATTTGTTTCTTATGCTTTCTTTCTGTTTGATTCCATCTCATTGGCATTTTTGAGATTAATTACTTCCAGTTTTATTATTGTCACTTTTCATTGAGATTTATGTTTTTGATCAACAATTGTTTACAACAGTATTCTGTAGTTTCCTGGTATGCAAGTGACTTTGTTGTACTAAAATTAAGTATACGTCATATATTTAACAAGGCATTCACAAAATGCTTTTATGAAGAGATGTATCCTTGAATAGAATATGTACTTTGTGGTAGATTTTGATGCTGATTTGTATTTGTTGTATACAGTGAGAGTAAAAAAAGAGCACAATGGGGTTAACTTCGAAAAGCAGCAGCAGCGAAGAACTTCAACTTTGTGTCTTTGATATGAGAAGAGGGCAGCAGGAGGGTCACGAACTTGATAAGATTCTCTTTTTCTTCCCTACCAGCTATCCTCTAACTAGCCAGCTTTCTGTCATTGGACTCAGTGAGGGATTGATTACATTCACTAGGTTGGTAATTTTACAAACAGTCCTTATCCAAGTTTTCTACCTTTTCATTAACTTGTAAAAAATAAAAAATTAGAAGAGCTATGTTGTTTTATTGTGCCCCTTCAGCTAGCAGACATGATCTCCAGCAATGTAGGGGAAGTTTAAGTAAAAAGGTTTAATAAACTACTAGTTATGGGGCTTTCAGTCATCCAATTCCAATTTGAACCAGGACCAAACATTCTTCCCCATACCACAGATTCCTGGAAACTGCAGTCAATGGTGATGATTGTGGTACTCTCTCTTGGCCAGGGAATAAGGTGGACATGTGTACCTCCTCTTTAGCGGGATCTCATTTTGGGCATGATTTCAATTGTTTTCAGACCCATCAAGATGTGCATAAATAGAAAACAACGATCAATCCTTCACTCTACTCCTATTCGATTGAAAAGACTTAAGCGGTTCTGAAAAAGGTCTCATGTACATCCTACCTTAAAACCCAAAAACTAGTTCTTGACTATTAAAATGCTGTGCCTTGTTACCGAAAAGATTGTCTTGCAGAATTTCAATGTTTGCAACAATTACATCCCACTTACCAAATTAGGGGATGCCAATGGATACTTTGCCTCATGCCATAAGTGGATCATACTGATGAACCTGAAGATCCTAAAGAACTCATACTGATGAACTCGGATATCCTAAATTACATTCTAAATGACCATATGTAGTGACTTTAGATTTTGGATCTTGGTTTCTGCAAAATCTGCCTTGGGCAATGCCAGCTAAGCATCAGTTATAATCTACTTTCTTTTTGATGCCTTTGTTATTCTGCATTGTGAAGCAGTCTGGAACCTGTGAAGCTTGTGCTTAATGATCGGCGCTTTGCTCATGTCATCGAGCTTACTTTGTTGCAAAACACTATTATTCCATTTGCAAAGCTTGGCCTTAAATGACCATATGTAGTGACTTCAGATTCTGGATCTTGCTTTCTTCAAAATCTGCCTTGGGCAGTGCCAGCTAAGGCATCAGTTATAATCTACTTTCTTTTTGATGCCTTTGTTATTGTGCATTCTGAAGCAGTCTGGAACCTGTGAAGCTTGTACTTAATGATCGGCACTTTGCTCATGTCGTTGAGCTTAGTTGGTTGCAAAACACTATTATTCCATTTGCGAAGCTTGGCCTTCAATGAGAAGCCTTTCTCAGTTTTGTGAAGCTTTTCCTATTTTTTTAAGCCTTCTCTCCACTTTGTGAAGCTTGCTTTTTTGACACGTAGCACCCAGAACCTGCAACCAACCAAAGGAGAATGCACCATTTCTGTTCTAGGAAAGCAACCTATGGAGTGGAGGAAAAGAAGAGTAACCAAAGGGAAAACTAGCACAAAAACATAACACAAGACATGATCCAATTAGGGCCTAAAAAAAGGGTCAGCATAGGAGGAAAAAAATGCACAAGCTCTATAGAGGTAAAGTCAAAACACCAAGAAGGAAACTGAGACCATCAAGTGATAAATATTCACATTAAGCTCAAACAAAAGAAACTAATGAAAATAGCCAAAAATCTCTTAGAAGCTCATTATTTATGTCAACTCATTCATGTGTTATTATTTTAAAATTTAAAAAGGGAATGGTCCTGGAGTTGCAAACATTTGAATGGAAAAGTTATGATTGCTACTTCTATATTTTGAATTGCATCAATGGATTTTTATTTTGAAGCATATGGGGTAGAGAATGAAGGCAAAAAGAGTGTAATGGCAACTTTATCTTCTATAGGATTTAACATAGAGTGGTTGGACAAATTGATCTAAAATAGATCAGTCAGATTCATAAGACATGTTTTATCATCCTCACACTTGGACAAAACACACTAGACACTCAAAATGACTAGTCAAAGACAAAAACCAACAATATGAGAAGAGGCATGGATGAGCCAATCTGATTTAGAGATAAAATTGGGTCAAGGAATAGCTTTTGGGAAATGTCAGAAATCCTAGGAGTCCCCCTGGTAGGCTCATGTTGTCCAAACATGGCATATTGACACTTTTGGCCCGTGCCTAATTCATCATTCTAAATCAGAAAAACGCGACGAGTTTGGACTGGGTCTAATATATCAACAGACAGACCTGTTCAGCATGGTCCGGACACATCCAAATGACAGACCAAAGAAAAAACCACCCTGAAGGGAAGATGAATCAACTCATATATCATCTGTTGAGTTCCTTATCCCCCCAACAGGTGTCTGTGACAATCTGCAACCTCTTTTTATGGATAAATAAACATGTTTAGCATTGAAAACACATTTACAGTTGGTAGTAAAATTGCAGCAGAGTGAAGGAACTGCATAGCATTATAGCATATATCTCAGCCTGGTTGGTTCTTTCATTGAAGATCAAGTGTGAGGGTCAATGTAAGAGTGGTTTGTCATCTCACAATTGTCTTGTGATTTGCCTGAGTTGAGCCATGGCTTGTATTCTTTGTTGGAGTTTTCACCCATGATGAATTTCTTCAAGATAAAATTATGTTAATGGTGATGTATATTTTATAGGTCATCTTCTTTTCACGTTCACTGTCTTTATTTTTCTTGTTCTTTCCATATCCAGCACTATTGCAAACAATTTAAATTGTATGCGATGCAGATTTTCTTGAGCAAGACACTTAGGAATAGTGAATTCATCACTTGAAAGTAGTGTTACATTGAACATGTCTAGCGAATTCAGAATAATCAAGACAATTACTGATCACAACTTGCAAGCCCATGTTGAAGCTAAGATGCACAATTCTATCAATACTCCAAGGAATTGAAATAGGTCATAATCAAAATATTTGCCTTAATAATGATAAACCAAAAGCTTTCAATATACTGACCCATATGAAGCAACCAGGAATGGAGAAGGATTATAATCATGAGATGGAATAGCTGCCCAATATTTTTGAAAACTGTCAAGTCATGCAAAACTTAGATAGCTTTATTTGTCACATTAAAGATTTTGCTACAGTTTGGTTGGAATTCACGGAGAAGTAGTTCAGTAGGTGTAACAATTGAAAATGTTAAGGAGTAACTGTGTGCAAGGAAAGTTGCACATATTATCTCGCACACCTGAGTTCCAAAGGCCTGGTTGGGACAGCCAAAAAGTCACAAAAAGACGGGATCAAGGATTCTATTGGTTAGGTTGATTGGACTTGTTTGATTGATTTTGCTTCTTGTTACAATGGCATTGACAATTTGTAATAGTAGTAATAGTAGGACTAGCAATGACAATTTGTGTGAGCTTTAGCACAAAAGATTTGGGCACCTGAACTATGGATTGTTACCTCTTTTGAAGGACATGGTGGTTGGATTCCCTAACTTAAAGACGGAGAAGAGGGGTGTGCACTCAACAAGCATGCCAAGGCCTCTTTTTTGAGCTGTGAGCAGAGTTTAAGAGGTGATGGTAGATCTGATTTAGACGTTTGTGGACTTATGTCATTAGCCTCATTGATAGGTATTTTGTACAATGTTACTTTCATCGACGATTCATTCAGAAAGACCTGGATTTATTTTATGAAGATGAAGGATGAGTTCAACAGGTTCAAGGAGTTCAAAGTCCTCAGACTGGCAAGAAGATCAAGGTACTGAGATCAGACAATGAAGGAGAGTATGCCTCCAATGGCCTTGATTCCATTTGTA
Organism: Taxus chinensis; assembly: GCA_019776745.2. Classification (NCBI taxonomy): domain Eukaryota; kingdom Viridiplantae; phylum Streptophyta; class Pinopsida; order Cupressales; family Taxaceae; genus Taxus; species Taxus chinensis. Next base: position 167,466,690 of record CM034150.1, read on the forward strand.
GAGGAGGAAGGATCTATAGGGAGTTTATAGTATCATATAACTTGTAGTAGAATGGAGTTGCAGAGAGAGAATAGGTCCATAGTAGAGATTGCTAAGTTTATGGTTCATGATTTAGATATCCATATGTTTCTTTGGGCAAAAGCTTCTAGTGCTCTAGTCTACAGACCGAACAATTTCCCCTCATAGTGTTGTAGGACAAGACTCTAGAGGAAGCTTTTACAATGGAGAAACTAGATGTTTCTCATTTCAGAGTGTTTGGGAGTAAAGTTTTCATTCTAGTTGGCTACTGTGAGACATTTAAGGCTTATATGTGTTCCATCTTAGAGGAAGATAGTGGAGAGTTGGGATGTGAAGGTGGATGAGGATGCATGTTTTTTCATGTCCCATAAGCCTTTAGCAGTAGTTGAGAGAACATTTGCTGTGCCAATTGTTGATCCACATGATTCGAGGAGTACATGTTTAGATCAAGTAGGTTTCAGTACAAGTACAAAGACAACTTTACCCCTTAGGACAATTAGGAAAGCCTAAATGACATCAAAAAACATTGTAGGAGACAAAGGAGCAAGTTGGTGTTCTAAAGACTTAATTTTAGGAAGGTCAGCGTCCTAAGAAGCTTCCCAAATATGTCGTACTAATGTCTTATATCATTGATGCAGAGAATTCAATTATGAGGATGCAACAGGGCAACATGCATGGCAAGATGGTCTGCAATTTGTCCGAAACTACTCGCACAATGAAGAGCTTATTGAGAGCTTTCCAACACATTTTGAACGGAGTCAAATTGACTTTGTATGCAAAAGTTATGGCCCGCTGAAGCCAAAACCAAATAGGTTAGATGGTTTGCAATCTGTCCGAAACCGCTCACACAAAAAAGAGCTCGTTGAGAGATTTCCAACGCATTTATAACGAGGTCAAACCAACTTTGTATGCAAAAGTTATAGCCCGTTGAAGCAAAAGCCAAACAAACAAAAAATGTGCATAGGTACAGTGATGACATCATCATGCTGATTGGACCTGCAAAGGTGGACCAATCAGGGCCAGACACGCGGACCAATTAGGCAGTGATATGTGGTAGAGAGAATGTAAACGGGTTGGTTTGGTTTTTGGCCTCCGGTCTTCGACGGTTGAGTGTGGGGCCCACGCTATTTGCCAACTAGGGGCCCATTAGCCGATGGGGTCCTCTTTTTGTAAGGAGAGGGACCCTGCCGCCTATATTCACATTACCATGGTGACATAATTACATATACACCCTTACAACTCCTTTGACTTGATGCATCGTGGGACTAAATCCCATTGAGTTTTCAAAGTTTGGCACCCAATCCAAGTGGAGAGCTCTCAGGCCAACACGTGGCATCCGGAACAACCGCCAAGCGTCCAAGACCAATGCACCGAAGCCAATGTGACCACAACTATCATGGGCCAAGCTCGAAACTTCCACCGAGACCGAGTTGCAAGTGTGGAGCAAGGTGAGTCAAGGGTGGTGCACATGACTGCTACAAAGGAGGGGAAAGACTATTTTTAAGCCTTTATTCATCTCACGTCCCAAGCAATATGGGACTAAAACCTGTCAAATACGCTAAGAAAAGTGCAAGGCTTATCAAAAGCGTTAACAAAATGCTAAGGTGTGGGAGTGGGGATCGATCCCATCACCCCATGCGACCCATTTTTGGGTCTTACCAACTTTGCTACGCCACTTTTGGTGGATTAAACAAAAGTTTTTTGTTTTATCCCTTAAAATTTGGGATTATATGCTAAAAATAAAGCATATGAAGGCTAGTCCTAAGGGATTTGAACCCGGATCTCTTGAGTAAAAAAAGTAAGCCTTAGCCATTCGACCAAAGACATTGGAAACACTATAAAAAGGCCGATATTGTATTTGAATGAGTAAGTTTTTAACCATTTTTAATGGTATTAGCCTCTTTGTAAAGGGAGAAAAATAGTTAAATGCGGGAAATTCTTGCCAAATGGAGATTATGAACTTGAAAGTTCCTAGAGATAGAGATTATCTGCAAATTGAAGCTCCTTTTTTGGGAGGGATAACCCGCTATTAGAGAAGATTTTGATATAAAAAGTTGTATTTTTGCATTATTTAATCAATCGGTTCGTGTTTTGGCAACCTGGAGACATAGTCTAAGTTGGACGAACTCCGTTATCAATTTGCTATGTAGTGTTTTTTGTTGTATTTCAATTGCTGTTTTAGATCATTATTAGTATGATTTTTTAAATTTAAGCCAATTTTTTATGTATTTATGGGAAATTATGGAAAATTGAGAAAATCAAGTTTAGCATCCGAAATTGGTGAATTAGTGAGCGTTTGCATGAACTAACAATTTTTGGATCAAGTTTGGTATCAATTAAGCCAATTTTCAATGTAAAAGATGGAAAAATTGAGAAATTATTAAAGTATTAGAAAATGGAGAAAATGATGAATTTTATTTAAAATGCCCATTTTCGGATCAAGTTTGGTGTCAGAGCCGTTTTTTCCAAAGTGTTGCTAACACCTTTTCTACTTTATATTCTTCCAGTTCAAATTTGTAGTTTGGAAAGGCAAGTTTTTTGGTTGCAAAAATGCAACCATGGGCAGAACTCTGAAGAGAGAAAGGCTTCAAGAGTTTGAAATCATAAACCGACAGTCAAGAGGAAAACTCTGAATTAAGAAAAAGGTGACAAATCTTAGAGGATGAGAAGCAAGAGTTGCAAAGATCATTTGGTGTTTTATGGATTTTTTTGTCATGGGAATCATCATGGAATTGCAACTTGAGTTGTAAGCCAAGAAATAGATCTTGGAAAAATTCCAGAATGGTGAAAGAGTGGAGGAGAAAGAAGAGTCTACCATGCAAAAGAGACAACTCTCTACCACAAATGCACAAACCATGACCGAGGTATGCACTGTAAGTAATTCACTGTGTTCCCTTTCTTCCCATCAAGATGTAGATGTTGCTTTTGGTGAATTTGAGAATCAATAGCCAAGATGAGTTGGCTCTAAGTTGTTAACCAAGATGAGTTTTGATGGAAAGGGCCTCAACATCAATAGCCAGGGATTGACTAATCCTATACAGGTTGAGGAAAAACCTTGTTATGCAGGTTTGAGATATTTTAGTGGCAATGGAGAAGTTGGAGAATGCTCTAAGATAGCTGAAGCAAGAAAAACTTTTGAAAGAAAAGAGCTCAAGCCACTAGTCTGCAAAAACAACCCATACAAGGTAATGGCAAAAATCGTTTTGTCAAAACTAATGAAAATATTGTTTCTTTGAAGAATGGGTAGGCCTCTCATGATGATTGCGAGAGCGAACCTAAGCTGGAATCAATAAGGGGACAACCGTCCAATCATGGGAAAAACATCAAGAAAGAATGCAAGGCATCTCCAAAGAGAGATGAACATCCCCAAGGAGGAGATAAAACATTTTCCCCTCATCATACTTGCACAAAGGGAAGTCCTAAAAGGTATGGCAAGTATACGTACTCCAACGTTTACTTCGATTATGAGAAGAATGACTTTGAAATACAAAAATCTTGGTATACATTTCCATGTACTTTTTGTGGACTGAATAACCATTGTGTGGCCATGTGTTGGAAGAGAAAGTCCATTCAGAGGAAGCCTATGTCCTTTAAGGAGGCAAGTTGTAAAGACCAATTTCCAAGTCAAAATGTGGAGAATGGCAAGAAGGGCTCATTGTCCAAGAAAATGGGCAAGAATTATTGCACTCATTGGAATATGAGTGGCCATTGGGTTGACAAGTGTTGGAATCTTCATCCACAACTTTGTTCAAATACCGACAAGAAGAAAGTTGTGCAAACACCTATCCAAGAGGCTAGGTGTTTGCACAACTTAGCCCAAGAGGCAGCCCATGAAGAAGCCCACTTATCCAAAGAAGATCCCATCAAAAGGGAACAACCCAAAGAGGAGCATCCATCAGCTTAGTATATTTGCATAGCTAAGTTTTGTTTAACATGCTTGTAGCACCTCCAAATCACTTTTTGGGTTTCCATAGTTGAAGAAGGATGAAAGAAACTAACTCTATTTGTATGAACAAGTGTGGAGGTAGATCACTCATTGAGGTGAAATATGGAGTAGTCATCCAAGTTGAGAAACACATTATGAGTAGTCCGTTATACGAGGTTGTATCATTTTATATTTTGCATTCTCATGTTCATGTTGACATTAAAGTTAACATGTTTTGCTTACCACTTCTTTTAGCATTTGACAAGAAGGGTAAAGAAACACTCTATTGAGAGAGAACTTCAAACAAAAGTTTTCAAAATCAATTTTTGGGGTATGACAACAGTAGAGAGGCATGTTTATGGGCATTTATATTATGCACTTGAGCCGAAGTGTACTTCCAAGAGGGAGACGAAGTGACATGAAATCAACATGAGAAGTGCTTCTTGCATGGTGAGTAGCACTATTATTTTTTGGATGTATGTTGGCATCCATTTCCTTTCATTGAAATATGTCCTTTCATTGGAATATCTCCTTTCAATGCATGTGCAATTGTTTATAAGAACGTTTTGTAAGACCCACATTCGAGCAATGTGTGTAAATGGAATTGTAGTTACAATCCATGTATGTTACATTTAATTGTAAGATCCCAAGAAGGAAATTTGTACAAGTAGTTGTTATAACACCACTTATTATGCAATGTAATTTTTTGTCCTTATTAAGAGTATTAAATAGCAAGGAGAATACATCTCTTAATGGGAGAGCTTCATTCTAGCTTACAAGCAATGTAGAGGCTAAGAGAATCCACTAAGAAGAACAAAACTTCGAGAGTGCAAGGTCATTTGGTAGAGATGAGAGGGAGTCACGAACTCTCTTGTCACTTGGGTTTGCAAGTTTCAGTTTAGGGGCAGCTAATCTCCAAGAGTTAAGAAATAAAGTACTTTCATACATGCAAAGGTACTCCGTGAAAACTTGAAACCATATGAGCCTCTTATGATCATGGATAAAGGTGAGAAAGTTCAAGCTCGATCTGTTGATGATTTTTCTACCGAATACTTGATGAGTTGCAAGAAGAGGTTGTTCTTGACAGAAGAGAGCTAGAAAATGAAGGAGCTGCACCTTCAATTATTTTCTGAGTGAAGCAGACTTTTGGTGGTCCAAAAGCTTTTTAGTGGGAGTGATCTGAAAGGATACCCACACCAAACAGGTAAGATGGTCTGCAATCTGTCTGAAATTCCTCGCACAACGAAGAGCTCGTGAAGAGCTTTCTAACGCATTTTAAACGGGGTCAAATTGACTTCGTATGTAAAAGTTATGGCCCGCTGAAGCAAAAGCCAAACATGAAAAAATGTTCATAGGTATAGTGATGATGTCATCATCCTGACAGGACTCACCCTATAGAGGTAGACCAATCAGGGCTTGACACATGGACTAATCAAGCAGTGACATGTGGCAAAAAAAAATGCAGATGGGTTGGTTTGGGTTTTGGCCTCTGATATTGGACGGTTGAGTGTGGGGCTCACGCTATTTGTAGGCTGGGGGCCCAACAATCGGTGGGGTCCTCTTTTTGTAAGAAGGGGAACCTTGCCGCTTATATTCACATTACCATGGTGGCATAATCGCAGATAAACCCTTACAACTCCTTCAAATTGATGCATGTGGGACTAAATCCCATTGAAGTTTTAATGTTTGGCGCCCAATCCAAGCAGAGAGCTCTCAGGCCACCACGTGGCATCTAGAACAACCACTAAGTGTCCAAGATCAACGCACCAAAGCCAACATGACCATAGCTGTCATGGACCAGGCTTGAAACTTCCACTGAGACCGAGTTGTAAATGTGGAGCAAGGCGAGTCAAGGGTTGTCCACATGACTGCTACAGAGAAGGGGAAAGACTATTTTTATCCCTTTATTTATCTTACGACCCAAACAATATGGGACTAAAACCTATCAAATGTACTAAGAAAAGCGCAAGGCTTATCAAAAGCCTTAACAAAATAATAAGGCTTGAGAGTGTGGATCGACCCCATCACTCCATGTGACCCATTTTTGGGTCTTACCAACTTTGCTACATCACTTTTGGTGGCTTAAATTCAAGAATTTTGTTTTATCCCTTAAAATTCGGGATTATATGCTAAAAATAAAACATATGAAGGCTATTTCTAAGGGATTTGAACCTGGGTCTCTTGAGTAAAAGAGATAAGCCTTAGCCATTCAACCAAAGTCATTGGAAACACTAAAAAAGGCCATTATTGTATTTGAATGAGTAAGTTTTTAACTATTTTAACGGTATTAACTCTTTTGTAAAGGGAGAAAAACAGGTAAATACGGCAAATTTGTGTTAGGTGGAGATTATAAACTTGAGAGTTCTTAGAGATATAGATTATCTGCAAATTGACGCCCCTTTTTAGGAGAGAGCCTGTTATTGGAGAAGATTTTGGTGTAAGAAGTATTTTTGCATCATTTAATCAATCGGTTCATGATTTGGCGGACTTAGAGACATAGTCTAAGTTGGACGAACTTCGTTATGAATTTGTTGAGTATTGTTCTCTGTTGTATTTCAATTACTTGCGGTTTTAAATCAGTATTAGTCTGATTTTTTTAATATTAAAGCCAATATTTATATATTTACGGGGAATTACGGAAAATTGAGAAAATAAAGTTTAATATCCGAAATTGGTGAATTAGTGAGCGTTTGCATGAACTAACAATTTTGGATCAAGTTTGGTATCAATTAAGCCAATTTTCAACGTAAAAGATGAAAAAATTGAGAAATTATTAAAGAATTCGAAAATGGAGAAAATGATGAATTTTATTTAAAAGGCCCATTTTCGGATCAAATGGTCTGTAATCTATCCAAAACTGATATGAAAATGGATGTTTTAAATAAAACTCATTATTTTTTCCATTTTCAAATACTTGATCAATTTTCTCAAATTTTCCGTAAAATTGACATTATTAAAAATCAGTATGTAAAACTGAAATCTGCTTCCAAACTTGATCCAAAGTGCTTAGTTTATGCAAATGCTCACTAATTCACCAATTTCGGATACTAAGCTTGTTTTTTCTCAATTTTCGGGAAATACGTAAAATTTGGCGTAATACTTTAAAATTAGATTCAATACTGATTAAAAGTAGCAAGCAAAAGATAATAACAGATAACAATATGAATTGAATTGATAACGGAGTTCGTCCAACTTGGACTACATTCTTGGTCTGCCAAAACACAAATCGATTGATTAAATGATGCAAAAATATGATTTCTTACATCAAAATCTCTCCCAATACGGGGCTATTTCTCCCAATAAGAATCTTCAATCTGCAGATAATCTCTGTCTCTAGGAGCTCTTAGGTTCATTATCTTCACATGATACAAATCTCCTGCATTTACTTGTTTTTCTCCATTTATAAAGGGGTTAATACTGTTGAAAATGGTTGAAAAACTTACTCATCATATACAATAATGGTCTTTTTATAGTGTAGTGGTCATGTGGACCACCCTTGACTTGCCTTGCTCCACGCTTGCAATTCGGACTCGATGGGAGTTTCAAGCTTGGTCTATGACAACTGTGGTCACAAAGGCTTTGGTGCATTGGTCTTGGACACTTGACGGTTGTTTTGGATGCCACGTGGTGGCTTGAGAGCTCTCCACTTGGATTGGGCACCAAACTTTGAAAACTCAATAGGATTTGGTCCCACACACATCAAGTTGAAGGAATTGTAAGGCTTATATGCAATTCTACCATCATTGTAATGTGAATATAAGCAGCAGGGTCCCCCTCCTTACAAAAAGAGGACCCCACCGGTTGATGGGCCCCCATACTTGACCGTCAAATACCGGAGGCCAAAAACTAAACCAACCCATTTTCATTCTCTTTGCCACATGTCATTGCTTGATTGGTCCACGTGTCAGGCCTTGATTGGTCCACCTTTACATGTCTAGTCAACATGACGATGTCATCATTGTACCTGTGCACATTTTTTGCTTGTTTGGCTTTTGCTTCAGCGGGCCATAACTTTTGCATACGAAGTCGGTTTTACCCCGTTCAAAATGCGTTGGAAAAATCTTGACGAGTTCTTCGCAGTGCGAGCAGTTTCAGATAGATTGCAAACCATCTAACTTGTTTGGTGTGTGTATCCTCCCGGATCACTCCTCCCCACTAAAAAGTTTTTGGATCACCAAAATTTTGTTTCACTTAGAAAATAAGTGAAGGTACAACCCCTTCATTTTTTGGCTCTCTTTTCTGTCAAGAACCTCTTCCTACAACTCAAGTATTTAAGAGCAAAATCATCAACAGAAGGAACTTGAACTTTCTCACCTTAATCAATGATCATAGGAGGCTCATATGGTTTCAAGTTTTCATGGAGTACCTCGACATGTATGAAAGTACTTTGTTTCTCAGCTCTTGGAGACTGACTGCCGCCAAATTGGAACTTGCAAACCTAGGTGTCAAGAGAGTTCATGACTCCCTCCCATCTCTACCAAATGACCTTTCGTCTCGGTGTCTTGCTCTTCTTCTTGGCGGATTCTGTTAGCCTCTGCATTGCTTGTAGGCTAGAATGAAGCTTTCCCATTAAGAGATGCTGTTGTATTCTCCTTGCTATTCAATATTCTTAACAAGGGCAGAAAATTTCATTACATAATAAGTGATGTTATAATTGTTACCACTTGTACAATTTGCCCTTCTTGGGGTATTACAATCAAATGCAACATACATGGATTGTAAAAACAATTCCATTTACAAACATTTCCTGAACTTGGGTCTTTCAAAACGTGCATATAAACAATTGCACATACTTTGAAAGAACATATTTCAATATACGTCCCTAAAACAACAATGCTCTTATTGAGTGCTACTCACCATGGAAGCATTTCTCATGTTGATCTCATGACACTTTGTTTCTTTCTTGGAATAACAACTCGACTCATGTGCATGCTATAAGATGCCCATCAACATGTCTCACTACAGTTGTCTTACCCGAAAAACTGATTTGGAGAACCTTTGTTTGGTAGTTCTCTCTTAACGGAGTGCCTCTTCACCCATCTTGTCAAATGCTACAAGAAGTGGTAAGCAAAACATGCTAATATCAAGGTCAACATGAACATGAGAATGTAAAATGGAAATGATACAACATCTTATAATGGGCTGCTCATAACGTACTTCTCAACTTGGATGGCTGCTCCATAGTTACCCTTAATGAATAATCTACCTCCACACTTGCTTATACAAATAGGGTTAGTTTCCTTCATGTTTCTTTAACAACGGAAACCCAAAAAAGTGATTTGGAGGTGCTACATAAGCATGCTAAACAAAACTTAGCTATGCAAATATACTATCCATGGAACGAAATAGTTTTTTACCGACCCATTCTAATGGTTGCTCCCTCTTGATGGGATCTTCTTTGGATAGGTGGGCTTCTTCATGGGCTGCCTCTTGAACTGTTGGTGTTTGCATAACTTTTTTTGTGTGGGTATTTAGACAAAGTTGTGGATGAAGATTCCAACACTTGCCAACCTAATGGGCACTCATATTGCAATGAAAACAATAATTCTTGCCCATTTTCTTGGATAATAAGCCTTGCTTACCAATCTATACATTTTGATTTGGGGAGTGGTCTTTACAACGAGTCTCCTTCCTCTTGAAGGGCATGGACTTCCTTTGGATCGACTTTCTCTTCCAACACATGACCACATAATGGTTATTCATTCCACAAAAAGAACATAGATATGTATACCAAATTTTTTGTGTTACATGCCTATTCTTCTCATAATTGAAGTAAACATCGGAGTATTTATGCTTGCCATACCTTTTAGGACTGCCTTTTGTGCAAGTATAATGAGGGGAGAATATGTTATCTCCTCCTTTGGGATGTTCATCTCTCCTTGGAGATGCTTTGCACTCTTTTTGGATGCTTTTCCCATGATTGGAAAGCTGTCCCCTTCTTTATTCTAGCTTGCATTCACTATCACCATCATCTTGAGAGGCCTGCCCATTCTTTAGAGAAACAATCTCCTTATTAGTTTTGACAAAACAATTCTTTGCATTACCTTGTATGGGCTATTTTTGTAGATCTAGCGTCGTGGGCCGTTTTCTTTTAGAAGTTTTTCTTTCTTCAACTGTCTTAGAGCATCCTCCAACTTCTCCTTTGTCACTAATATATCTCAAACTTGCATAACAAAGTCTTTTCTCAACCTGTATGGGATTAGTTATTCCTTGGCCACTGATACCAAGACTCTTTCCATCAAAACCCATCTTGATTAACAACTTGGAGCCAATACCCCGAGTATGCTTATCAAATTCACCAAAAGAAGCATCTACATCTTGATGGGAAGAAAGAGAAAACAATGTAATGGTTATAGTGCATACCTCAGTCATGGTTTGTGCATCTATGGTAGAGGGTTGTCTCCTTTGCATGGTAGAGTCTTTTTTCTCTTTCATTCTTTCATTATTTTGGAATTTTGCCAAGATTTTTTCCTTGGCTTGCAACTCAAGTTGCAATTCTGTGATGATTCCCATGAGACATCAACTGATCTTGCATCTCTTGCTTCTTATCCTCCAAGAGCTGCCACCTTTTTCTTAATTTAGAGTTTTCCTTTTGAATCTATTGGTTTATGCTTTAGAGATCTTGAAGCTTTTCTCTCTTCAAAGCTTTGCCTATGGTTGTATTTTTGCAACCAGAAACCTGCATTTCCAAATTGCAAACTGAACAAATGGAAGAATCTAAAGCGGAAAAGGTGTTAGCAATGCTTTGGAAAATCTGCTCTGATACCAAACCTGATATGAAAACGGGCGTTTTAAATAAAATTCATCATTTTCTCCATTTTCAAATACTTAACCAATTTTCTCAATTTCTCGTAAAATTGGCCTTTTATTAAAAATCAATATTTAAAACTAAAATTTGATTCCAAACTTGATCCAAAGTGCTTAGTTTATGCAAACACTCACTAATTCACCAATTTCAGATACTAAGCTTGTTTTTCTCAATTTAACGTAAATTTATAAAAATTGGAATATTATTTAAAATCAGATTCAATACTGATTAAAAACAGTAAGCAAAAGATAATAACAGAGAACAATGCAAACTAAATTGATAACAAAGTTCGTCCAACTTGGACTACATCTCTGGGTCTGCCAAAACACGAATTGATTGATTAAATAATGCAAAAATATAACTTCTTACATCAAAATCTCTCCCAGTACAGGGCTATCTCTCCCAATAAGGGATGTTAATCTGTAGATAATTTCTGTCTCTAGGAGCTCTCAGGTTCATAATCTTCACCTGACACAAATCTTCTGCATTTACCTGTTTTTCTCCCTTTACAAAGGGGCTAATACTCTTAAAAATAGTTAAAAACTTACTCGTCAAATACAAAAATGATCTTTTTAAGTGTTTTCAATGTCTTTGGTTGAATGGCTAAGGCTTATCTCTTTTACTCAAGTGATCCGGGTTCAAATCCCTTAAGAATAACCTTCATATGCTTTTAGTTTTAGCCACCAAAAGTGATGTAACAAAGTTTGTAAGACCAAAAAATGGGTTGCGTGGTGTGATGAGGTTGATCCCCACTCCCACGCCTTAGCATTTTGTTAAGGATTTTGATAACCTTTGTACTTTACTTAGCGCATTTGAGGGTTTTAGTCCCATATTGTTTGGGACGTGAGATGAATAAAGGCTTAAAAATAGCCTTTCCCCTCATTTGTAGTAGTCTTGTGGACCACCCTTGGCTTGTCTTGCCCCACGCTTGAATTCCGTCTCGGTAGAAGTTTTGAGCTTGGTCCATGACAGCTGTGGTCACTTTGACTTTGGTGCGTTGGTCTTGGACACTTGGTGGTTGTTCTGGATGCCACGTGTTGGCCTGAGAGCTCTCCACTTGGATTGGGCGTCAAATTTTTAAAAAACTCAAGGGGATTTAGTCGCACATGCATCAAGCTGAAGGAGTTGTAAGGGTTTATATGTAATTTTGCCACCATATTAATTTGAATATAGGTGGTAGGGTCCACCTCCTTACAAAAAGAGGACCCCACCAACTGATAGGCCCCCAACAGGAAAATATCGTGGGCCCCATATTCGACCGTCGAAAACTGGAGGCCAAAAACCAAACCAATCCATTTGCATTCTCTCTACCACATGTCATTGCCTGATTGATCCACATGTCAGGCTCTGATTGATCCACCTCTACATGTTTAGTTAGCATGATGGTGTCATCACTGTACCTGTGCACATTTTTTGCCTGTTTGGCTTTTGCTTCAACGGGCCATAACTTTTGCATACAAAGTTGGTTTGACCCCATTCTAAATGCGTTGAAAAGCTCTCTATGAGTTCTTCACTGTGTGGGCAGTTTAAGACAGATTGCAAACCATCTGACCTATTTGTTGTTGATATCCTCCCGGATCAAAATACAATTCTATCATAAATAATGATGTGTGGGAGAGAGTGCCGCGGCCAACAGGGAAGTTAGTGGTGATTCCAGGTGGTTGTACAAGATGAAGCATGTAGCTGATGGCAACATAGAGCACAAATCTTGGTTTGTAGCTAGAGGGTTCTCACAAAGAGAGGGAATTGAAAATGAGGAAACCCTTGTTCCACCTACTAGCTATAGTTCTATCAAGACCATTATATCTTTAGCTGCTGGTTTTGGTTGGTAGCTACATCAGATGGATGTTAAGACAACTTTCTTGAATGCCCTAATCAAGGAAGAAGTGTACATTAATTTATTGAGAGGATCTGAGGTGGATGGGCAAGAAACCCATGTGTGCAAGTTGAAGAAATATCTTAACGGGCTAAAGTAGGCACCATGTGCTTGGTACTCTAGGATTTACGAGTACTTGCTAGGTTTGGGCTTCACCAAAACAACTGTAGACCCCAATTTTTATTATTTATTTGATGGATATGATTTGTTGATTTTGGGTCTGTATGTAGATGATCTGATACTTAAAAGGAGTTGAAAGCATCTTATTGCAAGGTTCAAGGAAGAGTTGGCCAGTGAATTTGACACGAATGATGTTGGATTGATGCACTATTTCTTGTGTCTAGGGGTGTGACAGATGACAAGTGAGGTTTTTCTTGGGCATGGAAAATACACATTTGGTATTTCAAAGAGGTTCTAGATGATGGATTGCAAACCCATCGCCACTGTGATACCGAATCTAATGTTACGTGCTGAATTGAATTCAAACTTTGGTGGATCATTCGGTGTACAGGTAGTTGATTAAGTCCTTGAAGGTAGATTAAATGGGTTGTTACAAAGCATGTGCCCCAATACTTGAAGAGCATAGTACATTTTGGTCTTAGATATGCAGGGGATGATGAGTTGATGTTGCAAAGATTCATTGATTTTTATGAGGCCGGAGATGTAGGCTACATGAAGAGTACTTCAGGATGTTGTTTCAATTTGGGTTAAGGAGTCAAATGTTGGTTCAATAAGAAGCAAAATTTAGTGGCATTGAGTTTCGTAGAGCTAGAGTACATGGAAGCCAACACTGCTAGCTGTGAAGCCATCTAGCTTCACAAGTTGATTACAAAGATGACAGGTGAGAAAATGGAGCCAACTGTCATTTTCTGTGACAATTCGAGCTGTATCAAACTCTATAAGAATCCAATATTTCAAGAACACTCTAAGCACATTGACATTAGACATCACTTTCTCAGAGACAAAGTTTAGAAGGGAGTAATTGCTCTAGACTATGCGCTGACAAACTAGCAGGTTGCATGCATTTTGACAAAGGGGAAGTTAGAGATGTTCCGAAAGAGACTGGGATTGGTGGAGACCACATTTCTCAGCTCAGAGACCTGGAAACGCCTCAGAGGCCCCCATGCCTGCATACGAACATACCCAGTATGGCTACGGGTACCAATACAAGACTGGAATGTCTTGGAAATGTACCATAGTCCTGGGTACGACCTGCACAATTGTACCTTGGATGTACCTGTCCCATATCACTTTATAACTTATATAATTACATTATTTGAATGATTTCTTGGTGATACTGAGAAATATGCATAAACTCTTCACATGACAATTTACTGCTGAAAATGGAACATTGCTACATCTAGAACCACCATGAGAGACGGAGAACCCAGAGTTTGAATAATCCATATTGATTGGTCTAAAGCAATTGTTGAACATGAGGCTCACACATGAAACCAAAATTTGTCTTCGTGAAGCATGATTATGTCCTGGATGGCATTTTGACAAGAAGCTCCGGTTTGTTTACAATCAGACCATGTTATCATTAAAAATGGGTTCCGTTCAATCAAAACATCCTCCAATTTGATTAATTCTGTAGCACATCTCAGAAGCATATAAACAATGTGGAATCATGAATAATATCATTCTGGCATTTGATCAAACAATTTGCAGACCTTCACCAAATACTTGACATTCTCATGTTTTTCTGTGTTCTCACCGCTTCATGACTCCATATTTCAGAGCGATAAATTTAATCCTCATTTGAATGATCTGGAAGGTTTATGAGGCCATGAAAGTGTGGCAGAAGCAATTTTAGATAGTTTCAAAAGAAAATTTCTTTGGAACTCCTCTGGAGGTGGATAAAATAAATCAGACCATCATAGTAAACAAATTTACCATCATTGTGAAGAAGCCTGGGAGAAGAACGGATGGTCAAAGTTTCAAAGATTTTTGATGGATGGAACAATAGTGATGAGCAAATGTCCTTCTGGGGCATGTAGGGCAAACCAAAACATTCATGGAGAGGAAAATGAATATGCTTGGAGCAGAATGGACTTGCACTTTTTCTTATTTATGTTTTCAACTTGGTTTGGGCGCATATAAGGAGTGTTTTGAGAACTTTTAAATGTCTTGGGGCATATATGAAGAGTTGTTTGGGAACCAAATTCACTTAGACACACTTGAATTGTTGTTTAGGAGCCAAAAATTGCTCTTGGGGGCACTTTTTGGAACTAAAATCAACTTGGGTGCTCTTGGAAGACCACTTAAGAACCACTTTTCATCCTAGGTGCACCTTGCAATCACTTTAGGCACTAAAATAATAATAAAAACGCACCTTATAAGCACTTTAGGAACTGGTTTTCACCTTGGGCACACTTGAGGAGCACTTTAGGAACCAATAACATGACATAAGTGCACTTCATAAGCATTTTGGGAACTAAAAAGTGCATAAAAGACTCCCTTGGTGCGCTTTTGGAACTTGTTAGCGAGTAAGGCGCACATGGAAGGAATTCTAGAAACTAAAATAATGATAAGAGTGCACTCCCAATGCAATTTTAGAATAAAAGGTTCCTAGGCACATCTTGGGTGAGTTCTAGGAACTTGAAAAAGTGCATGGGTGGACCTTAGGAGCATTTTAGGAACTATTTTGGTGCGGAAGCAATCTTACAAGAGGTTTTGGGAACTTGTTGAGTGCGAAAGCGGGCTTGCAATGCCATTTTGAACCTCTAGAATCATTAAAACATTCCCGTAATGGATCTTGGAAAAGAAAAGCACTTTGAGTAAGCTCTCGAAACAAAAGTAGCTTGAGCATGACAAAGTGCGGGAGCTACACAAAGAATTAACAAGCTTACAGGGTGCAAATAGAGACAAGTAGATTGGATAAGACAAACTTAAGGATCATTATAGAGCAACTGTACTAGTGCGAGAATATCCTGAAGCAAAATACATGCCAAGTTAGAATTTTTTTTTAAAATGGTTGCAAAATTTTTGGCATGACAACAAGGGCACTAAAAGGTGGGTTTGACAATGTTCATCTTTGCCATGTCTATCCAAAATTTACCACTACCCATGAGTTAATTTCCTCAGATCCCCAAGAAAAAATTAAAACCATGAATACAGATAGGCTAAATAAATACATGGGAATGTAGTTATATGTGCAAGCCCTAGCATTATTATTGGTGTGGTATCCATGCGCGCCCATGGGTTGTGAGTTATATTAGCAAAACCGTGTCCAACTATCCCAAAAATGTATCATGCTACTGCAATGGTTGTAGGAGAAAAATGCTAGGGCTTCCACTGGGTAGTGCAAAAGATAATTCCATCATCTGATCCAATAATCTCCTATCATCTTCTTATTCCATTTCTTACGGATCTGCCAACGTAGGTTTACCCAGATCATGCAAACTAATTATAAGACATTCAAACATTAGTAAAGAGAAGATAGGTAAATCAAGACTTGTTAATGATCACAACATCATATTTGGTTTAATGACAATCAAATGTATCGCTGCATAGGTGAGGAGAAAGTGAACTGCAAGTTATTCTCACAAAGTTCAACCCTTTGTGTTATGGCTTTGGCACTCTATCTTCATATGTGTACTAAGGTTATGGAGTGGCTGCTTTGTGACACACAGCCTTTATCTTTTCTTTGACAACCTCCAAAATTTTTGTAGGCTGACTAATTAGGTCCTAAGCTCAGTGACTGCATTTACCGAATTTCTGGATTTCATCCCAGAAATTCAAAATTTGGCTTTTTTCAAATCACAAAAAAATATCGTCAGAAATCGCGATTTTGTTCGCACAACTGTTGGATGAATTTTTTTTATTGAAATTCGTATAAAATTGCATTTAAATCAGTGTTACGCGGGGATATGTCCCCCCACTTTTCCTTACGTCTTGGACGTCCCGGGTACTTGGGGACGGGGACACGACGTTTCCCCGCCGTCCCGCTTTTCCAGAAAAAAGGGGGATGTCCCCCAAAAACATGGAACGCACCCGGGACGTCCCGGGTGCAAGGAGTCATTGGGGGCGTCGTGATGTCCCCTACGACCCTGCCGCTTTTCCAACTTAAAACCCAAACATGCATGCATTTCTGACCACAAAAATATGTCATTCATGCAACAATAATTGGCTAAATGGCATTCAGATCACAATTCATAGGACATTTAGGCCCATGCCGATTCTATTTGTACCATAGTTCCTGTCCAAAAGCTTTTAACAACAAAGTAGCAACCATTAGACTAGGACTGAAAGCCTACACCTCACATTTGTTTGTTTTCTGCACGCTTGTTCTTTAATGCAAATTCTAAGTGAAGAAAGCGAGCTCCAGACATTTTCATCTTCAACCTTCTTTAGCTAAAAGACAGTTTGCTATGTCAAGGACATATTTCAGTTTCTTAATTTAAAAATTTAATCTCACATTTTTTGTGTCAGAAGCTTCTAGGTATGATGAATTTTCCCCTATAGCTGCCTGCTAGAATACAATTCAATCATTGGTTATGCATAATACAATGGATCTTTTCATAATAGAGAGGTTCTACCTTGCACTTGAAGTGAATGGATTGTTTAGCACTGTGCTACCAGCTTCTATTGTACTAACTGTTCCAATCTAATATTTCATAGCATATGTAGGTGTACTCTTCTCATGTTGACAATTGATTATTGAAAAGTAAGACTTGTTTTTAATTTTCAGCTTTAGTCTTTCATTGTCATGTTGAAGTTTTGAACATTGAATATATATATATATATATATATATAGCATTTTGGACCTTGGCTTATGTTATGAATAATTGAATTAATCATTAATGGTTTCAATCTTCAAACTTTCAATTTTAAGTCTTAGTTTATTGAATTATTCATGTTATATTTGTAAAATTATATATATTTTTTATTAGCCGTCCACCCGCTGTCCCCAAATTTTCAAAAACATTTGCCGTCCCGGAAACCCCGTCCTTATGTCTTGACGTCCCGGAGTCTTAGGTAACTATGATTTAAATTCATGTTTTAGGGTTCAACGCATCCAGGGTTTCAATTCATTAGTATTTAGGGTTTTAGTGAAAAGGAACCCTGGTGAGTTCGCTGTGCTGAACTAGAAGTCTGGAACCAACGCTAAAGGTTCAAACGATTCACAAAATCCCATTTGAAGCAGTGCTGAAGGCTCAAGCTATTCAGCTGCGTTCAAGAGCCTTGTCCAATAACACTCCCAATCCCAAGTAAAACTTATGTTTCGATGACTTCAGTCAGCCTTTGGCTCTTTAGGGCATAATTTTTTTAATTCAACATGTTTGTAAAAGTTTAATGTTTTATTAAGTTTTGAGCTAATGTTTTAAATTTAATTATTAAATATGGTTTATAGTTTATAATTTATTATATTTAATAAAATCGTCAACTCTTTAGTCATCAAACTATAATTCAATAATTAATGTTATTTGCTAATACTTTATAATTTTTAATAAAGTCGTTAACTCTTTATTTATTGAACTATGATCCAATAGTTAATAGTTTATAATTCAAAGAGTTAATAAAAAATAAAATAAATATTAAAAATTAATAATATTCAATGAGTTCTGATAATTATAATTTTATCATTTTAAATTTATATTGTTAAAATTATCTAACTTATAAATCTCAAGATCATAAGATCAAAGCTATTTTATGATCTTGAGGCTTACAAGATCATAATCTCAAGATCATAAGATCAAAGCTATTTAAATCTCAAGATCATAAGATCAAAGCTATTTTGTATGGGCCTTATACTATTTTCATTTTGCAGCAAATTGGGGAAAATACTTTTAGGTTGGATTTTCTGTCTCAACTTGGCATACATGATGTTGTGATTGTTAGTCAACTTAAGCTCAATGAGCCACCACATCAGGAGGATGAGGTTGTTATCTCCAATTTTAGGGACATTTTTCTGAATATTTTGTCTCTTACGGATGAGGATTCTCTTCTTGAAATGTCCATTGTCTGTAATAGGTGCAATTCCACTGCCACTTGGTTGCAAAGGCTCATTTCCAACTCAAGCTAATTGGATATCCTAGTCAACATTTGAGTAGATCTTGTAATGCTCAAAATTAAAATACAAGATCTAGGCCAAAGTGGGGCAAAAGCTTTTTGTTTTTAACATACACAACATAGTACCAAATACAAGAACAAGGATGAAGACAACTTGCAACCCCAATAAAGCTCTAAACAAGCACACAAACAAAGTAGTCTTCGTTGCAAGTTGAGCAAGGTACAAGAGGTCGCAATAACAAGGGCCAAGTTGTAAGATGATATCATGCAAAACACAAGGTCTTAATGACTTTTATCAAGGCTGGCCAAATCCACCCGGGCACATTCTAGTTTTTCACGTTGAGGGTTAGAAGGTCCACATAAATTCATAATGTAAAGTCCAAGGTGGGGTTGCTTTATGTTTTAACATTGAGTTTATTAGGGAAAGGTCCCTTAAGTGATAAGATCCCATTCAACAAAATTAGATATAACAAAGAATTAAAAGTACAAAATTAGGTTTCCCTCCAAAAGGGATGAGCGTTAAATCTCAACTATTTGACCTTTTACATCTCAACCTTCCAATCTCAAGAACCGTAAACATCTCTAGAGAAAATACAAAGAGTCTACACAAGCCTAGAGAGCCCAATTGCACACCATCTTCATGGCTTCCCTTATGGTCTCCCAAGCCGTCATCCCTTTCCTGTCGTGCATTTAGTTTAAAGACCATGGCTAACTCACGCCTTTTCTTGTTTTGTAAGTTCACCCCAAGGTGGGTTTTTGAGAGGATATGGGGAGTCATCCTAACATCCCTTTGCACGCCATCGTCATGGCTTTCTCTATGGCCTCCCAAGCCATAATCTCCTTACTTTCGTGCATTTAGGTTAAATACTGTGGCTAACTCATGCCTTTTCTTGTTTTGCAGGTACACCCCGAGGTGGGATTTCTGAGTGGATGTGGGGAGTCATCTCAACACCCCTTCACCACCATGGCCACTCATGGACCTTTGAGGCCACAACCAACGTGGGTGATGTCCTAAGGCCCCTAAGGCTTCCTAGTTGGCTGACCTCCTTGGTTTATCCTTCTTATAGGCCTAGGCATGCCAACCTTGCCGATCCCCAAATCATGGTGCCGTCGAGTTCGGCTGCTACTTGTCCAATCTCTTGCTCATATTTGTGACTTTAGCACCTTCTGCTCTATCAGGTTCAACCTTGGCGGCTAGGCTTGCAGTGAACTATCTAGGATTGACCTTGTCATCCTAGCTAGAGACAAACCCTCTGGGCCCCAAACTAACTCGTTTAGGCTTGACCCTACTGTTCGAACCTTCCCTTAAAAACCTCGACTCCACGACTCACCGGGATTTACTTGGCTTGCTGAGAGTGATGCTTGCTCCGGCTAGCTCGGCAGATCACCAGTTTACCTGCAACAATCTTCCTTGGGTTTCCGAGTTTGGGGTGTTGCTCACTAGCTAAACAACCTCCGCTCTGGCTTTGAAACTTGGGGCTATTCATACGCCACCAAGCTTGACACGGCTAACCCAAAAAACCCTACACAAAACCAACTCAATGCACCCACTTTGGGCCCCCTTATATGACCCCAATACTAACCTTGGACTGCCAACTTTATCTATTACATCCTTGATCGGTTTAGCTCAACTAGTTGGAAAAGCAAGCCCCCATTGGGGATTCCCTGTCCCTGACTCCTTGCACTGGCTAGCCTTAACTCGTTGACTTGGGATCACATATCAATGTCTCGAGGTTGGACCCTAGAGCCCTTTGCTAGTATCCTTGCCCCAAACTCGTTGATCTTGGGGACTTCATCAGGCTGCTCGGCTCACTATGCAAGCACTAAAAACCCTCTGACTTGTATGGGATGCCAGATCCTCAACTACTTACCCGGGGTTCAAAGCTCAGGACCTTTTAGCCTTAGTTTGGCTTTGCAAGCCCACTCCCTAGGTCTGGATTATAACTTTCAAATAATTATTGAAATTAAACTAGGAAGCCTACAAATCTGAAAAACATTGCATTAGATTTGAAAAATCAAACTCTACTTAGGAAAATAATGATTCTAGGAGAATGAGTAAAATTTGACGTACAATTCATTCCCGGAATGAAAATTTTAATGAGAAGGGTCAAGAAACATTTACTAACACAATTTTCATGTAATAAACCGGATTCATGACTAACATTTACATTCATACTATGCAATTTATCCCTCATTCAACCCCATAATCAGATTAATACCCAAGTATAATTCTTATTTGGCATCAATTTAAACCCTCTAAACACATGTTCATTTAGAATCTAGATCCATACTGACAACTAACAAGTACTTCATATTCCACATCAACAAATCACAACTCCTTTCCAATCCACTTTTCTTGAAGGTACAACAATTTATAAATCAAATCATATCAAATCATAACAATAAGGTGTAACATATATCCAACGGGAGTAAAATACAACAAACCCACACCACATAACAAATCTTTACATCGTATTCATGCTCACAAAGAGGTTAATTTCTAACAAGATACATAGGGCACAAGTCCATACAACCCCGCCAAATCAGGAGCATTGCCTCATGTAGAGAAGGTCTAACTCACTTCCAAACAACCAAGAGACAAGGTTGCTCACCTCTCAACCTATTTGACATCATCAAGTAGGAGACCCTGGCCAATCTTCAACACCAAGGTACCAAATACAAAGCTGCCACATGGGATCACAAGATGGACAACACAAGGATGCACATAGGAACTCCTTTAACAAGGCAAATATAAATTTAGACCAACAACTAGGAGAGGATAAATATCTTCTATATGCCACCTAAATGAACAAATTAACCACACAAACATCACCATACCGCTATGGACAACACAAGAATGAAAATAGGAACTTCTTTAACGAGGCATAGTTAAATTTAGAACAACTAGGAGAGGATAGAGATCTTCTATATGCCACCCACATGAACAAATCAACCACACAAACATCTCCATACCACCATAGTAACCCACGGGGTTATCCAATGAGAGGAGGGGACTATTCGTGCATAATAACCAAAAAGTACCAATGGCATGCCATATAAACTGTAATTACCCACCATGCGTAAGAAAACCTTTATTCCTTTCAAGGGTAAGAGAAAAGCTTGATAACCCACCAAATTTAAGAGAAATGAATGGGGGTTTTAGTCATTGGCTTGTTCATACAAGCCCCAAATCTGGGCCATTAGCTTGTTGAATAAGCTTAAGCAGCCATTAGCAATATCGCTTTGACACTCCCATAAACAATACACAGCTAAATTGTGGTAGCATAACAACACATTTTTTTTCACAATAAAATTCTGCAAAAACAAGTATAAAATTGGCAAATAAGGCTCTCAAAGCTAAAATGAAATCCAAATCTCAAATCTTGACAAGCCACATCAAGGTATACTAAAATCCATTAAAATAAACTACAAAAGAGGACTCATCAAGAACTAGCATTATAACACTAAGAAAATGTATAATGTCCGAAACAAATATTTTAGCTCTAAGAAAATGTATCATAATTTCCAAAACAAATACATAGTGGCATATAAAATCTCATAGGAACAAGACCCTACCTAAGGTTTTTCACTTGTAAAAGTTAGCTCCAAGTTCTCCTTTCTAGGGTCCACTTCCAAGAATGGTTAATGTCCTCACTAAGGAGAATTTTACCTCTTTATAGGAAGTCCTAAGTAAAATCCCCAATGAAGGTGGGACAATTGTGACCTTCCTTAGCTTGTCTTTCATCCCTATCCTAAAATGGCATCCCTCTAGAAGCTTCTAGATTTCCTCCAATCTTATTTACTCTTTCTAAATGCATACCCTCTTGGGTCCCACCTCTAAAACTCATGCTAGAAGAGGAAAACTTGCACTACACACTTCCTCAAATTTAGCTTTATCCACAAACCCAAGCATTTATAAATGGAAAGCTCTAGAAGGTCTTTATCCACTCGAGTAATTTTAACATTTTTGTCATATTGTGGATGGCTTCACATAGCCACAAAAGGGTAAAAGTTTACACAAGAGGTCACATGATTTCACAATTCTAGACAATCACTAGATTAGGTGATAATCAGCATGACAAGGTTAAATAATACCAAGGTACAACCATAGTCCTACAAGTCACGACAAACCATAAGATTAGATGGTGAAGCGGTGTGCTATAATAGCGCCTCTTTTGTTTTTTTGTTAATCTTGGCCATCTTGTATACTGTACACTCATTGCACCCATCAATACATCCAAAACATATATGCATGTAAAGTAACACAACACATAATATCGTATCCAAATATTTTGCACAATCATCCAATAAGAGTATACACTGATCAATTTCTCATCTCAAATCTTCACGATAAGCCAAACACATTGCATAATAATCTTAGTAATTCACATGTGTACCAACCATGGTCTCCAACACCCAAAATCACAATGCCAAATATATAATCCATCTTGGTTAGATAATCCACATTTTACATTGGTATAAGCAACAATATATGATAAACATAAAGTAACTAGCATCAACACCTGAATGGCATAAGATAATGAATAACAAGACAGCATCTGCAAGTTATATTCCCACATACTTCACCATAACCACTGTCACACATATACGGATCCAAAAGAGAACTAGTTTGATCATTATAATCAAGACAATGAATATTACGGAGTCTACTTGATACATAAGAGTAATACAAAATGGGAAAAGTGGTGTGTAGCAAAATTGGGCAACATAAATTTTTCCACATATACAACAGAAGGGAAAAGTGGTGTGGAGCAAAATTGGGCAACACAAATTTTTCCACTCATACAACAGAAATGGGACAATTTACTAAGTAGGGAGCAAATGATAAGACATAATCGCATGGGCCTGCATTTTATTAAAAAATAAGTCATTTACTTGGGCTATTATCTTGTTAATTTTTTTTGCTGTTATTGTTCATATCAATAAAGTTGATTGGAGTTGACCACCTTGAGTATACTGTCACAGCCAAGCCTGTAAATTAGAGAACACGTACCATGATTATATCAATTGAGAATCCAAGTTCTTGTAGGTAGTTTTGTTCTTGTAAATATTTTGGACATTATGTTCTGTTTTGTGTTGCATACCTACACGATGAGGGTTCCAATCTTTATCTTTACATCATAGTGTTAGTTACCAGTGTTACCTATCTTAGTTTTTTATTCTTTTTCTTTCCCTAGACCATATTGATATGCGCCAAATAAATAAAAATAAGAAATATGCATTAACCGCTATGAACTCCAATTGAAGAATTTGTATGCAAAGATTATAATAATGGGAGCAATGTGCTGCTAAACATTAGATTAAATATAACAAGGATAGAAAAGATAAGATATCCAAAATGATTACATGAGACCTTATTAGGAGGTTTAATTACACACAATTGAGTAATCTGTGACTAGTCTGCTGCATGGCCGACTAGAAAAGACAATGTTGTTCAAGGAGCACAATATACGACACTTTTTTAGGTGGCTCTGTCCTCAAAGCCTTGCAAATGTTGATGATTCTGGGTGAAACCTTGAGATTTGCATGTCATTTCTTCCTCGGGTAGTCCTTTCCATTTGATGAAAAACTGCTTTACCCATCTGTTCTTTGAGTGCTTTCTTGATTGTTCAAGGGTGAAAGGACTGACCTTAGCTTTAATCTCCAGATATGATTTTTTTTCACCTTTTCTGCCCAAGTCGTGTTTGTCCAGATTGCCAAACTTTTGAGGTGACTACACCCTCAATATTGACCAGAATTTTGGTTGCAACGACTGAGCAGAAAGCTCTTAATGTATGCTTTCTAATGGTGCAAGAATTGCTTCAGTCTGACACCTATGCTAGGAGAATGACCCTCTGCAAATTCAACTGCTTTTTCTGAAAATATCAGCAGATTAACCCTAGATAGGAAATGCCAATTTCATTTAATGACCATGCACTGCTCAGAAATTTAGTTGTGATTACTTCTCAAAAGCTCTCGAATGGTACTTTCTAATTGCATAAGAATCAGCTCACTCTGAACTTGTGCTAAGAGAATGACCCTTTACAATTTTGGTTGATTATATACATATTTAAGCAAAATAACCCTATATCTGAAAACAAACTTCTCACACTTTCCCCAAATTGCAGTTCTGATACCAATGAGATGCTCTAAACAAATCAAGATAATGCATTAATGGCTATAAATTCCAATGGAAGAATAATTTGCATGGAAATAGTAGAATAATTGGAGCACTTTGCTACCCAACAATAGAAAAATCGGAGCTACACAAAAATAGAATAAATATTGCAAGGACGGAAAATATAAGCATTCCAAAAAATATAATTATATGGGACTTTCTTAGGAGGTTTAAATACAAATAAATTTTGAATCGTCGGTTGTAGGGACGACTAGGAAAGACAATGTTGTGTAAGGAGCACAAAACGTATTGGTTCTCTTGACTTGGTGCCATCAATCTCACCTTTCATTGTATGTATGCAATTGTCCAATGCTTTATTATTTGTGTTTAAATCTTTGTTGAGTGAAATTTATAGGTGAAGTTCATTATAGAGGTTAGAAAATAGAGTAGGTTCAGATTGGGAACTAAAACTGCTTTAGTCGGTAAATAAAAAAGTTTTGAAATTTAATGATTGAATAGTTTCAAATATGAAAAATAATGCCCCCCGCTTGCAAAAGAAAACTTGATTTTTACAAATACCACTCTTAACTTTTGATTAAGTAACAAGGAATCTTTTGATTTCCATTTGAGGCTTCCACGCTTCAGTAAGTAAATTTGGAGATTCCTATTATGGTTATATATTAAAGTAGAAACAATGTTTACAAATATGAGTAAAATGTAATAGCTTGAGTTCTTGAAGACATGAATGGTATTTAATATATTTAAATCCCCCTGTTGTACCCACAATTTTCACTTCACTGAAACACTCCAAAATTTGGTCCAACATGTGCATGACTAAAAAATATGCATTTTTGTATAAAGAGTCTAAGTGTGAAAACGCATTTTTGGCCCCCAAAAGGCCAGACATGCTTTTTATTTCCGCGTTGGAGTGCAAAGGGTGATCGCTAGGCATGCCAGGAGAGCACTTCGAGCACAACCATGGAAGTGCACCTCATGCCCACAAGTTCTGAAGTTGATTGAAAAGGAATCTAGGTGCTGAAAGAGCCTAAATCTCTCGAAGGGGGTAGTGCGAGAAGGGTATTCGAAGCGTGCCCCACGCGCTTTAGGCTCTAAGTTGGCTGAAGATGAGAGATATAAGGTAATGATTAAAAATGAGAGAGGTGAGGTGTTGGTGCGCCTGAGGCACTCTTTGAAAGAAGCCCAAATTGCATAGAAAGCATGTCATGCTGCCTTGCAAGAAGCACCACCCTAGCATGCCTAATTTTATTTTTACCGTCCTAAGCCTATTTATAGGTTTTCCTCCCTTCTTATTATCACACTCAAGTGCGCTTGACCTCCCTTCATTGTTGTAAAACTTGCTTAGCCCTTTGTTAGTGAATGTCTCTCGCATTCTTGCTCAAATTTTCTAGCTTACAAGTTTTATTTCTACATACGTACTAGGGAAAGGGTTTTCCCCATTCATTCTTGCTATATTGCTAAGCAACCATTTTGCCCTACCTTTGCAAAAGCCCATTTCAGCCATTTCAAGAGATTTTCTAACCGAACAAATCCCGTCATTTCCTTTTACTACCTTTCAACATCATTTTTTGCTACCCGGGAGGTTTTTCGAGCAAATTTGGATCCCTAAAACCCTAGGAGCCCCCACACACTGCAAAGCGCACCCAATGGCGTGCCCAAATTTTTATCGTTGTTCAGGGGGTGTTTTAGGGAGATACTTGTGGTTATATGACCATTGTAGCCCCGCCTTCTTAGGTCCCTACTCAATTTTGGGCCAGATAAATATTTTCCAGGTTTACAACTTTTGGCTGAAGCCGCTCTTTGATATCTGTTCCACCAAATAATGGAGTATCGGTATTAAGGGTTCGAGCCACATTCCATGTTGAATACAAAGTTCATAAAGATTTGGGACATAGAAATAGGGCAGGTTGACATAACAAATTTCAAAAGCAAACTCTACACTCCAAACAAGTCAGGAATTGTGCAACGCTTGGTTGGCACCGGATTGTCAAAAGCAACGGATTTTCTCATTTTATCACAGTGTACAGAGTTGGCTTGCACATGACACTATGATCCAAAAAAGAGGGAAGTGAGAACAAATATAGACCAGCCTATTGCTTTGCTAGATAGCAACACCATTGACTATTCATTCAGAATACCATTGCAGGAAGCATATGGGGACATAACTCTCGCAAGTGCCGAGGCCTATTGGGAAGAACACAATGATTGATGTCTTTGGAATATTGATGATCAATGGATGAAATGGAGGAAGCCCAACAAGTCCAAATTGTCAAAGAAGTTGCACCGTTTTGATTTCATTGATGATATTTTGGACATCATAACCATGCTCAACAAGGTAACGGAGATTAGGTTGATTGACGAGTTCCACCCATGAAGGTTCTTGTTTATTCTCATAATAAGAAAGGGCAAGGAAATCATAGATTGGGGGATTTTGATCATCTATGTTTTGCATAAGCAGATGACTGAGGTAGAGACCACCAACACCTTCTATATTACTTCCTATTTGATGTGGTCCATCGCCAAACTCTGGTATTTTGTAGGACTCATTGCAGTGCGAAAGTACGGAGCCTCAACATGTATTTGGAATTATTATCCCCAACTCACCGTGGGTCCCAACATTTGTCACTCCTTCTGGTCATGGCTGGTCTCCTTGAAGCTCCATCGCCCAAGAAGGCTATAACAATTGCAAGAACAATCATCGAGTCTTGTAGTGCCCGATTTGTGGAGATAGCAAAACCCAAGGGAGACATGCACAAGGGAGAGATGATGTTGGATGGCTGAGTACCAAGCAGTGCCCACAGGCGAGTCTACAGTGGAGGGTGATGTCCACGAGATCTAGTGAGCCACTGCTAAGGTGGTAGAGCGCATCATGGGAAGTGACAATTGATTGAGCAACTTGAAGAGAAGAACCGATAGTTTCTCTCCTTGGTGAATTATCTATACCTTGTTGGAGCTTAAATTACACAAAATCCTATCACCATATCACTTCCAAGTCTTGATCAAGTGGCTATTTCAGAACTAGTAGAGCTCAACTGATTTAGTAAACTCTCAAAGCATGGGTGGAGAGATTGTTGCATGACAGTTTGAAATACATCAATTATTTGATGAAGGCTTAAGTCCGAGGATTATCACTAAGAAAAGCGATAACCAATTTGGAAACAAAGATTTCTGGTAGGAGGCCTTGCGACTTGATACAAAGAAACTCAGCCTTCTTGATGAGAGTTTGTTGTTCACAAAAGGTATGTTGGTCCGCAAGGAGGATAACTAGTCGTTTGACTATTTTGTAAGTATCAAATGGAAGATCACTACACTAAGAGAGGCCCTGAAGGATATGGAAAAAGAAAATGAAGATAGGCCTATTGAGATGTGTGTAAACTTGGGGTCCTTGCAATATCATTTCTTCAAGCTTGGTGTCGTCAACAATTTTTCAGTGGTTGAGTTCAAGGAGAGATTCAAGAAGGTGATCAAGGATGAACTCTTCAGGGCTGACGACTTCGATATGGCGGTTATGGAAAGTTTGAGTTGTGGGGTTAACCCCATGTTTAGAGAGAGCATAAGCTCAAAAGGGTTCAATAATCATTGATTATTCAAAGTAACACTTACAAATATAAAGGATACCTACTTTGTCTCCACAAACCTCTAACTCTAATCTAAGTGAGTTTTTCAACAACCTATATTCAGTCCTTGTTTTCTCTCCTAAATCTCTAAGTGAGTTGTTCTAACAACTCACTTACAATATTCCACACATACTAACATAATATATTCTCACAAACTTATAACATCACTAACTAATAGTTATAACAACTCACTAACCCATATAATAAACTTCATCCATGCGAGTACTAAGTCACTTATTTTCCTAACATACCCCCCCTTAATGCGAACACGGGGAGATGAACCACATTCTGGAACTGCAACGCGATACTCTATTGCCTCTATCCTCCGAGTCGCTGCTTTGACGTTTGTGGATCACTTGTTTCATATTCCCCCTACACAAACAAGTCAATTTGGGACGTTGGTTTCCATCGAAAGTGCGCATGATTACAATTTTTTCGAAAAAATAGATATAATCGCTTTTACAAAAAAAATTCTCATTTTTTGCAAAACTTTATCTAATAATAACCTCCGCATAAGTTAAATGTTCACCAATTTTAAATATTTTTTTGTGATTCGAGTTGGGGAGTCGGTGTAGAGTTAGATGATGCAGCTTGCCAGAGACTGGAAGAGATTGGATCTCCATGGATCTGAGGAGGGATCGTTAGGCAAAAGGGAGCTCGTGGAGGTTAGCTACGACAAAGAGTGAAATCAGGGATTGGGGAGCTCGATATCGAGCTGGAGAGATCTCGTTTCAAATGCCTTGCAATGCTAATCAGGTGAGAGGAGATCTTGACGATGCCAAGTCCAACGACGAATTAGGGTGTTTGTCACCAATCTTGTGAGTAGGGGACTTCACTGAGTCGATAACTTGCTAGGAGCTTCACGAAGTGGATTCCAAAAGCCAATTAGGGGAGTTCTAAAGATGAGTTGTTGTAGGTGCAAGGCTTCCCTTTTGCTTCAAGTTTGTGCTTGCCGAGACAGGGTTAGCTTGCTATGCTGAGGTAAGCTAGATTCAACGCATTCTCGCAATTCTGAGAGCCAAAACCAATGCAGAGCCGAGCTGCGCTGCTCAATGCACTCGCCAACCAACTTCACTATTTGAGAGTTGGACACTGGGTAGAGCTAGGTAGAAACTCGGTAAGGCAAGTTGGGCAGTTCTCCTTCTTCTTGCAATGCCTGCAAATCTGCAACTCTTCACATTCAATTATAGAGATCTGCAAATTAATGTAAAGATTTTTATTTTTTATTTGTAATGCACAATTTTTCTTTTTAAATCATGCATCTCCTCAACAAACATTTGCAAATAAGACCTTCAAAGTTCAAACCCTTATGCAGATCTATAAAAACTTCGGCAACTGTAATTTTTCTTCCTTTTGCAGATCCAATGTTCATTTTCTTGATCAAACAAAAACGAAATCTGTTGTACAGATCTACAGAAAACTTGCAAAAAATTGCAAAACACCATGTTATACTTGACTGTAACACAAGTATAGGGTGTTTATAGTCACTTCTAATGTTTTTGGCCATTTTGGACCCAATTTTGAGATCAGATTTGCTCCAAAATGCTGTAGAAGAAAGTTACCACAAACAAGTAGACACACAACCTAAGAAAACAATGAATAAATCTGTTTAAACACAACACAAAGTGGAACAAACTTAATATATGGATGAATGCCGTGAACAAAATGGTATGAAAGTTGCGGATAGAGTGAACAAGATGGAAAGAGGTAGCCGAATCAGCGAATGACGAATGCCATTGGGGTCACATGTGGTCTACCCTGCTAGACCGTTGACAGAATGCAAGAAAGATGAATGGATGAACAAAGTGGTTTGCACGTGGTCTGCATTACATATCCTTTGTTTGCACATTTTGACAAAAACATCAAATGGATGGAGCATGGAAACAGTAACGGGGTTGCACGTGGTTTGCATTGCTCATCTATCGCCTTAGTCTTCTTGACAAAACAAAAAATGAGGGGTGAAGGTCAGAGAGGCCTCTTTGGAAATCTGCTATGATATCAGATGTGGGGTTGCTCCCATATTTAGAGAGAGCATAAGCTCAAAAGGGTTCAACAATCAATAATTATATAAAGGAACAATTACAAATATATAGGAGACCTACTTTGTCTCCACAAACCTCTCATTCTATGCTAGGTGGGTTGTTCAACAACCTATATTCACTCTTTCCTATTTTCTCTCCTAAATCTCTACGTGAGTTCTAGCAACTCACTTACAATATTCCACACACACTAACATAATGTATTCTCACAAATATAACATCACTAAGTAATAGTTATAACAACTCACTAACCCATATAATATATTTGATCCATGTGAGTACTAACTCACTTGTTTTCCTAAAATGAGTGTGATTTACGCTGCTCTCAAAGAGTTGAACAATGAGTTACCTAATTTTTAGAAAGTTCCCATCACTATGAGACAAATGAGAGATGCTTGGGTGGTTTGTTGCAACAACACCACAGTGCCTAATCAAAAGGTCTTTGTGGATGTCTTCAACAAATTCCAGGCCTATACGACAAGAAATGGAAAAGAATAAAGGCACGATCAAGAGCATTGCTAGCTCGAAGTGATCGAGAAGCAGAATGCAACCCTCGGAGATCTTTTAGGGAAATATTCTAATTCAAGTTACTTTTTGAAAATCTAAAAGAATGTGAAAGGTCATCCAAGAAAGAGTTACCTTCTCAGATTATAAATATGAAATGTGTCTAACGTAAAAGGACTTGTTGAGGCTGTCCGAAATTTTACTGGAGAGGAAGAGATATATGAGACTGTGTTCTTTCTCAATTAAGAAAGACAAACAGATTTGCAGAACTGGGTCCTACAATTTCTTTGGTGATAATGATCATTCCTATGTTGAATGACTGTATTTCTATAATTCCTTTCATGCATTGCAAAATTCCAGCATCAGATTGACAACCTTCTTGTGAGTTACCTTCTTGCACATGAAAATAAGATCTGCATTTGCTTGTTCCCATGTATATTTCCTTTCATTCTCTCTCTCCACATCTCAAATTCATTTCAAAATTCAATTTAACACCCCCTGTGAGTTAGCTTAGTGTAAATATTGTACATATTCAGTTTTAGCATCTTTCTTGTTTTCAATAAAGGGAACCTCTCATAATAGAGGGACTTTGTCCCCTCGCTGTTGCCAAAAGTGCTATTTTTGCTATGTACAAAAGATTTTTCCAACACCACCTTAATAATGATAATGGTAATTATGATGATGCTGTTTGTGGACTTACTGCTGCTGCTGGAGCTTCTATTTCTATATGAATACTGTTGTGTGTCTTTGAGTTAATAGCTGGGCTGTGTTCACATGTTCATTTGAACTGATAATCGTTAACTTGTTTTGATTAGTGCCTTATGACTTGTTATAGTGGGTTTTGATGCCAGGATCTGGTTCTAGTCTGTCTGTACTTTATATTGTTTTGTTAACTTTCTCTCCAATATATAAAAAAGAAAAAGACTATAATTGATCTGACTTAGTTCTTGAAGGAATGATTGGTATTTCATATATTTGGTTCCACCTTCTGTCGTAATGAGTTTTCAAGACACATTGTTTTGCATCTTCCATATGCACTCTGTCATGCTTAATTTCCTAAATCCTTGGTTTGAAAACTCCATCCTAAGTCACTTAAATTCATTGTTGAAGTCTAGAGTCTCTATCTCGTAGATAAATTTTGGAAAGAGAGATCTGAGATATACACAATTTTATTGCTTTGAATACAGGATCTTCTCCCCAGATGCTCCTTGTGAAGTAATTGATACTGATAAACATTCACATGTGCTGTATCAGCCGGAAGCTGACATTTGGGTGATAATGGTAAGTCCTTGAAAATGAAGCACATTATTTATTCTTCATGTTTACAGAAATTTTTGCATATTTTAAATCCGTCTTTAAAAAATAGTTCTTTTCTAATCTTTGAAACTTAAAATAACTTGGACACGTAAAGTTCTTTGCATTTTGATTCCAAAATAAAAGTTTCTCATGTTGAAATAACCACAGAGTTTGTCTACAAATTTTTTTTAGAGAAATCCATGTGTTTATATAACATCTATGTTGCCAGGAAACAGGTATGGGCACGGTTCCAAAACGCAGAAACACTGATTTTTAAAAAAACCTTGGGTACAAAATGTTATGGAAACGTGCGTACAATATATTTAAAAAAAATTTAAACTTACACACACATAGTACTCATTTTCGAAATTTTAGTCCGTGGACCATAAGAGATAAAGCACTCGAAATATTTCGTATTCATTGAAGTTCAAAAGATTCATCATTCAACATGGTTACAATTTCAATGTTTCATATATACATGATTATAATCTAGATTCTAGAATATATCATCTAGATTTTCCTCGTAATCATCTCCACGAATACCACTGACAGCTCCACTCCCACTAGCTCCACTATCCAAATCCTGTCACCCCGCCCCTTTTTGGGCCTAAATATGGGGTTCAAATATAATTAAATGAACATTTTGTGATGATGAGACACAATTTAAGCTCCCTGTCTCTTTGATTTTCTGAGTTGTGTTGATTTTGTAGCTTCATTTTTGGAATGTGATGAAACATGAAGCCTACTGATTAACTTCAATAGATTAATGTTCTTATTCAGTATGCTTGATCTCATTGAATAATTTTTGGCTTATAACTGTATTTTCAACTTGAAGATCACACAACATTAATTATGACAGCATATGTTTTCCTTCAAAATCAGCATTGGAATAACAACATGCTTATGTTCTGATCGATGATGACTGCCCTTGTAGTGTCATCTTTGAAAATTATGCTTCTGAATTTGAGTTACATACAACTGATTTAGGCTGTTGACGCAAATCAGAATTAGGAGAAGTGCTAAACAAACGTTGTTAATTTGCACTTTCTATCCCACAGCAGCTTCAGTCATGATAAGTGACTCAAAATTATTAAAAACATCTATACTGGATGGGGAGATGCACACACACACGTTCTTTTTTTAATTGCACTCGGATATTAGAAATCATTGGCTTTTTAAGCAGCCTGAGCCACGGAAACATCCCTACTCGGGACATTTCCGGAACTGCACGGCATTTCGGGGACGTTTCCCCCATGTTTTAGGGAGGTACGGGGGGTGTTTCCACGCATCATAGTATAACATGCATTCTTTTGTTGGCAGTGGATTTTTTTTGAAGTTATCAGAGATAGACTTCGCCTCTAGAACTTATTTTCGGGTTGCAATGATATAAAGTTAAAATTCTTAAAGGGGCAGCCCTCTGTTCTCTGCCGTACCTGGGATGTTTCCAGAACGTGCCCGGCGTTTTGTGGACGTTTCCGTACCTGTTTCTGTACCAGAAACGTTTCTAGGGAGGTACAGTGGGGGGGGGGGGGCATTTCCATGCATCATAGTATAACATGCATTATTTTGTTGGCAGCGGATATATTTTTTCTAAAGCTAGCAGAGATAGACTTTGCCTCTAGAACTTGACTTTTCGGGTTGCAATGATATATAGTTCAAATTCTTAAAGGGGTGGTCCTCTGTTCTAGGGATTCAGATATTATAGCTACTACGTGACCAATTGGTTATAAATTATAATGATTAAAATTCCATCGTCCATTTATAAAGGAATTGCACAAGTTGTGATCGTATTCTTTCAGTGATTCAGATCTGAGGGATATTGAA
Organism: Taxus chinensis; assembly: GCA_019776745.2. NCBI lineage: Eukaryota > Viridiplantae > Streptophyta > Pinopsida > Cupressales > Taxaceae > Taxus > Taxus chinensis. The sequence continues at coordinate 167,500,748 of CM034150.1, forward strand.
GGACACCACTTTAGATTGCTGGAATTTAGATGTGTTATAATGAGAAGAAAATATGATAACAATTACGTTAAAAATAAAGTTGCAGAATTGAACTATAAATGAATGAACATGATACTGCAAAAGAATAGGCAGCATAATATGTATAGGGAAACTATTTTTACTATATTAATTCTATACATGAGAAGAGCACATAATGTTGCAATTTGCTATGCATGTGCCAAAGGATATTGTGAAGTCCATGTACTCCATTTTCGTAATATGCCATGAGGCTTATGAGTGAACTCCTAGAATGTGTTAGTGGGTTGCATATGTGATGCCGTGTTGTATATTAATACCTCTGCTCGAGGGGTGGGAGAGAGGAAGAGGGTTATGAATCTAGAATATGTTGTGGGAAAACTCATTGTGAATAAAATCTCCTTGCTTTGCTCTCCCATACACTTCCATAAGAGATGCATGTATAGATTCATGGAGATCAAGGAACTGATGGAGAAGATGAAACAATTGCTCTTCGATGTGTGACCTTCGTTTTTCAATGGCTATGAATTGGCAGTATTGGGAAATATTGATTTGCCCCCATCTCCTTGGGTATATTTCTGATTTCTGTTATAGCACCATTTCAGAAATGGGAACTATGTTCCAACAGTGACGCTTGCCCTGCCTTACTCTCTTTAAAATTTTCAATTCAGAAAATAATCGTCTTGTAATTTTGCTTCCAAGGTTTGTACTTAGATTAGTTGACCCTCCTTGGAAAACAATAGTCCTGGCTGTATAAAGTTTGGAGGGTGAAGCATAATAAGTTGTTTGATCTTTGATGACTATAGGAACTTCTTGGCACCAAAGTCATTCCCTCACTTGCGGGATGATTCATTTAAAATTCATTTACATCAAATAAGATGATTTGTGAAAAGGAATGCCAACAAATCAACATGTGACTTATTAGAATATAAGGCTTATAAATTAGCGTTATGCTAATATTAGTTAGGTGTTGACAAATAAATGTTTGTAACCACTTCAACCATTTTGTAACCATCTCTCACATAATAAAAGGACGGAAACACAATGAATAATGTGTGCATTCCGGTTTCTCTTCATCCATTCTTTGTACATTCTAATATTTCTTTATTCTCTCTCTGCATATTCTAACATTGCTATCAGAGTGGGGCAAGCAAGGAGAAAGAGAAGGGAAGAAGTTCAAACCAGTCCTGTTAGGGCATGAAAGAGAAAAATACTAGTTCGAATGCTAGACGAAAGAGCGATATTATAGGGAAGCAAGCAATAATGCAGGGCTAATTTTAAATAAAAAAGTCATTAGAAAGGCAAAAAACGACCCAGTTTCAGTTTGAGGGCACGCACAACGAACATAACCTTGCCATTGCAAAGGTGCAAAATTATTAAAAAAAAAAAAACTATGAAAACACCATTCAAGGGCACAATATTGGCTTGTCTTTCTAGACAAATTTTAGGACATTTCAAAGTGCCAGGGCATAAAAATAGGAATTTGCCATTTTTGAAGAATTATTTAGGGATGTTCGTGCAGTTAGGGCACGAAAATAAGACATTTTCAAGGCAAAACGTGAGGGCCAAAATGCAACAGAGAAATACATGATTTAGGGTATGTTTTTTGCAGAAAACACAATCCAAAATCTCAAGGAAGAGCAAACACGTGATTTTCGAAGGTAGCTAGTGCAAAACAAAGAAAATACAGTCATGCATTTCCAAATTTGCAATTTTTCAAGGGCCATTCGCTTTTAGGGAACACAATTTGTCATTTTTCAGTCACATCCAGTCGTCTAGGGCACAAACCTGCCTAATTGTTAGGAAAATATATTTGATTAGTGCTCCATTAATGTTTGGGTGAATTATGTTTTGTAGTATATTGTTGTATTCGGTGTTTTGTTAGACCCGTGAATAGTATTTCGGGTTATTTGTTGTAACACCTCCCTATTTATTAGGAGGTCGTTTGGATATTGGTTTGGCTATATAATAGCCATTGTAATAGCAGCAGAAATAATATAGTGTGAATTATTATTGTTCTTATACAAATCTTGTCCAACAACTTCACTAATATAGTTTCCTTTCTTTGTTTTATTTAAAAAAAAAAAATCAGTTTTAAAAACCTTGCCACATAATTTGCGGGTCATTCTTTATTTTGGGAAAAAGGGATATTTTGTCATAGAATGGAAATTCCACTAGACAAATTTTCTGGCCTCAACTTTCATACTTGGAAAGTAAAAATCGCGATGAAAGACAAATCAAATGAAGTTAATGTAGCCATTGTTGAAAATCCACAGGATGCTGAAAGTGATGAACTCATTGATAGAGAATATGTATTTTAAAAAAAGCCTCACACTTTGAAAACAATTAGGGATCTGGTGTAGGTAAAACTCGACATGGATGGATGCCTAGATAGGTTGGGAGTTTGTGGATATCGGGAATTTACCCTTACGAGGGTCATGAGACAACTTGATGGAACACTATGGGAGTAGCTCAGTATGGATGGTTTTCCAACAATTTGGGAGATTCTGTAATTTGAGAGTTCAGGGAGGTGGAATCCAGGAACTCGAGAATTCAGCTTGGGAACTACACCTTTACAAGGATTAGGGAGGCAACTTGATGGAGTTCTACCTGGTCAAAGCATTGTTTTCAAAGGGAAAAACTTATGAAGAATGCGTGGTCTTGTTTGGTACTGTTACTTCAATGTTCTGTTAGTATGTTCTACAGTGTCAATCTCTCAATCAATTTCTATCAAAAATTTTGAGACTTGAATTTTTTGTTGAGACTTTCACACCCTTCATTATTCCGTTTTTCAGGTTCTTGTTTAATCCATTTCTTTTTACCCCCAACAATTGACCCTTTATATTAAACTTTCAGGTGTCACTTGTTCAAGTTTTCTTGCAATAAACCCCTGATGTTCTGTGTACAAATTTTCAAGTCCTCACCATTTTTGGAAAAATAAAGTCTCTCTACTCAAATAGTCTCTAATGAAAAAACAACCTTCAACTGTCTACTTCTAAAACTTTCTTGTTTGTATTTCACCAAGATATGTACACCTGTCCTCCCTCAACCTTTGACTAGGGGCACCAGAAATTCTTCATATAAGTAATTCATGAACATCAATATAAAACCTCTTTACTAACAAAAGTCCCTTGTAACTCCAATAGCTTTATTTTTCCGATCTTCACTATGCACTTTTCCGAAACATGCATCCTTTTTAAACACAAGCACCAAATAAGTTCGAATTATGCGAATCAGTACATCTTCCAAATATAGGCTGTAAGTTTCTAACTTCATAATTGCAAATGCAAATAATAAGACAAATGTGTGCTCATGATTTCCTTCAAGGCTCATAATCTTTACATTAAAACTGGATATATATTCTCCTTTCCAGTTACCCTATGACCTGTTAAACTTCCTGTGGCCTTTCAGACTCCTTGTGAAATATTCTCTATTATTTACAGATATGGAATCCAGAATCCGAAGATGATTACTACCCCAACAGTCTCTGATTATGTACATTGGAGGAGCCTATCAAAATCTATGTTTCTTGTAATGGGATTTGCTTCACAATCTAGGGTTTTGGAAATGAACTAGAATGTACAGCCTAATTTTTTTGCAAAATTTCTTTGATAAAATTCGGTCAAAAAATGATATGAATCTTATCAATTATACAATCAATATCTTTTGTTTATACGTATTTGGGTTCTATTTCTGTTGTAGTTCTCATTTACTTTTTCTCCTACAGTACAAATATTGTTCCTGCTATATCCTTCCTTACATGTTATTTTGGTCTTAAGATAGAGAATTATTTTGTGCCATTGGCCGTATACAAAACTTTTCATCTCAACATTTTTCTTCGTGGCACAAGTTATATTTCTAAGCAGCATTTATCTTATTGTTGCCCTGAACTTTTATTATAAATTGTATTGGAGATGAATTTCAAGATATATTTATAAGAAAATTAATATTATAAGAAATTTAATATCTCTGCATGTTGGTGGTGTTGTTACATTATCATTATACATTTTCCCCATCAATATTATCGCAAACTTCAAATTGCTATTTTATCTGTAGGTGGATAGAATCCTTCAAAATCTCTGTTGAGAAATGCGGTTAGATCACCTGTGTATTAGTTTCTGTATGTTGGGAGAATTTTCCAAATCTGAAAATCTCTTCTGGACTTGGCAGGTGGTTGAAAAGACTAAAGAATATGAGGAAATAAGTCGACATGATGCACTGCAGTCTGTTCTTAAGGAAGCACATAGTCTTTTTACTATGTTTTATGGTTCCATAAGGGCATTGCTTGAAAAGCAGCCTAATGGGGCAACTGTACGGAGTTGCTTATATGCATTTTATTCAGATTATTTGTCAGGTTACAACTCCAAATTTATGAACTCAATTACAGTTTTTTGCACTTTTATAGTCAATTTAGTTGTATGCAGTAAATTTCAGTATACTTGTCGTGGAAAAGTCTAGTTTGACATGTATTCTTCTACAAAACACAGCCCTGTTGCATAACAGTTAAAAGGAAATGAAAACTCTGAGTGGGAACCTTAGCTCTTTTTCTAGTATCAAACAAGAATGTTTTGTGATTCAGATCTTATGGTGGAAAGAAGAATGTCTCAGTGGAAACTTTAGCTGTTTGCCTAATATTGACTGAGAATGTTTTGTGAATCAGATTTTATGGTGGGGAAGAAGTTTCAAATGCCATCCTACCGTGAATCATTGGTAGAACGAGGGACTATTCAGATGCTTTCAATTGGAAGAGAGACAGCACTTGAAGTCCAGGTAATATTGCATTTTAAAGGTGGATTGTGGGCTTAACTACAGGTTTATGTAGAAAAGTGAATCACATAGAGCTGTTTGGATTTGTTTACTCTTCTGCCATATTTCACGGTCATAAACTTACCTCTGAATACTGGATGACAAGTTTGTCTTATGTTATGTTATTTTGAATTTGCCCTCATTCTCTCTAAAATTTTAGCTTAGTTTCTTTACCATTTGTTTCCATATAATTCTATTATGTTTAGGATGGCGATTATCCCAAATTCCCTAATGCATAGAAGCAGGAAAACATGTTTGAATTTGGTTTGAAATGGGCATGGAAACTCCCCTACCGTATTCACCGTCTCTTAATCATAACATATTAATAATAGCATAATTTTATATTTGTCATGGCACAAGTTTTAGTGTCATTTGGCAACTTGGGAATTTCTTTTTTTTTGTAGTTAAACATGTGGGATTGCATCTGGGTCATTTTGGTTGCCCAAAGAACATCGCAGCCATTTTATTGTGTATTCTGTACAGTTTTCTGCTAAACTTGGATCAGATTTCTTAGTGTCACTGTGTCTTTTTATCTGGCAATCTCTTTTATGTGAAAATTAGGTCAGATTCTGTCTGAGAACTTTTCTAAACCCACGACTCAGTCAATATTTATCCAAAGGATGGACTATTTACCTATCAAAAGGAAGCTCTTGAAGTGTAGTTTTCACTACAAGATACAGTCAATTCTGGGCAATTTTTCAACAATTTTGGCTCTGCTTAGATGAAACAGTCCAGCATGTAAGGGCATGCAAGTGTTGGAGTGGTTGTGACCTGTTTTGGGTACAGGTTTTTGTTGTTTAGAGTGAGCTGCAGACCAAATAACTTAATAAGAGGTTGATGATGTACAAAAATGAGGATTTGTGGTGTGCATTTATACATGCCTTTCTAAGGTGAATGTCAACCTCCATGCACCTCTCTTGTTGTATTACTACCAAAATTTAAATTTATTAGCATCATTTTTCTTCTTATATTTCTCTAAAACATCATTAGAATACTAAAATGGTCTCATCCTAAGTTTAAGTGCATTGACATCATGATTGTGATGCATGTATGCATATGATGTACGTGACGACCATCATTAGATACCAGAGGTGGAAAGGATAATGCATGGTATGATATGGTATTGTCTGTGGTAAGTACGATCACTCCACATAAATGAGGCTTTGTCATGCATGCTTTCTTAACTAGTGAGCTTGTTGTACCGTTTGATACTTTGAAAACCTTTATCATTGTTGTTTTCCTATCAATTGCCTATTGCCCAAGGTTCTGTGGGAGGATTGCTTGTGTATCCTTCAGATCTACCCTAAATTGGCTTCTCCACTTGTTTATTCATGGGCCAATCTTGCATCACTAATAATAGCTGTTCTGCTGTCTTTGCTTGAATATCTAGTACTTTTTGACATTTAGGGTCTTCATATTTAGGAGTTATAACGTGTTACAAACCATCCCTCCGTAGTTTTGCTCCTGACAATGCAATGCAAATACATAAAAAATCTTCTAAAGAGAATCAACCGTACCATCTGTAGTTAGCTATGGGTTGGATATATGCATTTATAATTTCTACTAGACCCTGAAGGAATGGTGCAAAGTATAACCGCATTAACTAGGGTCAATAACCATTACACTAGGAGTTACACCCAAGCCCAAGTAACCCAAAAAAACACATTGCTGGAAACTATAAATATAATGATAATGGAGAGAAGAGACAACATAGCATGGCTCTACATTTTTAAGCGAGTTCTACAACCCAAGTCCATGGTGTCTAGGGTTTAGTAACCTCAACATTGGTAGAGTTTCACTATAAAATCAAGGCCAGAAAAGTCCATGCATGCATCTCTGTTCAATAACTTTGTTAAATTCACAACACAATATGTATGGTGGGCCAGTGTGCCCTATAGGAAGGAAGAAAGCACTCCAAGAGATCTTCCGTTTATGAGGGTCAAACCTGCTGCAATATTTTATCTTTAATACCCAATGCAAGTGAGTTGTCTTTATTACAATATGAGCCTTCTATATATAGCCACTCGTCTAGTATTAGTGGCGGTGGTTAAATCTTTAACCCACAAGTTATAAATTTGGCTCACCCATATTTCTTAATTCACAAGCTAGTAAGCTACCCATTACACCCAATACAAATATACAAGGGTTATATGCAGCATAAGGTGGCTGCTCCATAAACTCATATACATCATAATTCCATGGGTCTAGGTGAATGGCCTTCCGCCACCTTTATATCCTAACATTCCATTTCCCCTTGTTTCATCCCTGAAACATCAGAAGAGAGTCAGAGATCAAGTGGTGAGACTTACGTAAATATGTGTCACTTGATGCTGTGCTCAATCATCCATCCATCCATCCATCCAAATGCGGTCTTTGATAGTTGATGGTCCTTGAAAATGCTATGCTTCATCCACGTTACTTTAATTCCACACATGTCCATAGTTGATGCTTTGACAGTGTGTATAACTATAGATGTTTGTTCTCGCATGCTATGTACATCCATGGTCAATGCTCTTCTACTGCCAAGAATATACTTAGTGGTTGCTTCTTTGATTCCAGGTAATACCCAATCATTGGTTTTGTGATTCTCCCCACTATACCTTTTTGATTTTCGCACCATTGTACACCTAGCTTCTTTCTCTTTTTCCTTTGATTAAACCTTATTGTCCACCTGCTCCTTGGGCTGTTGAGTAGGTGGAGGGTTTTAATCTTATTCAAGTCACTCGTGTCCTTGTCACACTCATCCTCCATGTGCTGTTTGTTGATATTTCCTTATGCTCTTATTTAGGTTTTTATTTGTGCTGTACTTTGGATTCGTCCTTATGATCTGCGGTCATTTTTTCTTTGTCCTCTTCTTCAGGTTTTTTCCTATGCTCTTCTTTACACTTCTCATGCTCTTCCTTGTTATGCTGTGAAATACCTTCACTAACCATTTTTGGACATTAATGTTAACCGTTCCCAAGTCTTTAGCTGAGGATATCTATTAACGATATCCAAACCATCCATAGCACAGCATATAAATCTGAGAGCAAAACATAATTGTCCTTGATGAACTTCGAATCTTCAACAAGTTAGTCCTCAGGATATATGTCTCTTGGTTATTTTTTACTTGAACCTACAACCACTTATAGCCACTTCAATGTTAATGAAATTGTACATACTGCTAGGGTTTATGGACGATGGCCTTCTCTCTTTGAATGCATCCATGAACCTGAAATATGGGCTCTTCTTTGGTTGGAAACAAAACTCTCGGACCTTGCCCATTTTTCTTTGTCCAATGTCAAGGTTAGTTTTCTTCATATTTTTCTGGTTCTAATTTTTCGTCTTTTGCTTCTTAATGAATTGTGTGCTCATTCATTTTTATTTGGAAGATTTTCGTTTTCTGTTTATCCTTTTCAATTAGGAAAACTTTGTTTTACTTCTTTCTAACCCGAATGTTTGAAAAGATTCTCAAGGTTAATCCATTAGTTTAAAGCTTCATCATTAAAGGATGCCCATAGAACTGTTTTCCAGAAATTCCACCCCCTTATATCTTAGCAAATTTACTATTTGTTGTTTTTAGAACTGTAATTCCACAATTCAGCTGATGTAACTGTCTGTTTCTAGAAACAAAATATAAAAATTTACATATTCTAGAAGATTAATGCGGCCCTTAAGCAGTTCTAAGGTATCTTGGATGCTCCAATTGAGTTTGCCAATGTAATCCTTCAATAGTGATAATTCAGACCAGCAACTAGTTCCTAACTTCCTAGAACTAGCTGAGAAGACGAATGTATCTGGGGCAGATCTATTTTTATTTGTAGAAATAATATCTCCTATGACAGTTTGGCATCATAAGTTCAATTTGATTATTTTCTGGTAAGTCGAATATCTCTAGGACAAGCTGGCTTCATAATCTGTGGTCTTACCCATGAATGGGGCCGAAGCCCTTCTAAGCTTAATTTTCCGTATGGAGGATCCAATGAGATTTTGTTTCGTAATCTTAAGAATATAGTTAATTGTTTCTTGACTTAAAAACTTATAACTCTTGTAGTGCCATAACATAAGGTGCTTAGGAAATGAAGAAATTCCACTTAAAAAAAAACTCGAGGGCTTTGACTGGAATTGAACCTTGGAAAGTGTGTGAGATTCAATATTGCCAATAGGCTCCGAAGGGTCAAGAGAGATGAAAAGGACTTCATTTGGTTGACTTACTATTTGGGTGCTTTCTTGTTGCTCCTAATGGGTCCTTTATTCTTCAGTCAATTTGGAAGGCATGGGAACACGTGAAGCACTTGGTGGTTGGGCAGCCTATCTTCTCTTCCTTTGACACTAGGTGCCAAGCCTATAAATCGATTTTGTCAAATCTGAAATATAATGACAAGATCCTTGCCTTGACAAGAGGCTCCTCTGCCCTCCTTTGGTTTGAGAAAGGAATTAAAATATTTCATGACTTGTACAGATTTGGGAAGTGGATGGAATGGACAGAACTTGAAGCTTTCTATAAGCTTCCTCAATCTCAGTTCAGAATGTATACAATGCTCAGAAATGAGGTGGCTCAAAGGGCCCCTTCTCCAAGAGGCTACCTCCAAACAACTCTATGAAAAGATTGCCTTCTTCCCAAACCTTTCCCCGGGCCTTAACAATAAGTGGAATGTTTGTGAGCCCATTAGTAGACTGACTCATAGATTTAATGTTTTGTGGTCTTCTTGTATTCAGTCAAAGAAATCTTGCTTTAGATGGCTTCTGATTCATAATTAGCTTGTTGTTGGCTTCTAATATTTTATAGGTTGATGAGTATATTAGCATGTGCGTGGCTTGATCCTGCCAGCACCAAGTTTTCCTTATATAATCTATTTACTCCCTTTAATGAAGGATGTATAGACACTAAATTTGGTTGACTATCCTCTAGTTTCTTCTCATTTGTGCATATTCCAGTGTTTTTATCACATCACTATTGGTATTAGTGACTTGTACCAATGTTGCATGGTTATCTCAGCCTGTAAGGATCATCTAGACTGCTCTAAATGCGGCATCACGAGATCACTCTGCCCACAAGATTTAATCAAATGTCTCACTATTTGCATCCCCGTGTTTATATCAGATTTTCTGTTTATGTGCCAGATCATATTGCGTCCTTAACCACTGTAGGTAGTCTGGTACAATTCTGTAGCTATAAGAGGTTCCTGAGGCTTTTGGGCTTCCAAAGAGCAATCCAATGACAGTATTCTCTCACCATCTGAATATTGGTTGTTAGAGTTGAATTCTTTGCAAATTGTTCAAGTGTCAAAACCCCTTTAATTCCTTGGAATGAGACGAAGTTAAAAAATAAGCAAAAGAATATTGCCCGTTACGCACATATTTTTCTGGTGGGCTCTAGCATCTGGCCAAGAAGTGTTGGAATCTGTAATAATGTGGCAGCCATAAAGAGAAAACCCTAAGACGGCCTCTCTATGGGCTCAAACAACCTGTTTGTGATGTTCAGGTGGCTGCCTCTTGCACCGAATCGGGTTCTGAGGGCTACTGCTCAAATTACAAATGTCTTCCATATGAGGAACGCAATTGCAAATGTTTGAATGACACTCTGATGTGCTCAAACAACTCAGAAAATGAGATTGCAGACCCTTAACAGCTGCAAAAGCTGACTCAAGTAGCTAAATCACCCTCAGGTGGTTGGTGCCTGGTCTTAGGCAGCTCCTTTGTGAGCTCAGATGTCTAGGGTCAGTGGATTTCTTGGATATCTGACCAAAGATGTCCAGGAACCATTCAGAAATTGAATTTCCTTTTTTGAACTCTAGTTTTCGTGCCCTACTTTTCCACATTATTCTTATCATTCTTTTGATAAATAAAGTATTTGTATTCATTCTTGGAGTAATCACTCCATCTAACTACATAATATTTGAAGGAACCCTTGTATTGGGGAAACCCGGCCAACAAAATAGAAGGATATATTTACCCCAAAACATGACAGAATGAAAGACATGATGGAAGGGTGAGCATCATGCATCTCCAGCATTTTTTTCTACAGGTCTTGTGACCCTGCATACATGGGAAGAATACTAAGAAGCATGGGTATGCCTCTGACCCCTGCATACCCTGCCTGGTACGTACCATGTATGGGTATGGTACGGGTACGTCCCAGATATCTATATAGGGCGTATCTTGCGTAGCGTAGTTTCACTATTTATAGCTGAAGATGACTTACTGTTGTCCCCCTGTCATATAGAGCTTCCCCAGCTAACTCCTCTCCTCTCGCTCCGATAGCTGTTCATGAATTCCTGATAGCCGGTTGGGACTTTCTGTATCTCGAGTAGGATCCATGGCTCAGATGAAATCTATGAAACAAGTAGCTGGCGGACGTACCCTGTCAAAATCATAATTCTTTGTAAATACTTTTGTTCATAAACTAATGTTTTCTTCATAAATACTTCTCTTCATAAACTACTGAATATTGAATTGATTCTAAGATTATAAATTACTGAACTTGTAAGCATTTGGGAGTCCTTTTATTTGAAGGTGGGGCTGAAACAATGTTCATGGGATAACTGCATTAGTAGTTTCCAGAATATGCTGGCTTCATAGAAAGGGAATCAATGAAAAGGGATGGAAAAATTGAGCTTCTCCAAGAAGTTTTTTACTCTATTCCTATTTAGCTAATGTCTTTATTATTTGTTTGTAAAGGTATAAAAAAAAAATTAGTCAGAATTATGATTTTTTTTAAAATTTTATGCTAAATGGAATAGGTGATGATGAGAAGAATGCTTTGATGAAATGGGAGGAAATAAAACCGACATCCAAAGGAAGATCTATTGTAAATAATATCTCTTCTAAATAATTCTTAATCTATTGGTTTTGAGGAAAATCCAGATGATATATTCTAGATTATTTGTATTCATATTGCCACATGATTAATGAAAATGTTAAATTTTAACCATATTGAATGTTTTGAACCTTGATCCTACTATATTTTTCAAGTTTTAATTTCTTATGGATAAAAAATGAGTTATTTATATATTATATATATACATACGGACGTACTCAAGAGTACCGCACCCAAGGTTTTTTGAAAATTGACGTACCTGTACAGCACCCGTGGTTTTTTGAAAATTGACGTACCTGTACAGCACCCGTATCTTGGCAACCTAGGAAGAATACACTTGCACCGTGAGAAAATTGCTTCCAACATGATGTCCGTTAGACTTGCAAATGTAGTGAAAATTCTATCTCGTATTCTCATTTTGGATATATCCACCATCAGGGATTTCAATATGCCTTCACCATTATGGGGATTACTAATATTATAAACAAATCCAATTTCTTTTACGTAAACTGATTCACCCTTTTTGGTCATCTCTTGCATTCAAAATTGGCTTTGCCTAATTTTCCTTTTGCTTGACTTTGACATGGGCTAGAGTAGGGGCGACCTTAGATGTCTCCCCTTGTGGGACCAACACTGATAGAAATGTTAAACATCCAGTTGAAGAAGTGAGCTATGAATTCCATACTAAGCACAAGCAATGTGACAAGGGCACAAAAACTATCTATCATTTTTGAATAAATAATTCTGCAGGAGGCATGAGGAAAGAAATTGACAAAGGTTTCATGTGAAGAAGAGTTATGCCTTCCGAGTAACTTGGAGTTTGTGCCTGCCAGAAATATCCAATGAAGAAAACAAATTTGTGATTCAATGCTACACCTTTTAGCTGAATCCATTGCCCTAACCACCATTCATCGTAGTTGGCTATTAAGACCGAACATCATCTCTGACAGCCTATCATACCTTGAAACCACTGTAAACAAAAATAGATTGCATAACCAGTCACAGGAAAGTTCCCAAAACCTGTTGTGGAAATGAGCAAACTACCTTCAGGAAAAGACACACACAGTGAATGCCACAATCTGGTCCAATATGATCAGAGCTATCTAGTGCAGCAAAGCATCTGCGAAGAACCTTAAATGCACATCACAGTAATAAAAAAGACCCATAAATGTGGTGTGGCATTAATGTGCCTCTGATCATGGGAGTATTTAGTGTAATCTGATCTATGGCATCTGCATATGGAAGATTAGAGATAGTGTCATTTTAGGACTTGATGATAGAGCATTGTCAAAAGTGTGTTTGATGTAGAGATTGCCAGTTTGATCAAACTTTGTTTGCACTCAGGGCTTCGATAGACGAAGGTAGATGATCCATAGCAGACGTATGGTCCAACTAATAGCAGTGATGAAGACGCGTGGATCAGAAATAGAAGTTAAATGCAAATTTAAGTACTCAAAGGTGTGACATCAATGCAGCTGTTTGAATGGGAGATTGCAAGTCTAATCTGATCAGTGACATCGATCTATTAAAAATATGGTGAGGTATGTGTGATGGTGGAATGACAGATCTCCTGCAGACATGGAAACTTTATTTATGGGCCATGACTATGAGCATTGTCTTATTATAATAGTTTAAGCCACTAAGCAGGAAATAATAGACTGTTATGTCAAAACCCTAGTAACTGTGTTGGGAAGTGAGGGGGCGAACATCAAGTCTATATATGAAGTGTCTAACAAATGATATTATGGATTTAGATATCAATGTTTGGAGAAGACATTCAAAAATCTCAATTTTTTCTTGAAATCCTTTGTGTTTTCCCGGATTCATATCTTGATACTACTATAAGGATTATGAAGGGGAATTATTTGTGGAGGGAAAATAGTAAAGAGGTACCACAAAAGGCAGTGGTTGATTAATGCTGTTACACAACAGAGCAATGAGAGGCCTGATTTTAATAATAGATCTCTTGCTTGATGAAGAGAATCAAGGTCAATGAGAATTATCTTTTTCCATGAAAATTAAAATTTGAGCATATCAGTGAATTTTTTGGCGATTCCACATGTCCTTTTGATGTATGTATTCTTTATTAGAGGAAACGTTGCATTTCTTGTATACCTACACTTTAAGATGTGCATTCTAGACTGTTTCTGTTGGACTTCATATTTTAGTACATACGTTGAGCCTTGAGCATCACTGGCTCAAAATCAATCAATCAGACATTCATCAGACTGACAAAATCAATCAATCAGACATATTTATCATACTAAATATGCATTTTGATCATCTACGTCATCATTGAAGACCATTTCCAAAACGTGCCTGAAGATGGCCATCCCTCGACATTTATCGCTATGAGAAATCACTAATTTGGGATTTCAACCAACTCATCTTCACTGTCTAGCTTGAGGACATCTAACAATTAACAAAGATATCATAGCACAAGGTTCTAAGTTCTCTTACTTTCCCCACAGAAGCCACCAGCTAATAATAACAAATCTATGGCGCTTGGCTAACCTCAACCAAGCCTCTCATCAATCAGTGGATCATGAGTAACCTCTACTGAGTTTTACACATTCAGCATCCTACAAGTAGCCTCAACTGAGCCTTTAGTCATCTAATGGTCCATGAGTAGCCTCAACTGAACCTTCAATCATTTAGTGACCCATGAGTAGCCTGGACTGAGCCTTATCCATATTTTCTGTTGAGTGAGCTCGACTAAGGATGTCATCAATCACAAGAGCCGCACGTAGTCTCATTTATGACAGTCAACTAGCTATTGATTATATTTGTGTTTCAACAGCAGAAATTATAATCAGGTACAAGTACAGCAGTTAACAGCACTTATTCCCCTGTCAAGCCTTAATACAACAATACAGAACTTAACAGACCATACTAATCATGCATGGTGACACTGCAAGAGCTTTGTTGGCATGACAACATATTGCAGAGATATGCCAGTACTGGGCGTCATAAATTGCTCCAGCTTTGTAGGAAAAATAAACAGAGAAACTTGTATTCCTGCCCTGCTCGTTTTTTGGTAATGACTAAAGACATGGTGGGAGCAGGTATGCGTAGGGGTACCAGGATGAGTCCAGTGATGGGTATACCATTTTCAGAATCAGGGGTATGGGAATACATGGCTACAGGGTACTTTTGATAAATGCACCGTCATAGAAATTAAACAATTAAAAAATAAAAGCTAACTATTATAAATATTAAATAATGAATCATAAATGAAATCTGCCTCTCAGTTGTCATCTATGATATGATATTCTGTTTGCAAACCTATGCCATCCAAACCTGTAATCCTTTTTGTAATTTTGCTTCCCTTTCATTAGACAATACCCAATGACATATTTTGCACACTATCAAAATTTCTATGTCTTTGACCTTTAGGGCTTAGGAGATTGTGTTTACTTTTTACTATTTTATTGTTTGTTTATTGCAGCAGGATGTTAGTAAGATTTAGGGAGAGAATGAAGAGAATAGAAGGCACACAACACACTGACATACTAGTGTGTCCATCCTTTATTAACCACATAAGAGCTTACACATTAGACGATGAAATTATACGCGAATAACTAACATACATTAGCTAATGTTTAATATCTTTGATACCCCCTCTTAGTGACTAAATCGGAGGCTACTCTAAGTTTGTCTTGAAATTTTACAAATAAAATAGGACCAATTGGTTTAGTCATTAATCCGCAAGCTGCGAATTCTTCACCAAAATTTATTTTTCTGTTATCCAATGTATGAGCTTCAGTTGAGACAAGAACCAAGAAAGACAGCTTATAACAAAACATAGATCTGGTTGTATGGGCGTAAGATATATCAAGCTTCCCGCCAATTGTTTGTTGAGTGATTCATTGATTGGTGATGAGTCATCATGCAACCACAACTTCAGCCCAACCTCCATAGGTGTAGAAGAGGGATTGCAATTTTTCATCCCAAACTTCTTCAAGAGACTAGTGGCATACTTGACATGAGATATGAAAATGAGATGGTCCCGTTGTCGGGATTCTACACCTAAGCAATAGTGTAGGAGGCCTAGATCAGTCATGTCAAAAATAACACACAAATCTGATTTCATGTACTGAATTACAGCAGCTCCACTACCTGTGATGGAAAGATCATCAACATATACGATAAGTATCACACTTTTAGCACCATCGCTTTTGACATAAGATTCGGATCAGAAAGACTCCATCTGAATCCAAAATCTTGGAGATGCTGATCAATGTTAATAAACTGGCTCTTGGGGCCTGCTTAAGTCCATATAGATAATCAACCTGCAAATCAGGTGATCACGACGAGGTACCCAAAAACCTTCAGGTTGCATCATGTAAACCTCATTCAAATCTCTGTTCATAAAGGTGCTCATCACATCTGAAACACCTTCCAACCAAATTGAGTTGCTATGGAAAGATGAAACTGATCGCTATAGGAGCAAAAGGCTCTTTGTAGTCTATTCTTTCTTGTTGTGAAAAATCTTTGGTAACAAGACGATGTTGTACTTGTCCAAAGTAACATCAACTTTGCATTTGACTTTGTATGCCCGTTTGCATCCAATGAGTTGCGTACCTAGAGGTAATTCCACTAGTGCCTAGGTATCAAGGCATCATATTCTGCTTTCATGGTAGTCTCCCATTTAGGTCTTCCTTCTGATTTAGAATATTGTTGCAGTTCAGGTATGGTAAAAATGGTCAAAAGCGAGAGCAAAGTGAACATGCTTTGTTGGATTAACAACCTTGTTTTTGGATTATCTTGGATAGTGGAGTCTCCCTCCACAAATAACTGTGCATTTGATTGATGCCTTTCATCCTCTCAAACATCTTGGATAGTCGAGTCTCCCTCCACAAATAACTGTGCATTTGATTGATGCATTTCATCCTCTCGCACATTCTATACAGTGGAGTCTTCCTCCACAAAGTTGGTTGTGGCAGTGTCAACAAGCCTATACAACCCACCTTGCCCAATGCCCAGGGAAAATACCTTGTCTTGTTTTACATCAGACACAATACTCTTCTTCCCAGAGAAACTCACTATAATGTTGGGATTTTCAGTTAACTAACTAATAGACAAGAGGTCTTTATTCATGCTAGGAATATACCTAACATTCCTTACAATGATTTTTTCGGCGTTATTCGAAACTTTGTAAATATCTCCTATCCTATCTATTGCATGTTACTACCCATCAACTAATGAAACTAAATCATAAAATTTGTAATTGAAGTAAATTTTACATACTAGCCCTTACAACACTTGAAATGTCTAGATGTGCCAGAATCAAAGAACCAATAGCCGGCAATGCTATCATTTGAGTATGATGCTGTGAGGGTATACTCTTCCCTAGGATCCTATTCATGTTCAACTGCTGCCACATTTGCCTGACCCCACAACCTTTTGTTGTGGGGAAGATCATACTGTTGCTTTCGACAATCCTTTTTTGACATGCCCCGTCTTATGACAGTAATAACGTTTCCCCTGATACTTTTATGATAGTAGTAGCATTTCCCCTGATACTGGGAAGAAGATTAATTAGGATTATGTTTCCGCTTCCACTTTAGGTTGAGCAACAAATGCACTCTCTATTCATCCAGAACTAGACTCACTAGTCTGTCTGTTTGTGTTCTTTCTGCAGTAGATAGGAACTACTTGATCAAATGTTAGGGTTTGTCTTTCTACCATCAAGTGTAAAGCTTCCATGAAATATTCATACGAGGACAGTAAACTATTTAGAACAAGCACAACCAAATCCTCATCATCCACTGAACTGCACTTTGGTCTCTCCAAGAAATTCATCACGTTTTGTGCCCTAACACGGCACAAAAATGTTAAAACCTCAACTGTTCCTTCTCGAAATCATTATGCGAAATGCATTTTTTCACAAAACTGTTTGCAATTTCAGAAAAGTGTTTTCAACACCACGACATGAAAATCAACGGTTTTGGTTGTTTTCTCTGAAAATCATGACTTACACAGATTTTTATCTGCATGCTTGATCTGGTTTTCAAATGGCTTTTTCTGATTAGACATTTGCAAAATAGGTCCACACTTTCGTTCTCTCTGACTTGTGCTCATGTTTTCCTTCAAATCTTCAAAAACATCTCTCCTTCCTCTTGCTGCTTGTGCCTCTACATTACCTGACTGCAAATCATGAGTCTACAATGAAAAATCATGATTGCTTTGCTGATTTGGTGTTCACAGTTTCCTCTCGCGTTTTTAAGAATGTTCTGGTCTTTGCATTTTTTTCTTCGTTCTTATCGTTTTTTGGTGATTTTGCCTTGATGTCCTCTTGTCCTAGTAGTGCGAGTGCTTTGGTCAATGTCTTCTTGCGTCCCTGGCACAATGTCTTCTTGAGTGTGCCCTAGTTCAATTTTCTCTGCCTCGCCCACGACTTATGCCACTTTTTATGCCATGCAAATCATCCTCAAACCTTTTCTTCTCTTTTTCATAGTTCGTACCCTTTTCTAGGGCTTCGTCGAACATTAGCTCTTATACCAATATTAGTTTGAATGAAAGAGAGAATGAAGAGATTGGAGGCACACAACACACTGATATACTCGTTTGCTCTGTCTTTTATTAACCAAATAAGATTTTGCATATTAGGTGAGGAAGTTATATGTGAATAACTAACATACATTAACTAATAGTTACTTAGTTAATGTTTAATATCTTTGGTATAGGGGACATCCCATGAGGTATCATGAGACATCAAGGGATTTCCATTACCTATTCGACAATCCCCTGCATGTCTCCCCATCACTTAGGCACGTACCCCTCTTCATAGTGTCAACTCTACCCCAAGTTATGTGTCCTTGGGTTCTAGTGACTAAAATGTACTTATAGTGCATTGTAATGTAATTATAACACAAAATGCTCAAGGGTAATAAAACAATAGAACATTAGGAAAATAAATGACATTTAAAAAATTGCATGTCAACCTTGAGAGAGAAGCAACAACTTTTAATAATTTAGATGTATGGGGAAAAGTGACGTTCTAGTAGGATATTGATAGAGAGTTCTGTTATGAATGCCTAAATTCCTATTGTTTCTATCATAGGAAAAGTTTTCTGGCGAGTGAAGTGATTTTGATGTCACTATTGTTGCTATAATATGTACCTTTTCGATAGTAATATTTTTTTCCTTTTTTCTTGCAGTCACTCGTCAGGTTTTTGGAATCCTCATTCACTGGAAGCATTGTTCGACACTCACTAATACTATTTCACGACTTTCTGGTTTCAACAACTCTTCCTCCTGTACGCTAATGTCCTTCAATCTCCTCCTCTTTTCCATGAATTTTAAATTTATCCTCAAACTTATGATAGAATGTAATTTTGAGAATGTTTTATTAAGCACAAAATGTGATAATATTTGAATAATTTAGCTGAAATTTATACAGTTCCTACAATGGATATTCACAATTTTATTTAGAGTGCATATGTCTCTTTGGAATCTTACCTATTTGTGAGACTGTTTAAATTTTGTATTACAGGGGGACACAACAAATCTGTTCACATATGCTTTGTTACGGTTGACTCCAAATGCAATTGCTTCTGGTGCTAATTCCCTTTCCTATTTAAAAAGAGGGAATCATGCAGTTCCTGATCCGGTAAGTCCTATATTTAGTAATGTTACACGTGTGCTAGAGGAGGTTACTCCTACCTCTCGTGATACTTCTCCAGTCAGACAAGGTCAAAATTTTCAAGTACCAAGGCCTCTACAACATGAGAAATGGTGTAGAGAAAAGGATGGCTTCCTTATGACAGACATTTGGGGGACGGAGATTGCTGGAACAAGTGGTCTAAGCCCAACTGTTTGGTTACAACAAACAGAGGAACGCATGCATTTTTGTGTATATCAGCACAAGAGTTTGACAATCCTCCTCCTCATTCCAGCAGGTTCATCAGTGAATGGCATGCAGGGAATCTCCATCCTGAAGCAACAACTTCTTGAAAATGTAAGTGTTCCTCCCAAAGTACACTCTGAAAATTTTAAGGTTGCCATTTCTTTAAAATTTAACTGAGTTTAAGCTTTATATACATTTTTGTAAATAAAGCTCAATATGTGGATGGTGATACTAAGTGGCGAATTCTTACTTCGTTCTTGTTTATAGGTACTAATACTGCAACTTATACTCAAAAGTATTGCCTTTGAATGCTTTTTTTGGAGTAAGACTTGAAAGTTCAAATTCGAATGACATTGCAGTATGCATGTATATTTGTCTGGGCTAAAATGTATGTTAGTTGTTTGGCTGTCTTAACCCTATACTATGATATGACTAGTTTTATGTTTACACCCAAATTTAAAAAAGTCAATAAGGAAAATGAGTTATCATGGCACATGATACTTTAAAAATTGGATCTTTCTTTTGGGAGTGACATAATCATGGATGCAAAGCATAAATGCACTTTTTGGGCTAAAACATATTTATGCGATATCGTGTGGTGTTTTTTCCTTGTCATGATTCATTACTGTTGGAAGCCACCATATATTGAAATTAATTATAGCTAGATCTGTATATATTCTTAACATATTTACTTTTTTGGTTGGTCTTAATTAATAGAAAAATGAAAATGTAGTGCAATCCACTTTACGATTTAGCTAGATTAATAGTTTGGAAGGGGCACATTTATTCTTGAATGATGGCATTGAACATTGTGAATTAGTGCATAACTTGTGATCATTGGACGGCACAATTGAATTCATCATGTTCTCTCTTTTGCTTTGAGTTATCATTGTTTGTGTTTTTGGTGGTTATGCTGGAATTGGTGTTTGTATTTTTTGTATGTAATGATGATGTTACAGCCCTGTAGCAAGAAATGTGATGGGTGTTAGCTGTTGCCTGTCACACAATTTAATGTGTAGAAATGAGAATGCCACAGAACCACGTGTTTCTCTTATGCCTTTAAATTTTTGAAGTACTAAAGTTTAATATTAAAAATATTAAGTAATAATATTCAATAAAAAATTAAAATTAATATGTTAATGAAAAATATTTAAATAAACTATTAAAAATATGAAATATG
The DNA here is from genome assembly GCA_019776745.2 of Taxus chinensis. Classification (NCBI taxonomy): domain Eukaryota; kingdom Viridiplantae; phylum Streptophyta; class Pinopsida; order Cupressales; family Taxaceae; genus Taxus; species Taxus chinensis. The sequence goes on from CM034150.1 coordinate 167,521,400, forward strand.
AATAAATTTATCATTATGGTTCTAAACAAATAAAGTACTAGGTTGCTAGGAAATGGGTACGGGTACAGGTTCAAAATGCGGAAACACCAATTTTCAAAAAACCCTTGGGTATGAAACAGCATGGAAAAGTCCATACAATATATTATTAAAAATATAAATATATATAAAAATATGCATAATACTCATTTTTGTCCATAAAAGATAAAATACTTTGTATTCATGAAAGTTCAAACCATTAAACACACTAAATTTTTTATATGTACATAATTTTTAGAATACTCACCGAGTTTTGGAAAGCTATCCAGTATTTTTAATTACTAATCTGTCTACGGGCGATCAAAGCTCATGATTCTTTCAGAAGATTGCAAGAAGTTGCTTGGTCCAAAAAGGTGCAAAAATGGATTTTATGAAAATAAGAAAAATATTGCCATCAATGCGTAGAGCTCAAGAAAATATACACTTTTCGAGGAACCGACACCTGAAACAGAGCCACAGAATGAAAGTTATGGCACATGCAAGTTTTTGCTGCTACATCTTCCCGGACCCTTTCCAAAAATGGCAATTTTTTTTTCTGTGCGTGTGATTTTTTCACCAAACATCCAAAAAAGGAAAGAATTGCCAAAAAAGGAAAGAAGCGCTGTCTTTGTTGAGTTTTTTGACGGGTACGTTCGGAAAGGTACCCACAGACATAGGGTACGTTACGAGTATGGCAAAACCATACCCGTAACGTACCCTGTGTCTGTGGGTACGTTTTCGGACGTACCCACAGCGTACCAATACCTGGTACGTTTCTAGGTTGGTACGAGGACCTATATGGCATTTCCGTGCAGTCTAGCGATTTAGTCATTGTTTTTTGCCAAGTAATCGCAGTTATTACTTGGCGAAAACTGCCAAAACTCTGCTCGTGATATTTGAGGAGATTTATTGTTTGGTAGTCAACTTGTGGTTTATTGTGATGAACTGGTGATTTCTGGCGATTTTTGAATCTATGGTTTCAGGAACATACCTATACCTGCAAATCAATAATAAACCAATAAAATAAATAATGCATATTTTGAAAATAGATCTAAGACTAATGAAAACCCCCTACGCATGGGGTGAAGCCTTATGGGCTTTTTACTCAAATGAATCTATCCCTTCATTAAAACTACGAAGCCTCCACCTCCATGGAAAGCTTTAGCTTGAGTGTCCATGGAGACTTGTTGGAGTTTGAGAGAGCAGGAACAAGGTGTGGACAAGCCATTCCTCTCCCTCCCTCTCCTCCTGCCAACCTTTCTCATGTTGGAAATGAGTGTTCAAATCTAAAGTTGGCCTTAGGAGGCATCGTTACGGGTTAGGGATTAGGGAAGCCTATGATATTTTCTAACACTAAAGGCTATGTTCTCCCTAGCAAATACAATTGTTGATAAAGCGCAGTACAACAATTAGTTATAAGTGTGTTTCTCCAAGTATGTAAAATTGGTGTAGTGAAATATTCCCTATACACAATTTTTTATAGCATAGAAAAAAATAAGTATCTTATAATTTCTTTATCAGTTATGTATTCATAATGATTTACATTGCACAGTGCAACTACAATTGTTTTATTTTCTTTGATAGCATAGTTGTTTGATCCCAATATTTTAATGTAGCAAACATTGTTGGTTGCTTTCATACCTAACCTGTGTTCTGTTTTAGTTTTTGTTGTTCAAGCATAATAGCCCAACATATATTTATCACCGTGGTAGACTCGATAACTATCATGGAGAGAACCGATGTGATAGCCATTTTATGATGAGTTTTTTGGAAGATCATTGTAAAGAATGTCAACATAGGAGGATGATGCTTTGTGAAACAAGAAGGTGAAGGGACCCACAGACCATTGGGGAATTCAAAGAACAGCTTTGGGTGCTTTGAACAAGTGGAAAGTTTTTGGTACACATTCTAAGATTGCAATATAAAAATTATATCTGCAAGGGAAGGGGATCCCCAAATCACACATAGGCAAATTGAAATGATGAATTTTTAGAAAGGAGCCGCACTATTCTGCATACCTGGAGGATGGTCTGTTAAATCCTGCATACTCCATGTGAGCTAAGGCTCAGAAACATTGTCAACATCATCAAAACTGATGATCAGATCATCCTTTTGAGCTGAAGTCTCACCTTAAACATTTTGCAACTGCACATTTGTTAAAAGGCTGCATTTTCTTCTTTTTGAGTTTTCTCTTGCACACTTTTAACTTTCTTGTTTTGGACACTGCCTCATCTGCATTTTGATAAATCCCCACCCTTTTTTATTGACAAATTCTGATTTCCTCATCCTCTTGATGCGAAGGAAATCAACGTGGACTTGAGTGGAATCTCAAGGAAGTGACTACTGGAGAAGCAGGTAAAATATTTGGTCACAAATCCCATGCAACTAGAAAGTATAGATAGGGGTCGAGCCCCCATATAGAGCTATATAGTTTCGTTGGGAGAGATATGCACTCTGTTCTTACTATGCATATTTAGAGGGGCTAGGAGGAGACGGGCATATGACTAAGAGGCTTCGAGGGCTAACACTGGACCCTTAATTCTAAAAGGAGTGTATCTTTATAGTAAAGAATAAATAATCTAATCCCTGCTAATGCCATCATCGAGTGGTCCTCAAGACTTTGCAAATACCTGTTTCTCGATTTCTGGTTACTTAGAGCTTGTCATGGAAGTAGATGAAAATATGAGATATCTGTAAATTGTCAATTTTATTTGTCTAGGCGAGAGGTTTAAGGCATCACTTGAGGTTAATAAATGTGGAGAGATTGTATGCAGCTTGATGGTAAGTTTATTTCATTCTTGTTGACCTTCTGCGCATTGATTTATATCCTGCAGAGGATTTGTAAGCCACGAGGCCTAATCTGTCCATTAGAAGGGCATGTGTTTGTGGTTATGAAATGGTATTTGTGGATATGAGCTCTTGCCAGAAGGCCAACTCGCTGAGTGGGGAGGAGGAGCTTGCCAAGGATTGTGTATGACGAATGATTCCATTCAGAAAACTCGCCAAAGTCTAGCTGTTGTTGCAGTCCACAGATGTGTTCATAGAGCCATCTCTTTTGGCTTTATCTGGTGAGGTATGAGGTGCTCAATAGCCTAAAATTTGCTCCTTACGTGGAATAGGGTCCGAGAAGATGTAGCCACAAAGACTTGCAAGAAGACATATCTTTCATTCTGTGGCTTCGATTGCAGGTGTCCTTCTGATCCTTGCTAAAAGGTGACATATTTTCTCGAGCTCTACGCAACCTTCGATGGCAGGGAGATTTGGATCCCCTTTTCATAAAATCTATTTTTGACATCCTTATTGAATCAAGTCCTCAAATTCTGGTGCCAATAATTCTGAAAGACTTTCAGTGAGTCCCTGAATTACCTTGGTAAAAACATTAGTAATTTAAGATACTGGATCAGCTTTCCAAAGTTCGACGAGTGTTTTAAAAACCGTGCTCAAACTGGAACCGTCCCACCGGCCAGGTTGGTCGCAACCGGTTTAACATTTTAAATGCACGAACCGTTTACATATCAACATATGGATCGGTTGACCGGTTTTAGCCCATTTTAACCGAGTCCGGTTTCATCAATGATAATCACGGCAAAGAAGCGCAGCAAGTTGACTCAAAAAAGGCTCAACTTTTTTGGGTTTTTGGTGCAATAAAAACACAAGCTATCGCAGAATAAAAGTTGAGGCCACATTTGGAAAGGAGCTCATTGATTTGGAAGATGATAGCATTCAAAAACTTGCATGTGCCATAACTTTCATTCTGTGGAAAACCCTCCGTTCACAGCGTGTCGAGATTGCTTCTTCTGAGAGGGAGTGCATATGGAGAGAGAAGCTCTACGCATTGACTCCGAGCAGATATTGGATTGGATCTTATCTTTGGAGGTAAAATCTCCATTTTTGCACCTTTTTGGAGCCAAGCAACTTCTTGCACCATCTAGTCTGAAAGAATCATGAGCTTTGATTGCTTGTAGACAGATTAGTAATTAAAAATAGCGTGGATACGCTTTCCAAAACTGGGCAAGTATTCTCCCGTAGCTCGGCACTAGACCCTCGTCCCACCTATTTCTCTAGACTTGGGGTCGAGGAAACTGTAATTTATTGTAAATGTGTGACTTGCATACATATCAAGTTATCAACAGATGCATAGGTTTTTTTTTGTCAATCATTTTAAGAGTCTTTTTTGTGTTTAAACTCCAATTTGTTGCATCCTCAGACATGAAGACTGCAATTTTGCTATCGTATTTGTATCCCAATCAAAAAGAAAACACTTCTCCAACATTTTATGGGCTCATTTGAAAGAAAACGCTAGCAAATACATGGTTTTGGCTGCAATTTTATGTTTTTTTAAAGAAATTTGAGTATTTTTTAAGTTGCCGAGTATTGGCCGAATATTGCCGAGTTTTTTTTTGGGGTCTGCCGAGTATTTGGATTTGGTGAGTATTCCTACTATGTTTCAGATTGTTGGCCTTGGATGATGAGGATTTTTCATTTTAGTAGAATCAATGCTATTCGGTCCACTCCTCGTGCCTGTAAATTTGGAGAGTGCGGACTGTGGCTTTTGTTTCAAATAAAATCTAGCAAATGTAGTATAGCCAAAACCGGTCTCAATGATGGTCCGTGTTCAGTGTGGTCTTATATTGATTAGTGGTTTCACTTTATTTTTTTTGTAGGTCTGTTCATTTGGTGATCCTTGGGTTTGTAAGAGTTCTTCATGGTGTTTATGGCGTGTTTTCTGGATCACTACTCTTTTCCGTTGGGAAAATGAACGTAATTTTATTTTTAGGGTGCTAAGGATAATTTTTCATATCATAAATTTTATAGAGTTTTGGATGACATGGTGATTCTAATCTGTAATAAGATCCTCACTTAGGACTATTTTTCAATATGGAACCGAATTAGAGATGCTTGTCCTCCTTTGTTGTGGAAAGGTGAAGCATTACACTGTACAGACTACTTGTACTTGTACTTTAAATGCAACATATGACTCAGTTTTTTGGTTAAAAAAGCCCCAATTTTTTGTCCAAGGTGCCTCTGTTTTGGGAACAAATTGATGCTCAGAAATGGAGGAAGTATAATGTGGTAGAAATATATTACAATTTAATTAGGGAACATTTCTTGAATTTTTTATGGGGTGTTTGTATTGAACACTTACATTATGATTGTGTTTGCCAATTGTTTGTTTGTTTTCCTGCATTGTTGTGATTCACAAAGGAAATTAATTGTACATTGTTCTATTGAGCTAATACCCCCTGTCATGTTTCCTCTGCTGTTGAGTGATCACATTTTCTTAAATTTTGATGCTAGGCATATCTAAAGATATCGAAGCTGGAGGAGAAATTAAGTAAAGAGTGGGGTGGTGACAATACCTACCATGTGGCTGGCTACAGATACTTGTTTTGCGATAATGATAAAAAATTATCGAGAGCATCTCCTCCTGGAAAGGTTACAACTCTTTCGAAGGTAGGTAGCTTCTACATTCCTCTCATTCATTAAATAGTCCTATATTAGATTTAGTTTCTACTTTCTATTTAGTAAGATTTAAATGAACTTAATAAGTGCTATATGCATTACGGAAAATAGAAACTAATTAGAGGATACTCCACTTTCAGCCTTGTAGTGGCTGTTATGTTTTTACATAGTGGATATCTTGTGGTTTGTGTCCCTATCATCAATACCTTTGTCTCTGTAAAAGAATGCAATCAAGATTGGTAGATTTGCTTGACATGGGTAGAATACTAAAAAGATCACCCATGTGTGGAGGATAAAAATGGCTTGCCTCTTCTTAGAATCTGTCTAAAACACATAAATCAAATCAAACATTGCTCCTCAATGAAATAATTAGTTCTGAAAACTATTTGGTGGCGAACAACTTTCATAATAGGCCTGTATGCTGCAGTATGTGCCCCGAGGAAGCCATGAGGATTAACAGAATATATTTTCCTATTTTTAGATGGAAGTATCCAAGCCCTGATTGTTAGAATATGGAATGTTATGATTTAGATCTCTCCTCGTGCTAGCTTTCATCTTATATCCTTCTAAACCTCTCATTCATAAAGATCTAATAAAATTTCACAGTACTAGTTGACTTTACTTAGATCTTGATGAGAAGAAGATGTTATGCACATCTAACCTATCCACTGAATTGCTCAAGTTGTCTTCTTTTCTATTTTAATGAGCAAGTGTCTTCTATAAATTTTCATGGATTGCTCTTTGCAGGAGAAAAAAGTTTGTATTTGTGCAGTGCAACTCTCTATTTATCCTTTGGAACTCGTGTGCTGCTTGTGATATGATGTTTTGGATCCTAATCCATTGTCTTTCAAGTTAGTTGGTATACATGCCATGATTCTACCTTGATCTCTGCCAGGAAGTAGTGTATATGTCTTGGATGGTTCTTAACTTCTTAGGCATTCATTGCATTTATCTCCATTGTTTGTGAGGCATACTTGCCAGAGTCATTTGCTTCCTTTTTAAGTGTTCTTATTGTAGCGGTTCCATTCATTCACATGTTTGTTTTGTGTTGCCTTGGTAGTGTTGCCATATCTTGCTGCTTCACTATTTTTTCATTTTATGTGTGACTATAATTTTTTAATTTTTCTGTCCTAACATTGGAATACCCTATGACAAGATGGATCGCCACTTTGCATGATTTATGGGTTGTCCTTACTTTAAGTTAATGCCTTATTGATCAAATTATAGAATTTGTAGATTTACGACTGCTATGAGGTGAAAAAACAAGGGAAAGAAACTTGGTTCCTTATTCCCTGTTGCAAATGAGAGATTTGATTCTTTGGATCTTTCTTTTAGTGTATTTCTGATTAAGTTATACCCAACCCGAATTTCTTTGTCTTATCTGAGATAGTCTAATGATATTGTAGCAAGTAGGCTACATGCGCTTTTTTCTAATAAGATTTGTTTCATCCTTCTAGAGCTCCTTGGCTGCCTTAAGCAAGATGAGAGCAGAAGTTGATTTGGTAAAGAGGAGGGCAGAAAGAGATGATCCATCTCATGGAAATGATTTGGAAGTTTGCATGAGAGCAAAAAATAATTCATGGGTTATTTCTAGAATAAATGGTGGAAATGAACTTTATATGGTCCTTGAAAAAGCTAGCGAGACACTTCTGTATGCATCTGATGCTGTGGAGAAATTTAGCAAAAGGTATGAAACTTACTATAATGTTGTTTAGTGCATTTTGTGCAAGCTATTGAATCCCTGGTATCACTTTGGTTTCATTTAATAAAAGATTTACAAATCAATCTGAGGAAAGAAATGATCACTATCCATTTCTTGCATCAATGTAGCTATCCTTATTTTGTTTGCGGAGTTCTTCAAATTTCCCTCACATTATGCTCTCTCACATTTTGATGTTGGTAAAAATTTGAGAAAGAAGCAATTAATCACTAAACTAGACATCCATTCACATATGTTTATGAGATTGGGTCCAAATTGGAAATCCTACAATAAATTGGAAACTCCTATAGGTTGTGGTTTGAAATGTCTGTCTTCTAATGGGATCACTTTCACATGCTGATATAGAATGTTGTTTTTCAGGTATTGCAATGGTGTGTTTTCCTCAGACTAGTTAACTGTTTCATGTACAAGAGCTATGCAGTTTAGTCAGACATACCTATCAAGGCTCTGCTGTTGTACGTTGCAAGAGTCGGGTAGCCCTAGAAAACAGAACAAGGTAGCATGTATTTTTTAGAAGTTCAGGAATCCTATGTAACTTACATGACAATTCGTCATGTAGATAGTATTACTTTATCAGTATAGAATACGTCATGAGCGCATGCTTTTGTTCATGTTAGAAATTAGGCAACATAGCATCATTAAGAGTCACATTGCTTTATGTTCCCTGATGTTTTTTAACATCAACACTAGCATTTGCTTTCTCCTAGATATGAGAGGTATCTCAGTTTTTTCCTGGGATAAAATTTGTTCTAAAATTTTATTTGAAGTAAGATGATGTCACTTCACCATCCAAAATTATTAACAAATTAATATCCAAAATGCTAAGGTTCATAGGAACATAAGAGCGTGTCCAACTTTGGGGTCTAAAAATAATTTTAAAATATCGGAAAATGTGTAAGCAAGACATCAAATATCTAGCTAAAATATATACGATTGTTGGTTTTCAAACAATAAACTCAAGTTTTGTTGTTTGGATCATTTTAGAGTCCATGGCCCTAAAATGTGATCAAGTGGGGACATGCTATTATTGTTAATTATTCCATACAATGTATGGTAATTTGTTTTCATTTTTGATCTAAAGGTCTTTAAAATAAAAATCTCTGATTTAACATAATACAATAATGTGATTGGAAATTAACAATTAGTGGATGAGCAAACAAATTAAATATAAAATCTAAAATGTGGAGATAATGTACATGGGATCATTACCTTCCAATACAATGCTACAGTAGTAAGTTTTCGTTTTAAATCTAGGGGTGTTATTAAGACAATTTGTTAAGAGTTTAAGATAATACAATAAAATGAAAAGAAATTAACAGTAAACAAATGCAACCAATGTTAGATATATCTATTTGTGTTGCATCACTCCCTTTGAACTGAGCAAATCCCCAATTCTTCTCATTATATTGCTTTTAGTGTTTGCTTTTTTCCATGTTGCATCTACTTCATGTATTATTTTTCACTTAGGAATGATTTCTCTGCGCAAGCTATCGACCTATTAGTCCTCATGAGTGCATGCCTTAAGGGGTGCACTAAGACCAATGTGGGCAGGTTCGTAGCACCTCGTGAGAGATCTTCATGCCACTTGATCTAGCCTCGTTACTACTACCTTACGACCTCTTGATACCTCTGTACAACACCTTTAGATCAACTTCATACCTGCTTCAATGGTCTTGCTCCATCCTTTCTTCTCTCCTCTACCCCATGTTTTTGGGCTAGTTGTAGTTGATGTCATCATACGTGGTTCACAATGTATGGTAGACATACCTTTCTAAACAATATCATCGACCATGGTTGATGGCATCAACCAAGTTAAGTTTTCATCATACGTGGTTCACAATGTATGGTAGACATACCTTTCTAGACAATATCATCGACCATGGTTGATGGCATCAACCAAGTTAAGTTTTGACTTTAGGTCATGTTACCCTATTTATAGGCATCATTATTGTCATTTCAAAAGGATAACTTTGAATAATTCGCTTTGCCTGCACTCGCAAATATGCTCTTAGAGGATAAGAGACCTCAAAGTCTAGTGGAGCTTATACTTGGAGGTCATTATTGAAGTGTAGACTATGGAAAATCACAAAAAGATGGAAAATAAATACAATAAAGAGTGCAAACCTTTCGTTGCAAGAATCCTAAGCCACCTTGGATTAGATATGCTAAAAGGGCAGGGTTTTGTTATACTCTTTGTTGGATGTGTTGGATTTGCAAGCTTCTGTGGATTGTGGATGTTGTAAGTATTTTGAATGAAACGAGTTAAGCCACGAGCATGTTTGATTGATAGATTTTGCATGATTTGAACAACATAACAGTGTGAGGAATGCTTTGATTCTCCAAATGAATATGCAAAACAACAACATGGAATCTCTTAAGCTTTTGGTGTATGATTTTCAAAGGGAGATTCATTGATTTATAGCTGAAGAAAGTGAATCTTCAAGCTAAGTTTTGATTGAGTTTGATTGGAGATAACTAAACATGACTTGGCTTGTTTAGTTGAGTTTCCAGATTTGATTGGAGAGTTAGATTGTTGTTCTTGAGTTATAAGTGTGAGTCAAGGTTGAGTTGGCAAGGGGTTGCACATGATTTTGATTAATAATTTCATTTTTGTTTTTTATTCACCCAAAATGTGTCGTGAATAGATGGAAGTTGGAAGAATTTGGATTGAGTTTGATTTGTCATGACTTGGAAGATAACTCAAGTTAATTCAAATGTTGTTTTGAGTCAATTTAGACACGTCTGTTTGATTAAAATAACGATTTTTAGTTCTAGTCAAGACTTTAGTTAACTTGGATTTGAAAGGTGGATATGATTTGATGATTAGTTAAATTATGTAAAAAATAAAGTGGACATGTGGATTTATCGATTTATTTTTTTATAGTAAATTAGTTAATTAAAATTAGTTGAAGGGGGTGATAAGGGTGTAAATAGAATTAATTAAATTAACTCTATAGGAACAAAGGTTGTAATGATATTTTGAACAATCACAATGCATAGTGGTAATTTGAGGGTGTCTACATTTGCACCTCTTTAAAGTGTTATTATGGAGTAATAATGTTTTAAAGATAATATATGTTTGTAAATGGCGGATAGATGATAACAAAGTGGTAGGGATTGCCTAATTTTCTCAGGTAAAGCATTTGGATGCCCCATCGAATCCGAATTAGTTGTAAGAGTGCCCCCTTGAGTAGGTGGGTGACGCGAAGGAGCGGTGGACATCCACTCGATAGGAAAGAGAAGAAGCCGTGACAAACATTGATAGAAACAACGAAGAAAATTAGTTTTTTGGTCACAAAGGCCAAAGTAGAAGAATTAGTGTTAGTGGGAGGGTATAAATAGAGGGGTAGCAAATATCGCGACTCATTTTTGCTAATAGAATTCATTTGCCTTTGTATTGAGATTTGAGCTCTGAGATTTGAGAGAGATGGTTCGTTGATTGCAATGGAAACATCGCGTAGATAGTGCCAAAGAGTTTGGGTGGAGACCAGACGAGGGCGACACGATATGTAACTCTCAAACTTCTCATTCCAATGCATTTATTGCTAGTTAGGGCTAGAAGAAAACTCAAAATTGACGTTAGCGCATGCAGTTAAGTGCGCTAGCGTAGCCCGTGAAATGCGCTAGCGTACTAGTGTATGTGCTAGAATGCTATAATGGCATGAGCGTTAAGCGGAAAATGCGTTTGCTTGTTAAACACGATAGCGCAAAACTAAGGGCATGAGTGTTATATTGAATGTGCTAGCGTGGATACGCTAGCGTTACGGTGCACGCGCTAGAATAGTGTTGATATGCTAGCGTATGAGTGTACACGCTAGCGTATCAATGGGTGCGCTAGCGTAGTTAGGATGATTTAGAAGACAAATAGAGGATGAAATAGAAGAAATAGGGGCTAACAATGTTATTTGGATGGTTGTGTAGGAGAGCCTATTATCATTAGATGCCCGTGAGTGCCATGGGCGGCTGCGGTCGTTCCAGAGGGGATTTACTCGCAGTGAAACAATTGTGTGCGTTGTTGGAGGCAAGAGGTCTAACTTTCATCGCACAACTTCCATTGATCAAACTGGACAATTGTTTATTGATCGCGTTGGCTAAGCAATGGCACAACGAGATCTAAACTTTCCAACTGCTGACCGAGGAGATGTCAGTTACATTAGAGGACGTGTATTGAATTCTTCAGGTGTCAATACATGACAGATTAGTGCAGTGAGATGGTCAAGTTGGATGCATATGAGGACACATGGTTATTGTTTTGTCTAGAGGATATACCCAGGGAGGGGATGGCGGTGCACTTATCTGAGTGTATGGATGATTCTACAGTAGCTCAATTGCCAGTTTACCTGATGTCTCTTATCAACGACTATTTGCTGCCTGATAAGAATGCCAATCATTTTCATTTGAGCGTGATTGGAGTGGTGCCAGAGCTTAAGGAGGCCACAATTTTTTCATGGGGATAACATATCTTGGCCCATTTGTACAAAGACTTGCACATAGTGGCTCACAGAGAGAAGAGGAGCATGAGTCCATTAACTTTGCTGCATATATGGTGATGGGACCACATTGCAATTGACCGACCTATAGGTATCTTATGTGATTGACATCCCGAGGATCCCTCGTCATTCGGATGGGATACAACGGGAGTGGGGCAGAGGGGTTATCTGGGTGATATCTCATTTTAGAGACGGGCATTCGACGATCTACAACTACGTATGGTGACTTGGAGACCATACATACGATATAGGTGGGGCTTTGATGATTTTGAGCTATCGAATGCAGAGGTAGACAATTTTATCATTGGTAGCCGCAAGCATATCATGGAGATGTACATGGGGGATGGAGTCAGGAGATAGTTTGGGGTTATACAGGTTATACCTGGTGGTGAGCAGTGATAAGCGCAACTAGCGCGCAAGACAATTGATTTTGGGCTGCATATTAGGAAGAGAGTAGTTAGGGCCAGTTTCTTTGGGGTCATACCACAAGTGTGAGATGCACGTGCACATATTGTTGATCCACTGACAACTCTAGAGTACGCCACATGACATGCAAGGATTATGTCGAGACAAATTACAATTCCACAAGAGGCCATAGTTGCAGGGATAATGACGTTAGCCATGAGTGGATTACATAGAGGGAGGTAGATTGGGCCAGGATGAGGTTGAGGCTCAGCTACAGAGACATGGTGCACAGACACAAGCACAAGTATATGGACATAAATGCCCAAGTTGTACAAGTTCAGGTGGTGCAGATACCATTACATATGCCAACGCATATCCCAGTACATGTGTCGATACATGGTCCGACAAAAAAACAAGTACCATTATAGATTCCAGTACAGGTACCAGTTTCGTTATAGACTCCAATACAAGGACTATTACAGGTTCCATTGCCACCAGCGAGTCCAATAGTAGGACATGGAGGTGGAGATATGTCCGATGGTTGGGGAGGTGGGGGTGCAGATGAGGAGGATGTTGTCTAGGAGAAGAATGCATATGTATTGTTGCCAGGACCATCAACTGTTGAGCTTGCATTATAGGATTTGAGGGACATAGTCATACGCGAGTGGGATGACATTTTGATTTTGACACAAGAAGACTCAACAAGTGTAGAGGGTGACTGGAGAGAGAGAGACTAGATTGATGTACAGTTACAAAAAACTAAAATGGAGAGAGATGTTGTGCGCCGCATGGAGGCAAGAGGGATGACAGATGTACCCCAGTAGATTGTTGCCATATCCCATGAGATGGGCTACTATAGGGCCCTTTACGAGGCAATTGTTCCTGAGGATCATTGAGTGCCATGGTATAGTCAGAGATCCGGTAGCAGATCCATGAGGTCAGGAAGATCATAAAGGTTGTCGAGGAAGTTCAGGTGGTGCAGATACCATTACATATGCCAACGCATATCCCAGTACATGTGTCGATACATGGTCCGACACAAAAACAAGTACCATTATAGATTCCAGTACAGGTACCAGTTCCGTTATAGACTCCAATACAAGGACTGTTACAGGTTCCATTGCCACCAGCGAGTCCAATAGTAGGACATGGAGGTGGAGATATGTCCGATGGTTGGGGAGGTGGGGGTGTAGATGAGGAGGATGTTGTCTGGGAGAAGAATGCATATGTATTGTTGCCATGACCATCAACTATTGAGCTTGCATTATAGGATTTGAGGGACATAGTCATACGCGAGTGGGATGACATTTTGATTTTGACACAAGAAGACTCAACAAGTGTAGAGGGTGACTGGAGAGAGAGAGACTAGATTGATGTACAGTTACAAAAAACTAAAATGGAGAGAGATGTGCGCCGCATGGAGGCAAGAGGGATGACAGATGTACCCCAGTAGATTGTTGCCATATCCCATGAGATGGGCTACTATAGGGCCCTTTACGAGGCAATTGTTCCTGAGGATCATTGACTGCCATGGTATAGTCAGAGATCCGGTAGCAGATCCATGAGGTCAGGAAGATCATAAAGGTTGTCGAGGTTAGTTAAATTATTACAGATGCCACCACCTAGAGGCGGGGATGAGAGACTAGGCAATCCCAATGTTGGTGAGGGTCATCCATGACTGTGGATAGATAGATAGATACACACACGCACACACACACACACACACACAAAGTGTGTGTGTGTGTGGTATTTTCCGCTTTATTGGTATGATGAGACACTTAGTGTAGATGTGATGTTTTAGTTGATTTATTATGGATATGTGATGATATGCTTATAGCTTAGCTTTCATTCAGAGATGTATTTTTGGAGCAAACCTATTTTGATATTGCACATGTAGAGTTAGCAACATGATCATTGAAAAACCGTGATGAGCAACCCATATGCGTGTAAAAAACACACACGCAGAAAAAAGTTGAAATGAAACCAATCTACAAAGTAAGATGATGTACACCAAAGTTATATAGGAACTAAGATGGTAATAGCGTACTTGTAATTGGTTAAAAAGCAAAGATGAAAAGAAATGTAAACAAATCCAATTGGATAGAGTAAGAGAAGTATACACCATGTCTATGAATAAACCATGATGATAACATAATACATGCAATTGATCCAAAAGCACGAGATAAACATGCCAAACAAATCCAATTGACAGTAACTGGTCACACCAAAGTTATATGTGAACTAAGACGCTAACAATTTACCTGCAATTGGTCAAAAATGGAATTAAACAAAAACAACACAAACCCTATATACATAATAGTTGATAAACACCTTGATGATGAATAAATCAAGATGCTTACAAAATATCTGTAATAGGTCCACAAACAGAGTCAAAATTTGAAAATGAGCCCAAAATACCAATCAAAATGAGCCAAGAGGACAACATAACACAAACAATTTTAAAAAATGCATATGAGGAATCACAAACCCAATATACAAGGAAAAATGAGTGCACCAAGGCTAATAATGAACCAAGATTGAACATGATACCAACAATTGGTCCAAAACAATAACAAAATTGGAAAACAATCCCTATATATAGGGAATACTGAATACACCAAGGCTAACAATGAACCAAGATTGAACATGGTACCAACAATTGGTTTAAAACTATAACAAAATTGGAAGACAAGCCTAATATGAAAGGAAAATTGAATACAACAAGTTTAACAATGAACCACGATGATGGCAAAATACCTGTAATTGGTCATAAATAAATACAGAAGAGGGAAAACAAACCCAATACATAAGGCAAAATCAACACACCAAAGTTAACAATGAGCCTAGATAATAACAAGATACGCAAAATTGGTCCAATTTTTTTTAACATATACAAACACAATAAGTTTATATACAAAGAAAAATGCGAACAAGTTTACGTACACTAAGTCAAAAAACAACAAGCCAACACAAGTTATACTTATAATAACGACTTCTAATTATGTTCCTATTGTGTTCCACAATGAAGAATAAATGGATTCGAATGCTTCAAAGCAAGGGTACATGAAAGAGGATTGGATCGGACCAAAGAGTAGAGTTAAACAATTCCTCATGACACTCTTATTGGATCTCGTTGAAGTTTGATCGGAAATTAATTGTGTCAATTTTCCAAGCAAGGATACATGCAGGGAAAAACATGAGAGCCGAGATGTCTTAAGCGAGGATATATGCGTGGGTTTGATTGATTGTCTTTCCCCCAAGTAAGGATGCATGCAAGGGGTAAGAAAAGATGACAATCGTATGATGGTCTAGAATGATTACTAGGTTTGTAGTCAAATGTGCGATATTGTGAGCTATGTTGACAATTTTTGAGATTTTGTGAAACGTTTTCTGAATATTTTTGTGGTTTTGATTGTTTTGATTTTTGTGAAGGTGTTATATTGTTTTTTATTTTTCTATTTTTTTGGTTATTTTGAAATTTTGATTTTTTGATTTTTGAACATTGTGTATATTTTTTTGCTATTTTGCAATATATGAAGCCCAATGAACAAACATAAGGTGTCCTTAGACCACATCAAGCATGGTACAAATGAATAAGCCCATCGAGGCCAAGGTAGGGAATGCGATGAATGCGGTTGAACAAGGTTATTGTGATATGGGTGACAAATCCTTACTAGGAGGAACACACGACAAAAAGTGGTTTTGGGTGAAGTAGGAAGCATAACCGAATGGAGGAATGAAACTAGTGGTTGTGCCAATATGCCTCCAGCACAAGGGATATTCTTAGAGAATTCATGTATAAAACTTCTTCAGATGAACCAAATTCATAGGCTCTTTAAGCTCGTTTCCATCTTCAGAGGTTAACTTATATGCACCGGATCTAAATTTATCTTTGATAATCTAAGGACCCAACCAATTAGGTACAAACTTACTCTATTTTTCTCGCTCTTTGTTGTCTTCTTATTCTCTTAAGCACGAGTTCGCCAATTTCAAATTTCCTTGGTTTTATGCGTTTATTATAGTTGCGGTGGAGTCTGTTCTATTATACTGTTAGATGATCCAAGGCATGGACTCATCTCTTGTCTAAGAGATCTAGTTTTGCAAGGCGTGCTTGGTGGTAATATTCTTCATGTACCAGGTGTTGGAGAGATACCCGGATGGAAGGGAGCTCAATTTCTATGGGTAATACGGCTTCAAAGTTGTATATGAGGGGGAAGGTAGTGGATCCAGTTGGCATATGGAACGAGGTTCGAGAAGCCCATAGGATTGGATACAATTGTGTGTGCAAATTTTGATCGTTCTTATCAACGGTCTTTTCCAATATTGATTTTATCGTTTTATTGAAAACTTTGGATTGGTCATTGCATTGCAGATAATATGGAGTCGCCCATTTGAGTTGGATATGAAACTTTTTAGCTAACTCCTTGACATTCTTGTTTTTGAAAGATGTGTCGTTGTTTGTGATAAGAGATGTAGGGATCTTGAAACGACATAGATGTAGTTAAATATGAATTTGGTGATATTTGACCTAGTGACATAGGTTAGAGGCATGTGCTATATCCAATTGGTTAAATATTATGTGGTAGTGATTATGAATGTGTGGCCATCAGAAGATGTGGGCTTGATTTTTCATACAAGGTTGAGCCCCCATCTGGAAAAAGACCAGGGTGATGTGATTGGTTGGAGGGCTTGTGAAGGTGCATGAATAATATTACTGTACCGTTAGAAGGCATGACACTTGTTGACGAAGTTGCATGCATTTGATTCCATGGTGGGAAAATGATAACCCACTTGTAAGATCTTCTTGGCTAAGACCATGCTGCTTGTGTGTGCACCACATATACCCGAATGCACTTCGACTAGTGTTTGTTTACCTTCGTCTTGATTGAGACATCGTAATAGTGTCCCATAACAACCTCTTTTTTAAAGGGTGTCCACAAGGATTGAGTAATGTCCCTTTTTGGGGGGACTTAGGAAATGAAAAAAATGTCCCAAAAATCAAATTCAAGGCACTGTTGTTATAAACTTGTAAAATTGATCTTAAAACCCTTCCTAAGGCAACGACCTTCGTAGGGAAGAACAACCCTTCAAAATAGAGTTAAAACTTGCAAAAATACTCTTAAACATGTGCCAAAATTAATAGAGAACCATTATCAATCAATTGCAACTATTAGAAATCAGATTTGCATGTGAAATCAATTAATTACACAACCCTAACCAACGAACATTCCCAAACTTGTTAAAAATAGTAGGACACCATAAAAAATCACCAAACTCGAGATATTGGCTTAATAAAATATGGAGAGAAAGATGATAATTTCGTATTAGCCAAAATGTCACCGCACATACTAAAACACCAACTCAATATAGGTCGCTCCACTTGAAATAAAATATAAATTGCACCAAAAAGACAACACTTGCAAGAGAAAGATATTTTATTCTTTTTCCAACCAACTTGCACACCAAAATCTCATGAAGGGTTTTCATCCTTCACAAGCTTCCCAATCAACATTTTCGTCCTTGAATGAGATTCTCAACCTAAAGGGTTTCGTCCTTAAGAGAGAGAGAGAGAGAGAAAGAGGGCTACACTAGCCAACTTTCACCAAATAAGAATAATCTCCAAAACATAATTCATAAATACCCATGTGACCTCCTTAAATAGGCACAAGGAGTGCTGAAAGCAAACATTACATCATGGCCGACCATTTAAGTAATTGCATTTTAAATATTAAAAAGATTATTAGAGTTTACATACTCACAATACCATTAATACTAAACAAATATCTAATCAATAATAAAAATGTAATCCATATTCCCCCTTGATTTTCTCTTTAGATCCACGAGGAAAGAATGGGTTAAGGTCTTCATAATTTAGCCTCCAAAAAGGGACATGACAATCCCCCCTTTCTCAAGATTGCTTATCCTGAAGCAATGATGAAATTCACTGCTCCAAATCTTCTATTCCTTCTATCCTTCTTGCGTTCCTTTTTTATTCTCATGAAGAGCTGGTTTTCGTGATAAGGTATCAGCTACTGCAATTTTTTTTCCTCTTGACATATTTGATGTCAAAACCAAAAGCTCGCATTTTACTGACCCATTAACAAGATATGGCCTAAATTTGACCAAGGCATGCATAATGACCATCATCTTTGTATTATAAATGTGAAGATTCAGCTCATGTTTCTTCATTTCTTTGTTTTCTAAAGCAATAAGACGTTGATTTCGCATTAAAACAACCCCTATTCTTTCACCAGATGCATCAAATTCCACCATGAATGGAAAAGAAAAATTAGGTACAACAAGCACTTGACATGAGTACATCACATTCTTGAGTTTATCAATTGTTTCTTGAGCTATAAGTGACCAGCTGAGTGCCCCTTTCTTAGTTAAATTAGTTAGAAGGGCAACAAGATGTGGAAAGCCCTTCTTAGACCCAAAGAATCTTTTCAGTTGTGAAATGGAGATGGGAGGAGGCAAACCAAGTATGGCATGGATCCCTTTTGTCCCACGTGTACCCCTTGAGGCTCTATGATATATCCTTGGTACAATTTTTTTCTCAAACCAAATCCACGTTTGAATTTCTTTGCAAGTAAGGACTGCTGTCCTAAAACACTCATCATTATGTTAATGTGTTGTAGATGCTTCACCCATGTTTTTCTATATCTCAAGATATCATCAAAGGAAACAAGCACAAATTCCCTTAAGTACTTATCAAATATGAGCTCCACACATGATTGGAAGGTTGCAGAAACTAAAAATTGCTTTAGAAGAACCAAGAATATGTAATCAATTGTTATATCCATTATAAAATATGTGAGAAGTGTACAATCTTTATTTGCATCTGCATGGATGTGATAGTTCAAATGACCATGTTTCATTTCCTCTTCATTATTTATCCTCCTCATGATGTGTGCAACATTCCTCCTTGTATTCTTAACTAGAATCAATCCCTTCTCTAATGTTGGTAATGAAATAAATTAAGATTTTCCTTGCTTAACATGTCTACCATTTCCACTTATGATTTCATAAATTATGACTTCTCTTCATTTTGAGTGGAACTTCAATCCCTTCTTGTTGATTTTGAGGGTAAATTCCCATAAAGTTCGGAGCTCTTGAACCCCAAAAACAATATGCACCTCAGCTAAACTTAAAACAATGAAGTCAATACAAAATTCATACCTTTTCATGGGAATAACGAGCTATAGTATCTTTCTTGTGAAAAGAGGATATGTTACATAAGTTATGGTGACCGTGAAGTCTTTGAAACCAACCTTGTTTGGATTTATTCTTCTTTCCAATTCTTCTTCAACAAACTAATGCATATTGTCATTCTTTATAAACATTGTGACCCTTTGGTCATGAAGAAGAACCCTCACCCGAAATGGGTGATGTGTGCCACATTTTATAGTAAGAATGATGCCTATCCATTCCATTCTTTTTTGGTCTTCCATTATTATGGGACCATGTGTTAACATTATATGAAACTGAAAATTAGAATCACCATCATTGCCCTCTATACTGATTTTGAAATCAGGTATCCTTCCCCAAATAAATTTCAACACATCACCTATATGCCATGTGCGGAAACACCTTTGGAATGGATCCCAAGT
Source organism: Taxus chinensis (assembly GCA_019776745.2). NCBI lineage: Eukaryota > Viridiplantae > Streptophyta > Pinopsida > Cupressales > Taxaceae > Taxus > Taxus chinensis. Next base: position 167,541,103 of record CM034150.1, read on the forward strand.
ATCTATATGCTTTTTATTATAAAAAGTACTTCTTACCTCATCACTCCGTGAAGTATGAGGATGATATCTAATTAGCGGTGGCATAGGAGGATACAACACACATGAAATATGAGTACTCTTTCTAACTAGTTGTCCATGGTAGCAAATTTGAAATGAAATATTAGTAAAAAATGAGATAAACTCATATCGTGGGTGGATTAGACACTCCTATGACTCAGAATTTCTGAGTTCCAATCAACACTCTTCCTTGACCTGGTTTCTTCGTCAGATGAGATCTTTCCTTTCCACTTTTGTCAGTGCTTTTCTTACATAAATTCCACCTTCTTGATAGGGATATGGTTGCCATCAAATGACATGCCTTTGATTTTAGGGACAATCCAACCGCCTTATCTTATCCTTGATGGAGAGTATATTCCAATATTTTTTACCATAAAAGACTTGTTGAGGTATCGTCAATACAAGCATCATTCTGACCCCCGTTTCTTCCCTTTAACATAGGTATATAAGATGAATTACAAATCAAATGGAAAGAGGAAGTAGTTACCTTTGTCTTGATGTATGCATGACTTAGAAGTTGTTTGGAAGGGTGCATTACCTCCATACCTTGTTCATGTGTGTTTGGAATGTCTTCGTAGCTCTTACCCATGTCTAATCCATCATCATTATTTTCTTTCGTGACTGATGTTATAGACAGACCAACAAGATTATTGTCATCATGTCTATTTGGAAAATGGTTTCAAACCATTCCTTTCTCTTTCCCTTCTTGCTCGTCACTGTTCTTTTCATTCCCGGATTCATCACATGTTGAAACATCATCAATATTAACCAAACAATGAACAATAATTACCTCACGATGTTGACTCTCCGGAACAATAACATGAGTAAGGGCCAATTCTCCCTCTTTCATGGCTCTATTTCCTTAAATCCCTTCTCTATGTATAGTGTCAAGTCTTTGGATCCATGCCCTAGATGATCCCTATGTAGAGCCATCAAAAATAAGAAGATTCATCTTACTGATTTATTTTAATTTGAACTAAATATAATTGCAGAGTCACTATTGAAATAAATGATGTATAAATAATAAAATATAATAATGGCACATGCAAACTAAGATTTTGAGTATGAAACCCTAAGCAAAAGAGGGAGATAGAAGACTTAGCTAATATACACGTAATTTGGAAGTGATCTAAGCCGAGATAAGTGTTGAACATGATGTAAGCATCACCATAATTAAACTCTAGAATTTTTGTAACTCATGAATAATGACAGACAGGGGTGCCCACGACAGGACATGGGCACTTGAGCATTGGTTACTGGATGTGGGTGCCCATGACTACACAAAATCTCTGGATCTGAAACTTGTTGTGTCGTAATCGCTTCTTGTTAATCGCCTGATAGTATCTCTTGGATTATCGAAGGTACCTCTAACCTGCAAAAGAAGAGTTCACTTGCACAAGCCCTTAAACCACATCAAACCTAAAATGGAAAATGTCGAATGGGGAGTCAGAATGAGCCCGATTGTAACAACCTAAAATATGACACTCGAATTAGTAGATTTTTTTTTTCCTTTTATAACAGTATTATGACATTCCTCTGCATTATAATCAGATTACTAGCTATAACTAATTAATGCAATAAGTCATATTATCTTAGCAATGAGAAGACATTCCTCTGCATAATTAATTTTGGAAACTAGTTAAACTACTATATGTAGCAAGTCTTAACAATTTAATCCATCCTATAACATGGTGATGAACCATGTGCAGCTGTAAGGGTTAAATATCCCAATACCCATTGTTGGTTACCTACGGGGGGCCTATCCGCTACTTAATATGTTACCATATTAGACAGTCGGTAGGCTTCTCGTAGGCAGCTTGCATCGTGCATTGATAATCTGTTCCTGTTAGGCTCATATCACCCATGTGAAATTTCATTACTTATCAGTTATTAGCATGAGTATTTAGGTAGCTTTGTTTGGAGGTTAGGGACATGAAGTCTTTATTACCTCGCTTCCCCCTTCATACATTCTAAACATTTTATTGGAAAGAGTTTTCTTAAAACCTTATTCAAGGTTCCCATTGGGTCCATAAAATCCTAACTAGTCATAGCTGAGCATGTCTTGTTTTTATACCCGTCATTCAAGGAATTATTTACATTACTAGGACTACACCTACGTCCTCAAATTATTCAAAGCTAGGTAACACCCGCTTATGGAATACTTCTTTTGCAATGAGATGTATGATGACCTCTTGGATATGATCTTACATCTTAGAAGTAAAATCTAGCTTATCAGGTTAATTTTGTAACATTACTCCTTTAAGTTCTTTCTTTCAGGTTCATAATGTTTGTCCTTAAAAATTAATCCCATAATCAGCTAAGCCAAATTTTTAACATATCATGGACGATACTAATAATGATTTTAGACTCCCTTAAGTCTTGATTAGATTAAAAAAATTCTTTACCTAGAGCTCATTTTTTCCCTTGCTTGGTTATGCCTCAATTAGGTTAGATTGTAGTCCTAGTTGAGCTTGACATTTAGGCATACATTAATCATTTTATTCCTTGCCTAGATTACTATCAAGTTTAAATCTCATAATGAAATTAAGGACTGACCAAGCCATTACTCAAATTTTGGTTTCCATCTAATAGAGATAAAGCTATTATCTTACAAGTTACCCCTTTTTAATTCTGCTTTTATACAGATTTCAGAACCATGCTTTGCCCATATTCAACTTGTCAAGGAATTAGATTGATATAAAACATTTAACATAATTTAGTAACTTAGCCCATTGCAGTTTCATTCGTGATGAAGTAAATTATGAGGAACCTTAGATTCGTTAAGGAGGAATTACTAATATTTTAGGATTTTCCCTTCCATTTTTAGTTTCTTTAATCACTTAGCATTCTTTCCATTTACCCATACACAATCTTTACATTCATGACAACTTACTAGATAAGAGATACAATTTTAGTTTCATAACTGTAATTAATTGAAGCACTAGATAAATGATTGTATGATTTCCTAGCTTATCAAATTAATTACTTTGTTTTCCATCCCACAACACGATCATTGATTATACATACACAAAACTACCATAATATTTATACACAATCTAATCCTACACTTCATTAATATATATATGAAAAATTTCATCCACTAAGGACTAATACAAGGTACAATTTTCCCAAGGAAAATATATTTAGCCATTAGTACAAATACAATTAGATTCATGATCCGTAAAAAACGATCATTCTAAACCAATCTTCACATGCCAGAGAAATAAGGCCCAACCATCGTTACTAAATCTGTGACATTGTTGTTTAGGGGTGTCAGCTGAAAGAACTTGCAAGAAGTCAATCTACATGCCCTACTAAGTTTTTGAAAAATAAGAAGATTAGTCATCTTAACTAGTTAATAAAACATTGCAAGAATAATTCATCTGCAACATTTAGGGAACTAGAATCTACCTTTAATCCCATAGCTAGCGATGAAAGATGAGTGGGGAATATATGTGAAGTGTTTCTGAAAGACCACTTCGCATACATTCCTCCCGCTTCCTCAATCGCAAGTTATGCGATGTACGAGGGATTCAGAATCCTAAACTGTGTCGGATCCACTATCTTTGCACACACAATTCCATCCAAACAACGATTAAAGATAAAAACATTCAAGGAAATTAAATTTGTTTTACATCTAACATGCATGCAGTTTAACTCTCATGCCAAGAAAATCAGCCATTTATTTCAAATCCATAAAAATGTCCAAGTATAGAATTCTAGGAAAACTTTTCCAGAGTTTCCCCTTGTGTTTTCCACTTTTAAGAATTTTCAGATATCATTTTAAGCTAATTTAATTCAAATAAAAAAATAAATGCTTCAAATGAAAAGGCATAGATCAAGTGGTCCAGCCCTTCGAGTCAAAGGATGTCATGATATTTAAAAGTGAAAGGAACTACAGACAATAAGAAGACTTACACAGTTGATTTATCTGCAAACAATTTTATTTCAATAACATTTTCCAAAGAAAATAGCTCAGACAAAGAACCAGATTCACACATTTTTTTCTTCACATTTCAACCAATAAATGAAAATAGAACAAGAAATAATGACCCATCTTATTTAAAAATCAGAACTCAGTGGAGCAAGGAGAAAAACCCTTGCCTGAAACTCTTTCCTTGCTTCTGCTGCTCCAAACTTAGCTGATATCGATTTCACAATGCCTTCTCCATATTTTCTACCAAAAACCCCCAATAATTTGTATTCCCAAAATAAATAACAAGGATCCAAAGAAAATCGACTTCTCTACATGCTGAAAATTTTGACAGAGTTCCTCCATGAGAGGAGATAACTGATAGTGAAAATGAATGGAAAAATCAACACTAAACCTCTTCTCCACTTTCCTCTCACACAAATCCCCCAAAACCCTATCAATCTGCCCCTTCAAAATGCCAAGTGGATGGTGAGAGGAATGCATTGCCAAGTGGGGAGGGAAAAAAATGCAACAATAATTCCAATTCCCCCATCTACGTGAATGTCCACTTAAGTGGATTTTGTAATAATTAAAAACTTCTCTTTTCAATGCCACATTATGGCATTTCTTAATTATTTCGATGTTGACTTCCACAAAATAATAACCGTAGAATATTCATGCCATCATGGTGTTCCATCACCATGCTTTAATTTTTTTGAAATTAAATAATATTAAATACATCATTTCTTATCAACTATATGGGTGTGGTGTTATGCTCCCAAATTTACTAACAATAGAATTAAATTAGAGCCACTCATTAATGTCATAAAACCATTCAAATAGGCTTATTAGCCTTAGATATTTTTCCACCATATCCAACTTAATATGCTTTCCGTAGCTGAAAAGTAACTAACACAACGACATAATCGAAACTGGACAACAAGGTTCAGTAATAAAACTAACTATATTTTTTATTCGAAAGTGTTATTAACTATTCGAAAGAACATACATTTTTTCCATATTTCATATTTATATGAATAATTAAATGTCAAATAAAAATGGTTAATTAGCGGGATGTTACATTGACGGTCACTCAGAGAGTGAACTTACGACCGAGCACTGCACTACATTTTAGACTCCATGTAGTTCTTGTGAGTGTGTGTAGAAATGGTGCACTAGGACACCCTTGTGCAAGTTGCATAAATGATAGCAGGTTGTAGCTAGAATGTAGCAATGTAGTCCTATGTGTGAATGGAATAGAATAGAATTCCCCTTCCTATGCAATGTATGCAAAAGTATGCATCTGTTGTCCCTTGAATGAAAGTTAGATGAATGCTTTCGAGTGCTTTAGGTGCCCTTTTGAATGCAAGCTTAGGCAATGATAGTAATGCTTAGTGCTTGGTCCTTAATTTTGAACACATAACTATGTATTTATATGATTCCCTTGTTTGAATTTTGTAATTGACAACTGGAAGACCGACCCATAAGTGAAAAAGATACCCAAAAGACAAAAGAGGCCCAAAAAGAGTAAGGTGAGAAAGGATCAAGGGCGCCTAAAGGGGACAGAGGCACCTAGACACTGCTGTCCTGGCTGGGCACTGGTGTCTGGAGCCATACAATATAAATTAGTAAAGTTTCGACTAGGATGTAGGGTGTGTAAGACCAAATAGAAAACAAGAGACAAAGGAAAGAGGCCAAATATAGTTGTCGACCAATAGTTTTCTTGCTTATGAATCATATAAATGCTAGTATGCTGTTAGGAACTAGAAATGTACCCAAGTGCGTGATTTAGTGTCTACACCTACCCAATGCAAGTTTTACCTCTCATTTTGGCGCTAGGGTTCTTTTTTCGGCGATGTTTTTATTTTTTTCCTTAATTTGACAAAATATGTGAGAGACATTTCCTCCCGAAACTCATTCGGCGTTTCCCGGTATTCTTCAAGCAACAACATGTAGCCTTGAGCTTGTTAGGGATCCCTTGTGGATCGAATTCTTACTTAGCCAAGTACTAGGGTTTTTAGGGCCATGTGAAAGGGATTTTCTCCTTCTTTGATTCACAGGGATTGTAAGAAGACTCTTCCATTTTGGCCGAACTGCCACCATGCAACTTTTGGATGGATAGGGTAAGATAACTTAATTCCTGCATCATTCCTTCTTGGTTCTTCACGATCCTCTCTAATTTTTCCATGCTTCAAAGGATGGGAAGAAAGAGCTTTAATAACATTGTAATGTCCCTTTTTCAGGGGGACTTAGGAAATGGAAAAAATCTCCTATAAATTAGATTCAAGAAATTGTTGTTATGAACTTGAAAAACTGATCTTAAAACCCGTCTTAGGGTAGAGACCTTCCTAGGGAAGAACAACCCTTCGAAATAGAGTTAAACCTTGCAAACCTATTCTCAAACTTGTGACAAAATTAATAGAGAACCCTGATCAATCAATTACAGCTGTTAGAAATCAAATTTGCATGTGAAGTTAATTAATTACATAACCTTAACCAACGAACATTCCCAAGCTTGTTAAAAATAGGACACCACCAAAAAATCACCAAACTCGAGATATTGGCTTAATAAAATATGGAGAGCAAGATGATAATTTGAGATTAGCCAAAATGTCACCATACATATTAAAACACCTGAACATAGGTCACTCCACTTGAAATAGAATATAAATTGCACTAAAAAGATAACACTTGCAAGAGAAAGATATTTTATTCTTTTTCCAACCAGCTCGCATACCAACATCTTATGTAGGGTTTTCATCCTTCACAAGATTCCCAAATAAGGGTTTTTGTCCTTGAATGAGATTCTGAGGCGCTAAAACTAAGCTCCTCCCTCTCTCCTCCACCAGTGCATGTCTGCAAATTTTCCTCCTGGGGCTAGGGCACACTTTTACATGTCCTCTTCATCCCTTTCCAAGAGGTCAAGGGGGAAAAAAAATGCACCCCGCCAAAGGCATTAAAACCAAGGAGTTAGTGCATTCTTCCATTTTCCCCCATTTTGCTTAAAATCTACCCGAAACTCTAGAAAAAAAATCTATATTATTTCACCTCCATGTTTCCACGATCTCAGAAAATATATTTCCACAAAATTTGCAAATTTTTAGAAGCTCCATATGTATTTTCTCGCTAGAATGACTCCATACCTGAGAAGGTGAGATTTTCATATCTTAGAAACCGGTGCACAGATCGAGGTGGGGTTTTTTGCAATCTTCTCCATTTACAAATTCCTTCAAGGAGGAAGTGACAACATATTGAATGATGTCCTATATTTTTATGGTGAAAAAACCCTCATTTTCTGCCCTAGCTTTCATTCCTTCAATTTCCCATCATTCCGGCAGATGAATCAAGCTAAAAACTTGAACACAAAGTCCGGATGAAGAACCTATTCTGGTGAAGTTGATTTCATCGCAATCTAAAGTGGGAAAGAAAACTTTCTAAAAATATCGGGGACTCTATTAATCAATGCCGTGACATAACAGTGAAAGGGCAACGAGGTACCTCGTCACTTCTCAGGGTTCTAGTGGGCGAAATCTTGCAAAAATTGGAGTAGAGCTTTGAAATGAATTATGTAAAACTCTGTAAGTGGTTTTGTCGAAATCCGACACTTGGAAGACCAATTTCTATTTTTAGTAATTCCCCACCACAAAACTTACTAAAAATAGTAAGTATGAGGAAAATTTAGTTTTCGAGTATCCCAAGACACTCCTTCAATTGCATAGCAATCAAAAGTGGAAAATGGCAAAATTTGGCAACATTGGTAAGGATGGGCACCTAGGTGAAACATGATAAAAATAGTAAATGATCAAAATGAGCTCAAGATGATCACACATGCTTCTCCTCCCCATGCCTTGCTAATTCAAGCTTTCACAGAAGGTCAAATATTCAATTGGCAAGCAAATCCCTGCCTTCATGAGTGCAATGAGCATATGAAGTCTCAAACAGGAAATGCCAATATTGGGAGTTCATTTAACTCTTCACCTATAACTAAGTGGTGACCATCTCTCATGAAATATCCTCATAGGAATGGAAATGAAAAATTCTTGCTTACAAAGGAGTGAAAGATGAATTGTGACTCATATGAGTTGATTTCTAATTTCGGTCATCAATGTCCTCGGGGTGACAAGATCATCATGTAAGCAGTTGTTTCAGGTTCTCATTCATATGCTTTATTGGTCAGGAAGTGATGGTTGTGTTTCATAGTTTGGAATGGTTATCTCAAGTAAAAGAAGGCATTCTTCATTGTTTTCAATGTCATACTCATCACTTACCTTCTTATTGCATCCATGTAATGTGGAAAGATTCATCATTTCAAACAGTTTGAAAAGGGGGCAAAGTGTTCAAAAGTGTCCAAAAGAGCAACCTTCATCAGTGGAGCATAAAAATGTTGCAGAGGGCCATCATGGAGCAAGCTTTCATCTTCAACATTAGCAGAGCCTATCTTCATTGAAGGAAAATGAATCCTTATCTAGGATGCGGGACATTCCTTCTACTCTCTCTCCATTTTTTCTCTTCTTCTCTACCCCCTTTCTAGTTCTTTGTTATAAGTAATCATGACTTTCATCCTATTAAGGTAAATGTGACTATAGTCAATATTGTAATAATTCACCCTCAATTAATAAAAAGGGGACTTAATTTCATCCCTAGGGAATCAAAGAGTCACATGTTATGGAGGGAAATCAAAAAGTCATGTGGTGGGTAGGTGAAGCATCCTCTTGAAATCTATAAATTGTAACGAATTCCACATTTTTAAGGGTTGTCAATTATGTATGTTCAAGAGTAGATAACTACTTGTTATAAGAAAAAGTGATAGCTATTTTCTTCCATTCCCCCTCTCATATGTTCTTCCATTCCTCTCATTTTACAAATTTGTGGATATCAACAAAGAATAAAGTATTTTCTTACTTTTCTTGATGAGGGAATCTATGAGACTTTGTGTTCATAATTCCATTTTTTCTTAGTGTTAGTAACAAGGTTGTTTTTCTTTCTGAATATGCGTGTTGAAATTATCTGATTAATCTTTGTATGCATATGAGTTTCTACATGTGATATTAACCCCCCTTCCTGATTTCCCACTCCTTATTCCCCGCATATCTAGCAAATTCCTCCCTTGCAAGAAACTACAAGAATTTTCCGCAGGTTCAGTGGAGTGTTCTTGTTGGATCCCCAACCTCTAGGGCAACAACGAATTTTTTATTTTTGCTCACACATAATAATGGAGGTGCCTCATTCAAGTAGAGGGACCTAGTCCCAGAGCATTGGTAGAAATCCACCAATTTGTATAACTGAATTTTTTTCTTGCTAATAGATACATATGTGATTTGATGGTAAATTAAATATGTATGACAATGCACTTAAGGCCTTGTAACAAATGTTAACATATAACTAATAATAATTAGTCACTTGTGGAATCATGTATATAGATGGAAATGAGCTTATATACCTTCTTACAACATGGGAAGGGTCGATATGTAGTTTGTACGAGGGGAGTATATTCTCCTTTGATGGCTTATAGGCTTATGCCCTAGGTATATTTTTGTTGTGCAAACTGATCAATGCACAAAGTTTTCTTTTGATGGGAAATTTAATCAACACGGGAAGTTTTCGTAGGATCCTTTCGATATTTTGACTTTGATGTGAAGGCTAATCGATGTGGGAAGCCTTTTTTAGTTATACCGAGTAGCCATCCTTCAAGGGAGTGGTCTACAAAATTATTGATTTTACTTTTGGATAGCCATCCTTCACAGGATCGGTCTATATTTTGATTGAAAATTGTCCTTTGATGGATCCATTTGTATTTTGATCGTATTATTAATAGATTTCCTTCGAAGGAATAATCTATATTTTTTATAGTGTGCATCCATATGTATATTTTTTACTTTTATTTGAGCTTAGGGAAGTCCTAGTAGACCATTGGTGGAGGGGAAAAGATGTGTTGGCAAACCACACATGTCATCCCTTATCATGTTTTCACTTGGTAGATAGGGGAAAGATGAGACTAATGATTTTGGGGTTCCTACTCTAGTCCATGTGGAAAGTGTGATGAACAGAGCCGTGGTGCTCATCTTTAAGGTTGTAGATATAGGATACTGACTGAGGACCACATAATTTTGAATCATTATGATGATGAGTGATAGGGTTGTGGTGGAATGAGATCTTTGATGTGACTAATGTCATGAAAGTAGATGTGTTAACAATAGAAATGCCACAAGTGCAAGGAATTTAAGGGTTCATTTTCAAGTTTACCATTCAGAGAAGCTAAGTGATAGGATCCCGACCAATATTTGTGAGTGATGACATATATGATGATCTAGTTAGGGGAAAAATTTCCATGTTTACTCCTTTCCAGAGTAGTGACATTTTGATTATATTTAAGGAAAAGATCACAATTTTTGAAGTCACGTTCTTTGAAATATTTTTTGTATGCTTGTTTTATGCGTTCTTGATAGACATGATGATGTTCGAGGGTCATTAGGTGACATTTGTCTAATAATTCAAGTTATGATAAGAGTTCTTGATGATAATACTCGTCAAAGATAAAACATTTGAGTTATATGCGGAGGGATGGAATTTGAACTTCAAGGGGTAGAATTGCCTCAGAGACATGGACTAAAGAGAAGGGGGTAGTACAGGTAGGAGTATGAATGCTAGTCTAATAGGCCCAGAGAGTAAATTTTTTTTGGAGATGTTAATCTTTGCCTGCTTGATTAACGATTTTCATGAGGATTTTATTGAGTGTTTTGTTTGAAGCTTTTGCTTGACCATTTTCTTGTGGATAGTAGGGAGATGAAAATTGAAGCTTGATGTTGTAGGTGTCGTAAATCTTATGAATCTTTTTATTTTTGAAATATTTTCCATTATCTATGATAATTTTTGGGGGAACGCCAAAACGACAAATAATGTGATGGTGGATGTAGTCAACGATCTTATTAGCTTTAATAAACATGAGGGGGATAACTTCCGACCATTTTTAAAATTATTCAGTAGCGGTGATGATAGAGTGATGTCATTATGAGGAATGAGGGTTGATGATGCCAATGAGGTCAAGTCCCCATTGTGAAAAAGGCTATAAATCCTTAGTGTGTTGTAAGGTCTGACTTGGGATGTAAGGTTGTAATGTTGTTGAAATTTGATTCATTTTATGACGTATGGACAATAATCTTGGTTAAGGGTAGGCCAATAATGGCCCATCTGTATGATGCGAACCAAACTGCTGAAGTGTCCACCGCATATGCCATCATGGACTTCTTGGATAGCTCTAGAGGATTCATGAAATTTGAGGCAGTGAAGCAAGAGGTCATCAAATCTACGTTTGTAGAGAATGATGCCTATAATGTCGTTGTTGTATATTTTCCCTCCCCGGGTAAATACAAAGCAATTCGGGTTTCTAAGTCGGGAAAGCAGGTCGGGCGAGCAAGTCAGGAATACATGTCGGAGGACCTCCCAAACCCGACACAAAGGGAAATGAATACATGTCGAGGCCATCCCCAAGCCCGACGCAAGAAAAGATGCAGCAGGGTCTCCAAAACCCAACGCAAAAGGAAATCGGGTTTCCGTGTCAGAAAAACAGGTCGGGCGAGCAAGTCGCAGAAGCATGTCGGAGGAGCGGATAAACCCGACATCAAAGACATGTCGCAAGGGGTAGAAAACCCGACACAAGGCAATTCGGGTCTCCGAGTCGGGTCGACAAGTCGGATAAACAAGGAAGGAAAACATGTCGGGTGGCTTTCAAAACCCGACACAAAGGGATATGTCGTCGGGTCGCCAAAACCCGACGCACAAGGAAATCGGGTTTCATAGTCAGGTTTGCACGACGGGAAAGCACGGGGCAGAAGCATGTTACGCCACCTCCCAAACCCGATGCATATGCAAGTTTCACCCCCGAACCCGAAAACAAAGGAAATTTGGTAATAGCGACGGATGCGGGTTTCGGGAAAGCACGAACATCAAACACATGCCGCGGTGTCCTCCAAGCCCGATGCGGATGCAGAGGAGAGTCCCGAACCCGACTGGTTCTTACCTACCGCCATGATGAATGGAGTTAGGCGTAGTTTTGGAGGTGGTTGGGAAAATCTCGATTTTCTCACTTCTCCATCTCTTTCCCTTCTATAAAATGTAAGGAGAGGCTGTTTTTCAAAGGTTGGACATTTTTGTTTTGTGCCTCCTCCCTTCTTCTCCCTGGCAGGTGGATTTGTGGAGCAAAGGACCTTCCCATTAGAAATTGTAATGCAACCTTGCCTCTTGGCATTTTGCAGTGTTGTATCACCCCTTGGAGCAAATTAATGCATATCTGTGGATGTTCTCTCAACCCTCTACGTGTTTATTTGCGTCCTTCCGATCTTCATTGTGAATCTGGCTATCTGTGCATATCTTTTGCATTACATTTTATTGGTTTGTGTTTGTTGGCAAAACATATGTTCTTCATTCCTCGGTGCATCACCTCCTTAGCTTAGGTTTATTTTTATGCATTTCTCTCTCCCTGCCTCCTTGGTAGTTAGATTAGGTTTTTGGGATAAACCTCTGCGTTTTATTGGTGCATCTGAACAGAGGAATAGGAGTCGGCCTTCATCCGGAGAGCTTTTCCGATTTCGCGAGGTCCCACAGTTGGGAAAAGCTCCATGTTGTGCAGTCACACTGAGACCCTCAACCCATCACGTTGCGGAGTCCCAGGAGTGCTGTGATTTTGCACCAACAGATGTATCAGGTATAACGTTGAAGAAAAGATCATTTAACATTCTTAGATTGGTTAGAGGGAATTTTAGATTGAGAGAGATAGTCATAGGTTTTGAGTGTACTGAATATCTGTTTGATTTTCTTCGATAAGATTAATAGAAGGGAGTTCGTTGGTATGGGATGGTTGATCGAGTCTATGCACAACAACAAACACCTTGGAATATTTAGTTGATAAGGGGATAAGTGATGCGAGAGAAGCCATAGTCTCTGTGAATTTATTGGATGAACGAGAAACTGTTTGGATCGTATACCGATCAAAGGATTCTAAGAGGAATTCAACAATGTTTTTAATATTTTTGTAAAATTGCATTCTTGCATTGATAAGGTCCTTTGATTTGATTGATTATAATCTGGGAGTCTCCATAGATTTCAAGAATTTTATCACCAAGCATGACTATCGTTTAGAGACCCATGATGAAGGCTTCGTACTTGGCCATGTTATTAATGCAATCGAAATTTAATTTAAAGGATATATGTATAGGAGTCCCCCAAGGAGGTATGATGATAATACCAACACGTCCCCCCTGCTAACATTTAGAACCGTCAAAGAAAGTGTCATTTTAAGGGGGGTGTATTCTTGATCAATGGTGTTGATGGATTTGTCAAGAAACTATTCATGAGCTAGCTGATTACTAGGAAGGGAAGCTTCTGTGAGTTGGTCGATAATGGCTTGTCCCTTAATATATTTTTGTGACATCAATTCTATGTCTAATTCAGTCATAAACACGAGCCACCAAGTGATGCGATCACTATGATACAATTTAGAATGTATAGATTTGAGAGGATTGAAATTAGTGAAAACATAAGTCTTATAGTCGAGGAGATAATGATGAAACTTTGAAGTCATGAAATAGGGGACACAACACAATTTTTCAGCTTCAGTGTAATGATTTTTGTATTTGTGAAGGGTGTAACTTACGTAATAAAAAACCTTCTCTCTACCATGATCGCCTCGATGTGCGTACATAACACCCAGGGTATGGTCAGTAGCGAAGATATATAGATAAAATGGCTCCCCCCTCACATGGGGGTGTGAGAACGGGTGGTGATAGGAGATATTGTTTGAGGTGTTCAAAGGCCTTTTGATAGTTATGGTCCCATTTGAAGTGGACATTCTTTCAGAGGAGATGATAGAAAGGTTGACATCAATATGAAAGAGAGATAAAGTGATAGACTAATTGATGTCTAACTCAGAGACTAAGAAGTTGATTGATATTGGAAGGATGGGGCATCTCGATGATGGATTTGATTTTGACAGGGTCTACTTCAATACCCCTGATAGAAATGATAAACCCTAAAATTTTACCTGTGAGAACATCAAATACACACTTGGCTAGGTTAAGGAAGAGGAGGTATAAGATAAGGAAGGAAAAGATGACGTCAAGGATGATAAGGTGGTCTCTTTAGTGCTTATATTTACCTAAGAGGTTGTTGACGTAATCTTCTATAGTTTTATGGATGAGGTCATGGAAGATATAAGTCATAGTGCATTGATAGGTGGTCCCCGTGTTCTTAATTTCGAAGGGCATGATGTGATAGCCAAAGGTCCCCCGAGGGTTAATGAAAGATGTATTATGTTGATCATCAATTGCAATAAGGATTTGATTGTACGCTGAAAAGCCTTCCGTAAGGGAAATCATTTGATGGCATGTCGTGAGGTCGAAAACTTGATTAATTCTAGGAAGAGGGAAGTCGTCTTTAGGACAAACAAGATTGAGATCTTAGAATTCTGTGTAGATACGTAACTTTTCCAGAGAATTTAGTTACGGGAACAATAGTATAAACCCATTGTGGATAGTCAATGGGTGAGATGAAGTTAGCAGAGAGGAGGCATTGTAACTCTTCTTTGATAAGGAGGTCTACGCGAGGATGCATCCTATGCATTTTTTGTTTAACAAGCTTAGTGTTAGGAATCATGTTAATAATGTAGATGACGATGTTAGGGTCAATACACGATGTGTCACTATATGACCATGTGTAGGCTTGACTATGTTTGGAAAGGAAAGCTATAAAGTCCATCAATTCTTTAAAATCTAAAGATTGGATAAACTTGATTATGTGAGGGTCTTGTGAAATCCCTATGTTGGCGTCGATAATGGACTCATTAAGGAGTGTCAATGTGTTAGGTGGTAGATTCTTTTGAAAATAATGGTCCTCTGCCCCCATATAGGATAGGATGGATTGATTTTCGTGGCATTAAGGGATGTTAATGGTAGGGGATTCTTCCTCTACCATTTTAGGTAATACAAGCGAAAGGATCTTAGTGTTGTCATCGATCCGATAAGTAAGTGGTCCTAAGGTGATCATGTTGATTAAAAAAATGTCAGGGGCATGGAAACGACATCCTCTGTGTTGATAGATTTGTCATGTGGAGTTAGAGAGGATGGCTTTGGTTCCAATATGGATCCAGATGTGTTGATTGTGGAGGTGTCCAAGAAAGGTTTATCAAAACATAGTCTATATTTCTCATGGGGTTTTTGAGACTGGTCAAATACCAAGTCATGTATACATTATTCGTAACTTCCTAAACCGAAACCTTTCCAGGAATAGCGATGAAAATGCATTTCTGTGGAGGATTGGTTGTATAAGAATGAAAAAGTACATATAATGGGCTTAGCATGGTTTTGATTTTCGTGACATGAGGAAGGATGATAAATCCCTCCATAAACAGGTTTAGTTTTAATATGGGGAGGATCAAATGAGATGATATCTCCAATGTTGGGTTCGTACGTAGGTTATTTTTCAGGTCTCCCATATGTCTTCGTTATAGGGAGTGAGTTAAGGGCTAGAAGGAAGTACTCCCCTACCGAGAGGCCGCACACGTTCCATAACATCTTCGAAGGAGCTAGTGTCTAGTAGCTTAGATGCAATGATGGAAGATATGGTAGAGGCTTCATTAGAGAATCCTAAGTTTGTCTTAGGAATGAGAATGTCATTAGGTCGATAGGTCATGTGAAATGCTTTAAAAGAATTTAGGTCGGCGAGAATGGTAAAGGTTTTACCTTTATGTTCATATTTTAGACATCGATGTAACATTGATGGGATACAGTGCATAATGCGTATCCAGGGTCGACCTAACAACATATTGTATTGAAACTCTCATTGTATGAGATAGAAGATCTTGTGAAGGATTTTAATACCTACTTCTATGGGTAAGATGACCAAGCTTGATGTAGGGGCAACGATGTCATTAAAGGCGTGTAACATGACATGTGATTAGGTGACAATGGTGTCTAGTAGCTAGAGTTGCTTGAAGGCATGAGATGATATGATATTAATGTTAGTGTCGTTGTCGATCATGACTCTCTTGTCGAGAGTATTGTTGATTTGGGTGGTGATGAAAAGTAGAAGGGTGTGATCTTTAGACTACAAGGAGGAGATTTTGGAGTCATCAAAGGCGATACCGTCATACATTTTGATGGTGTCGACATGGTTGGTGAACAGTTAAGGGTCATCTAATGATATTGAGATAGAACAAAGAGCCTCAATCATTGTTTGTCGGTGCTGTGGAGAAGTTTAGACAAGATCGTAGAGGGATGTCTTCACAGGAGCTTGGTGAAGTTGTTTAATAATGGTGTTTTATATAGAAGTAGTAGATTGGGTGTGTGGAGCAGTGAGGATGGATACCTTATCCTTAGAGGTTGATAGATTAGATGATTCTAGAGAAAGAGAGATAGAAACTTTGGGCTTGTTTTTATCTGAGCCTTTAGGGTCCCAACCGGCGTATCAGGATGTTTATGGTGAATTTCGGTTAGTTGTTATAATGTTGAAATACCAAAAACTCAAATAAAGAAGGGTTTATTGATACATGCGCCGAAAAATGCAATGTCGGGATGATCAAATACATGAACAATGTAAAAATCTCCTCCTTTCGCCAAGTGAGAATACCTGCGTACAAAGACAACTAAACATACAAATGTTAGATAAAGATGTAATGAGTTTTTCGACAAAGGCCGATCCTAGGAATCCAAAGGGATTCCTTGAAAGGATTCAATTCATGTGATACAATTAAGTGATATTTTAGGATAAGATAAATGAAAATGTTATACAACTCGAGAGGGATAGGATGGTCCCTCTCTATGTTGTAGGCAGCCTAGGCTAGGGTTGTGACAAGCTCGGATTCCTAACAGTAATCGAACCATAAATGCTCCACATCTTCATGTTCTTCTTATATGATCTCAAGCTTATCCTCGATGTCTTCAAATTATGGTGTGAGGGATATGACACATAGACTGGGCTCATCTGTGATATCAAACTATTCCCACACAAAATGTTGTTGGATGATTGGGACGTTGTATATGTTGTTGATAGGATGTGACGGACCTGAAACAATCATATATAAAAAGTACATCTTGCAAGACAACATATTTGACCTGAAACAGATTGTTGAAAATATGATAAATGCTAGAAATGACTAAATAGACAGGAATCGACGGTGATCAGGAATTGATGACGATAGGGGACAAGATGCTTATTTTGATAAAACAATAAATGATTAATGCAAGATAAATATTGGCAGTGCTAAGACAAACTAGAAGGACTCTAAAAGCCTGTGATATTTAGAAAAAAGATGTTTAGATGTATTTGAGAGTCTAATGAGAAGAAAATGGGTTAAAACATCGATCAATGACGATCGAGAATTGCTGGCAATCACTGTTTAAGACTGCAAATATTCTAAAACTTGACTAAATGATAAAATGAAAGACATAACGTGAAATGGCTATAGACGATTGATTACAGATTATAATGAATCCAACAATATGATTGTCAAACATAAATAATGATGTATTAACCTTGTTGGACAATCTAAGGATGAAAGAGCTCTAAAAGGTTGGCTAATGAGTTGGTGAGATTTCTCCAAGGTTTGGCAGTATAGTGTTGATGTTTCCAAGCACAGTGGTGTCGTACAGATATGCACCAATGCATCCCAAGTCTAGTCTCTAAGTAAGTTACCTATGGGTTTGTGTGTCTAATTGAAAAAATGAGCAAGAGGGTGATTTAAATAGAATCGACGACGTCCAAAATGATCCTCGACGATCATGGATCACTGTCGATTTTCCCAAAGATATAGAAAATTAACAAAGAAAAGATGGAAAATGGTTAAAACCACTTGTTATATGAGGATTATGGTTGTTTGATAAATTGTGGGAGGTTAGGGATTTGGGTAGGAAGAGGTTAGCGGGTTAGGATGGATAGGATAAATTAGGCTAGGTTGGTTTTAAGTGGTTAGGGGAGGGTAAATGAGGTTTTACGACAGTAAGTAAAGGTTTACGATGGTGATTTATAATGTACTTAGGATAGGGATGATAATGGTAAGTAATGATAATGTGATTAATGTATGTCAGGTCACCTCGGGATGAAAAAGTGATGTCTACAGTTATATTTCCTAGATGTTCGTCTTAAAAATCATGGTATGGGTGTAATTTTTATGACATATGCAGATATATTTTTGGGTTAGAAAAATAAAAAGACACATCCTTCTGTTTATAAAGGCAGAGGTAATTACTCTTTCTAGGCTCAATGCGATCCCTATTCTAATCAGTTGTACTATAAGAGAGACTATTTTAGAAATTGACCTTATGAAAAATTCAATGTCAACACAACCAAATGAGATGATCATCTTCCCATACAACAAGAAACGAATATTTTTCCAATTATTTTGTGGATTAATAGAGTTTGGGTTGAAGTACCGAGAATAGGCACTATTGTTTCCTACACATTATTGAAGGAAATCAAATTTCTATAAGATAACTAGGCAGGAATTTGCTAAACCATACACATTGGTCAACTGAGTAAGTAAATCAGCCATCCTCCCCCTAGAAAGGTTATGATGAAGGTGTTCATTGCTAATTCTAATCTCACAATCCAAAATAGAGGAATGTAGGAAGAAATCATACTTACTTGTCTACCGAACAAACAATCCATATTCTCTTTATTGTGTCAGCTTTCATGGCAGGGTACATTTCAATGATTGATTACTACAACAGATAATTGCCTCTAGTATGTACATTGTACGTCTCATATGAATGTTATCTTTGTTTGAGGCTATGATATGGGGTAGAAGTAATATATTAAGATTTTGTTATGTATAATA
Organism: Taxus chinensis; assembly: GCA_019776745.2. Lineage (NCBI taxonomy): Eukaryota > Viridiplantae > Streptophyta > Pinopsida > Cupressales > Taxaceae > Taxus > Taxus chinensis. Next base: position 167,559,897 of record CM034150.1, read on the forward strand.
TTAAATAATGTTATTGGGTATTAATATATTATGGTTTTGCAGGCTTGCAAGATTAAAAAACATGATTGTTGTCCTTATGGATTATTTGCAAGGGTGTGTCTTACCCTAGGCAACCTAGGCAGTTTCCTAGGGTGCACAAAAGGGAGGGCACCACATTTTCTAAAAAAAATTCTAGGTGGTAGGTTGGCTAGAGCCTAGGCAGTCGGCTAAGGACCAAGGTTTGTTTAAAATTTTAGACAAAACAATTGATATTAAAGTTAAATGCTTAGTTTGTCACTACAGACTACAGATCGTGATCGCTCAAGCCTCAGTTGACATGTTGAACATCGTTGTTTCAGTTTACAAATTAGTAATTACTGTTTACAAACAGAGACATTAGAGTCTGGACAGTGACTGTGAGCTGTGCCTGTGAGATTACAATTGTACTTGTCAATTTCAAATTCATTTTTTGAATTGTATTTGTTCTCTGAATCTCCTGGCCCTGCGGCTGCAGCCTGCAATGTGCAACAGTACATGATGCATTGAGTGATCTTCAGACTTCATCTATAATCTATTGACTATTCCAAACGACTTGTATTATACTGTATACGTTGTCGCCAAGTTCATCTATAATCTATTGGCAAGTTGCCAAGTTGTATATCTGAATCTTTATCTCCCCAAAATTCAAATACGCCTCACTGAAGCCTGAAGGAGCCTCGCTGCCTCTTATGATTTATCATTGAAATCTTCAAATTTTCAATACGCCTCTTAGTCTTATGTTGTTGCTTGCAACAACCTTCAGTCTTGTAAAGTAATAAGTTGTATTCGGGCCTCCCAATTTCACCGCCGATGCCCTCAAAACTTTCTTTTACCATTTAATTCACAATATCATATATCTGTATTAGACTGTGACCATGTGTGCAGTGTGAAGCCTGAAGGGATTCGGGAATTAAAATTTATCAGGTATTACTGTAATAAAATTTTAGACTTCAGTTGGTCTGGACCGCCTAGCCACCACTCGCCGGTGGGAGGAATATTTCAAAATTCAATAGGCGCTTGCATTAGATCTTTGTCCGAAGTCCAAATCCTAAAGTTCCTTTTAAATCAAGTTCAACACCAGATCTGGTAGATCATCATTCGTCTTGGGGGAAGAACATAAAGCTAAGTGATCAAACCCTAACTGCTCTAGCATCTTACGTTACATAATACATTTGTTGTTGCATTAATTTTGTTCTCAATTGCATCAATTATATTATTACATTTTGATTTAAGTTTTTAATTATTCTCATTATGTAATTGTTATTGATTGGATTTATATTATTTCACTTTTGGAATAGTATTGATTATAATTTTTAGCATCATTATCAACAAGTATGCAAGTAGTTATTGTAACTTGATAACTGTTTAGTTCAAATGGATAAAACTAAAAAATTAAGTGGTGCTCAATTTTGAAAAAAAGCTAAACAAAAAATTGAGGAGGAAAAAAACCTTTTGAAAAAGATACCTAAAATAAATATATTTTTAAGTGCATCAAATGAAAATTTAAAGTCAAATGTAGTTTTTAATGAAAATGAGAATTATTCTTCGGTTAGTGACAAAAATATTGATACACAATCAAAGTCAATAGGAGATGAAAACACACAAGAGAATGAGAACACACAACAAGAGGAGAACAATGAAAATACTATTGTTCAACCCATCGTTAATGAACATTTCATTGTTGATCATGATCCTGCAAAATGGGTAATAGACAACGATACAATAGAATATATAATTTTAAATACACCAAAACAAACTATGAATGTTGATTTTTCAAATTCAAAACGCCAATACTCAGATTGTTTTAGATATGTTTCTAAATATTTGTTTCAACGAAAACTTTTAAACAATGAACGAAAATTAAGAGAATGGTTGCTTTACTCAGAGTCAAAAGGAGTTGTTTATTGCATTCCTTGTCGCCTTTTTAAAGCAAAATCAACCGCATTTTCCAAAATTGGATTTAATGATTGGAAAAATGCATCGGCTAGTTTAAGAGAGCATGAGGATTCCCCTGATCACAGGACTTCAATTCTTAATTTCATCACTCGAAGTAATCTTTTGGGAAGAGTTGATTCTACGCTTGCAAGTCAATACCAAAATGAAGTAGAGTATTGGAGGAATGTTTTAAAGTGTATTGTTGCAAGTGTGAAATTCCTTGCTACTAGAGGTATTGCCTTTCGTGGTGGTGACAATTTATTAGGATCTTCTAGAAATGGAATTTTTTTAGGGTGTTTAGAACTTATTGCAGAGTTTGACCCATTTTTGGCAAATCACATTTCACAATATGGAAATGCAGGAAAAGGAGTTCCATCTTATTTATCTACGACAACATGTTATGAATTTATTGACCTTATGGCACAAAAATTTATAAACAAAATAGTTGAAGAACTCCACAATGTAAAATATTTTTCAATTATTGTTGACTCAACACCTAATGTATCTCACACTGACCAGTTAGCATTTGTGGTAAGGTATGTTTCTCAAGAAGGTTTTCCAGTTGAACGATTTTTAAAATACATTCCTTCGGTTGGACACAAATCATGTGATTTAGAAGCTTCTGTACTTACAACACTAGATGGCTATGACATTAATATCAAATATTGTCGGGTGCAAGCATATGATAATGCAAGTAACATGTCTGGAAAATACACATGTCTACAAAATAGGATTAAAAATCACAACTGTATGGCTGAGTTTGTACCTTGTTTAGAGCATTCCTTAAATCTTGTTGGATCTTTAGCTACAGAATGTTGTACAACAACTATAGATTTTTTTAGTACTTCAACTTATTTACACTTTCCTAAGTGCCTCAACTTATCGATGGGAAATTTTATTAATTTTTTTGGATGGAATTTGTCCCGTTGTAAAATCTCTTTCTGAAACAAGATGGTCAACTAGATCTGATGCAGTTAAAGCACTTTTCTTGGGATATAGTAAAATTCAAGATGTTTTCTTAAATATAGCACAAAAAAAAAATCAAACAACTACCACGCGACATGAAGCAAAGTGTATTCACGAAAAACTAGACAAGTTAGAAACTTGTGTGATGTGTTGTATTTGGCATAGTATTCTTGAAAGAATGGATGCAACTAGCAAATATCTACAAAAGGTAGACATTGACTTAACCATGGTTGTGACTCTGTATAATTCATTAATAGATTATATTCAAAATATTAGAGACAATTTCGATACATATGAGCAACATGCTAAGATCATTAGTGAAAAAGAAGAGTACGAAATTGATAATAAAATAAAAAGAAAAAGAAAAGTTCACTTTGATGAAACGAGAGATGTCGAAATTCCACAAACAGGAAGGGATCGTATGAGGGTGGAGGTATTTTATGTTATTATAGACAACTTAATAAGGGAATTATCAAGACGAAATGAAGCATATAGTGTGTTAAATGATAGGTTTGGATTTTTGAACAATTTAAAAGATCTTGATAATGAGACAATATTGAAATGCTCTAATTCTTTAGTAAAAACATATAACACAAACTTGAAAACCTCCCTTGACATTGAATGCATCCATTTCCATGCATTAGCAAGACGTGAAAACTTGACAAGTATATCATCAATGTCAAAATATTTAAGAAAAAGTGGACTAGACACCACGTTCCCAAATCTAGATGTTGCAATACGAATGTTTCTTTGTATTCTTGTTGGAAATTGCAGTTTTGAGAGAGCCTTTTCCACTCTAACAAGAGTAAAAAGCAATTTAAGGTCAACAATGGGTGAAACTAGATTGAATAGTCTTTCTATTTTGACAATTGAACACGACATCACTACAACAATAAATTATGATGATGTCATTGATAGTTTTGCTATGGCAAAGGCAAGAAAAAAACCTTTATAGATTTAATAAAATGTTTCAAGAGTTATACTAAGTCTATAATTGTTTAAAAAACATTCACATATAGGTGGGTCGTTGGTCTCGGGTGGGAGGGGGGTCGCACGCTCCGAGTACTGCCTAGGGCGTTCAAAAACCTTAATTCGGCCCTGATTATTTCTTGGTCTAAAATAGATTAGGTGGTTTCTTGGACATGTAAAATATGTAAAAAGGATTAGTGATTCAACATTATGAGTTAGAATTTTTATTTTCACTAGGATTTTTAGATAGAGAATGTGCCCACATTCGCAAAATGTCTCTTCCCCTACTTATCGAAGTGCATCAAATGCATCAGCGAAGCATGTGTGAAGGATGGTCTAGTTTAATTTTCACTCAGATAATGTGCATTCTTATAAAAAGATAGCCTCAACATATAGACCCAAAGAAAATAAGCCTATAAAAGTGTCATTTGACCTCATTGATGGTGTCAATCATATCCGTGGGCATCGAATGATACCATTATGGGAAAAAAAATTAAAGTTGTATCTCCGTGTAATTTTGTTTTATGCGGGTATGTCCAAGAGAATCCCATTAGTGGCGACTACAATATTTGCATCTTAAATTTCTGCAATTCTTAATCAATTCTTTCCCCAATCAATGCTTCCTAGCTACACTTGTCAAATTCCAAAGTAAAATAGTAATGTTGGTTATACTTATGGAAAATATTTAATAGTAAACTAAACATGTTTGTAGATGATAAATCATTATATTGCAAACATATATCCAGATTTTGTAAGAAATATAAACTTTGTAAAATGGAAGTGTTTTTAGGATATTTATAGTTAATAGAAAAGAAAGACATGCATTTCATATTCGTTAGTATTAGTTACTGTCCAAACAGCTATGTGTACTTATGCAGATATATTTTTATTATGTTCAAATGTGAATTCAAATTGCACACTTCAAATTCAATAATTGATTGATTAAACATGGTTTAAGAACAAAATAGATTTGAAATTGAAGATAATTGCACTTGAATTGTACATTTCTGCATATTATTGAATGCATGTACCTGGATAATGAAAGAGTCTTTTTCAAACATATTTGAAATCAAATATTTTTAATTAATAAGTCCTTATATTATATTTTTTAGTATTTATTAATTCAATTAATGGGCCTATTTCCGTCAACAATTATCTCAGTGATTGGTACATGTTCAGTTATCATGCCCTCTCCCCTAACACGAAAGTGAAAGTTAAATTTGTGAGAGCAAAATCTTGTAAAGGAAGAGAGGCGGTGGAGAAAATGTTGGGAGAACATATGCAAAACTTTTCTTTTTTATGATCAGGGACGTATGAACCATGTGCCATTTTTGTCAATTGTTTAAAGGAGAAAGGGGGTGCGGGGCACAAATGATTAGGCAACATAGTTTAGAGATATCTCGGAAAGCAAGGTTTGGTCGATCAATATTGCCAATATCAATAATTATTTGTAATGTCAACCCTTGTGGTTTGTGGGTAGTTACAACACACATCTATTTTAGGGGAATTAACTTGTGTGTGTCCCTTGACACTTTAGAGATATCAACATGTAGAGTGGACTCAACATCCCATGTCAAGTCAATGTAGTAGTTGAATTTGATAACCAAAAAACATGGTCAATTATGTGGTTTTGAGTCATCTTTATAGACTATTATCTTAAGCCATTCTCCACGTTTGCCCAAGCAACAACAAAAATTAGTGGTAAGAGTTTTCCTTATGGATTTTTAGTTGACACCACCTCCTCAACATTTCGGGTTCTTATTAAAGTTGAAGGATTGTCATGTGTATCTATATAAGGAAAGGTTTTCATGAAGACAACTCCTTCGTTGAATCCATCGCAACAGGAAATTTATTATTGTCAAGGTTTGAACATGCGACCTAACATCGGGCTTATTATTTTCTTGTTTCTCAACAAAAAAGATTTGGCTTTGTTTACCTTCATCCCAATCGATTATTTCTAATGTGAACGTAAACCACCACGATCGAATGGGTTGTGTGAGCGCAAGAATAAGAGAGTTTGTAATAAAGAGTTGCATGATTCTTTGATTCCACCTTAATTTTCTTTCTTTTTGGCATTTATGGAGCGGACATTGTGAGAGGTTATTTGCATGAAAAAATGGAAAATGTTATGGTTTGTATGGTGTTACATTTTCATTAAGATTTAAAGAAAGTGGAGTAGTTTTTTGACAATTTATATTTAATGCTAAAAAAACAAATGAGGTTTTCCAAAAATTAAAACTAATTTATTGAATTGTATATATTTGAGTGAGCTTGCAATGTGATACACGTAGTTGTCCCATATAAATAATGTAACACCGAATTCTCGCCTTAATATTATATTAAAACAAATATAATTATTTTCTCCATTTTTGATGGCATATTTGGCCAATTTTGAGGAAATAATCAATAATATACAAAATAGGGGCAACTGTAACCGAAGCTAATGACAAGTGTTTTATATGCATTAAAGAAATAAAAGTAGAAATATTTTCAACATTCATTACTTAACCAAAAGTTCCAAACATTCGAGTATAAAAAACAAAATAGGTCTTCACCAAATGGGTTTGGAGAGAGATTCCGAGATTCGAACTCTGAACATGGCATACTCTGGATGATAGCTAAAAATCATCGATGTTGGATTTCATAACAACAACAATTAATATGATGATATTTTTGAAAGATGTGGGTAGCACCGACCAAATGACAAAAAAGAATATGATAGATCACACAAAGGGTAAGGTATCATTATTAAAGTTAATAAACAACACTAAAACAAAATTAAGGGTAAGTGCACTAATTTGGGGGGGCCAAAAAATGGACAAATATATGAAAGCAGGAAAAATGTGTACACATTTTTAAATAACGTGTATGTATTTTATTTTTCTTGATTTGGTAATTTTTGAACCTAAAATGCATATGCATTATAACGTGTATGCGTTTTAGTCTATTTGTAACGCGTATGCATTTCTAGATTTATGATTTTTAGAAGGGGGAAGGGGACATATTTACTAAAATAAATGTTAAGTGTAAGATTTCTTTTATTATTTCTTATACTTTAAATTTATTTTAATAAATATAAGAAATTAAGGTAACTCTACACCTGATGGAAGTGGTTTAGTAGCTCCAACAGTTATAATCTAGAAGATAGTTTTTCAAAATCCAATCTGGTTAGTACTTACTAATTTTTAGGATTTCAACAAGGACCTAAAGCTTTTAGGGTATATATTGTAGTCGGTCTTTGTTTCAGGAAAGCATATAGCAATTTTGTAGACTTTTTGACCTTCTGGATTGGATTTTGGCCGTACCACTGCTTGAATTGGTACCAATTTTGAAATTTGGTCCACAATTCACTTTAATTACAATGAATCGACTCTATGACGCCTATTTACTTCTTAATGAAACGAGGTCCTCACTTTTTCGGTAAAGTATTGCTCCCTGAATGGGATTCATGTCATATGACCAAAATGAGGTGATTGTAATGTGCCTCCTCCTTAAGGTGTGATCACTCTACAAGGTGTTGAATGAGTTTTTAAGAACACTACACCAAGTGAATTGCATCAAGTGAATTGAGACGATTGGTCATTCTTGGAAATAGGGTGCTCCATATGAAGATCATCCCCTCACCTTTCACGGCTCTAAAATTATCATTTGATGGAATCAAATTCATGCTTATCATACTCATCTTTTCTCATATGTCTCTCATGGAGATAGATGATGCCTTAATACTTCACACATGATGGTCTTGGATACCTCGATGGCATGACTAGCTCATTTTAGCTTGTTCTTTAGAGAGATTTGGCTATAATGATAGTTTCAGGATATGATGGTCAACAAGTCACTTATTTAGCTCTACATTTCACCTTTGAACATGACGAATCCTTCAAAATTCAATTTCTTGACCAAGATGACACCTGGGTGGAAGCATGCTCAAGGTACATGGACACCTTTTTTCTCAAATTGTTCCTCATGGAAATGGGTTTCATCCTCCAAATAGGGGATGAATCCTTGAATGAAATTTTAGGATGAGTTACATTTTCTTGACCTCCATACTTCACTGAAACACATCAAATAAAATTTTATGATAAATGAAACTATTATAAAAATTTAATTTCACTTGTAACTCAAAACTTGGGTCCTATTTCATTTTTAAACTGGGAGGGGTAGCTACAAAGTTTTGATGTACCTAAAGAATTATTTGAGCCTTAAATCAATATTGATTAATCTACCTTGTAGAGTATTATAATAGCTTTCAAATTCCTTTTTTATCAAAAATCTTTCTGTAACTCCTGGAATCATCCAGAGAACTCAACTTTCATTGTTTTATCTTTCATTCCTTGCATCTGAAAACCTAGTCTTAAACAGATTGCTCATGAATGAGATTTTATTTCCTAAAATTTCCTAAATTTATTTGAAAATATTCAATTGTCTATGAAATCACCCTCACATTCTTTATATTTTCTCTAAACTCTTCCTGAGGGTGTTCAATTAGCTACAAAATGGCATTTTTAGGCCTTCGACGAAAGTAGTCTCTCATCAATACTAAATGAGTTGATCAATCACCTTAAACACTATTCCATGTACACTAAAACACATTGAATGATATTATTATGAATTTCATTTGAGCCAAGATAAAGGTTGAATTGATGATAGGATAGCAATAGGAAGGATGCACAGTGATTGAGAAGCCTTATTTTTAATTAAGGGCTTAATTGTCATGCTTCAAAATGTTCAATTTTTATGCTAGTTATTTTGGCAATTCTAGAGCTAATCATGCACCGTTTGGGAGAGTTTATGAAATATCCTAAGCATTCAGAGCTGATGTCGGGGAATCCTGGAAGTTTTTGCGGTAATTCAGGAAGATTTAGGAAAGGTTTTCTCATTCAAGGACTATCTACTTAACAACATGTTTTCTAGGTGTAGGGAACAAACACTCTAATGGTGAAACTTGACTTCTCCAAAAGATTCCAGGATAACTGTAAGGAGTTAGGAGGAGAAAAATAGGCATTGGAAAGATATGTGAATCCTCTACATGTTGGATACATCCCTTTTTATCTAAGGCTTGAAGGTTTCATGAAGTATTTCACAACATTATGGCTGCCCATTTTGGTTCCAGACAAAAATGAACCTAAATTTTTAGGTTCAGGAAAAATCAACTCTTGAAAGTTATTTCATTGATCTTAGAATGTTTTTTTTCCATTAATATTACGATATTTCCAATCATGGTCATAAAAGTGAGTGGAATTTGAGACCAACATGAAATAACACCTCAAACTTCACTTCTAAGCTCTTCCACCACATGGAACACTTCAAGGGCATCCCTACCAACGTGCTCAAGTGCTCACAACCATAAGTCACATGGAGAAAACCTCATAAACATACTTGTTCTAAATTCAATCTAGCCAGATGATACAGAGTACCTTATAATCCTCTTTATATAATTTCAACTCAAAATATAACTTCCCCAATTCAACTTTCTCCTTTTCCCTTATTTCAAGTAGGTCTATTTAGGGTCTGAAAGTAAAATTAAGGGTTTAATGGATTACGACATATTTCATCCTTACATCCCCATTTCAACACACCCATAAACCTTGCTCAAGCACACATAAATTCTTAATTACTCATTTATCCATCATCTTGTTATATTTTCAACTTTTGGCTTTTTAATACTCCTTGTTTGCTCAAGCTCTAAACAATCTTCTCAACATTATTTTTCACCTTCACCTTGAATTTTACTCGATATTGTTTTCCCTCATCTCACTATTCTTATCCCTCTCCTAATCACTAATGCAAATCATTCAACTCTTCCTCTTTCACTTAAGGCTTTCTATACAAACCCTTACACTCTCTAGGCTTCTTTATGGAACTATGCAGGACAATCAATAGGTCTTATTGATTAAATTTGTATAAGGATTTTCCCCTATTCCTCAAGGATTCAAATTTTTTTGACACAACTCCCTCAATGATAGTTACAAATTCCTTATGAGTCTATTTCCTAACACAACTATTTCTCAAGGTTGGTCTTGACAGTTGTAAGAAATAAGCATGATTGTACATTGCTTGTTTTACCTACTAACCACTCAATACTTTGTCCTTATGCCTTGATGTTATGAGTCCTTAATTCCCTTAGGACTTCCTCCAACTTGTCAAAGGCTCCACCAACTTCAAACACATGGAATAAATACTATTTTTCTAAAAGTGCATATTTCCTAGCCCTCAAACTGGGCATTAACACTGCTAAATTGTATTTACACATTCCTTTAATTTTATTCTTATTCCAACCTTTACTAGGGATTTTGAAACTCTTGGTCTTCTTATTACCTTCCACCACACTTACCAAGGACTCTACTAGGCATAAGTATTAACTTTTACAATGAATATTCTACTATAGGCCCTTAAGATTGGGCACACACAGTGAGGATTGTGAACGCAAATTTAATTTAAGATAACATCCTTTAGATGGATTATTACCTTTTCTTGACTTTTACAACACTAGCCTTGTGATCAATGCCCTGAAATAGACTCAAGGATTCCATTGAATCATTATGTTCATTCTACATACTACTAAACTTCTAAAACAAGGTATAGTTTGGTCTAATTAATTATTTCTATCTCTTTTCCATTCCCTGGACACTATGAGGGTTTCATGAAGCCTTGAACACCATTACAGATAAGAAGACAATCCAAAACAAGATATTTACACGTGAAAATGATTTACAAAATAGTCTATAACCTCCAAATCTAGTATCTCGGTCTAAGAGGACTAAGTCACTTAACACCTAAGGCTATAACATACCTAGATCTAGTTCAAATATTCAAATTATAAATTTGGAGTGAAACTCCCTATTCTTTCCTACATATTCCAAATGAACTAGTACAAGCTATGACCATCTCAAGTGGACCCAAGATACCCCTAGTCACCTAAGAAAGCCAAAATTGATTATTAACAAGATGTTCCTACATCACCAGAGGAAGGATGCAAAATGACTATGTTAGTGCATAATCACAACACCCTTGAGTTTCTACAACACGATGGGTTGATACTCTCGATGTGATTGCATAACATGGAGCATCTCCCAAAGTGTGGGACTTTGTGAATCGGGAGAGCTCTTCGGATGAAGGCCGGTTCCTATTACTTTGTTCAAGTGCACACATTCATATTGCAGAGGATATACTCTAAAACCTACTCTAACTTACCAAGGAGATAGGGTTAAGGAGATGCAATAAATAAAACCTAAACTAACAAGGTTGATACACCAAAGGAATGGTGAACACCTGCTTTGTAAATAAACACAAAACATAAAAAAACACAACACAACCACCATGCACAGATAACCAGGATTGCAATGAGAGATCAGGAAGGAGACAACAAACATAAGAGAAGGTTAAAAATTATCCACAGACATGCATTATTGCTCCAAAAAGTTGATACAGTACATTACAATGGCCAAGAGGCACAAACCACAATACAACTTGAATGTGAGGTTTTAAACTCCACAAAATCACTTGTAGACAAGGGAAGAAGGGAGGGTGCAAAGTAGAAAATTCCAACCTCTAGAAAAATCCCCCTCCTTACAATATATAGGAATAATTAGAGAAGGAGATAGAAGAAATCCGAATTCTTGTTCAACCACCCCAAGAGGGTAGGTATACTGAGCTGCATAGTGATGCAACCTTGGAGCAACAAAACATGTGCCGCAACACTTAGGGAAACTGAAACCTAAACTACAACAAGACAATGTGCACATGCACTTAGAGGAATTAAAATCCTAGGCTAATACTTACAAGGGTGAAACCTTCCCCTATCAGTAGCAATGTTTAAGATAGATCCCGTTAACCGGAATCATAAGTTTCTCTTCATCCAATGTAGACAATTGGAAGGCATTGCTACTCTTACATGTTGTGACCGTGTAGGGGCCACTCCAAATGGCATAAAACTTATAATGCCTTCCTAGTTTTTCCCGATCTGCATCCCACTTCAAAACTAAGTCCCCTTCCTAAAAGGTCCTTGCTCTTGCTTTCATGTCAAAACATATCTTAATCAAGGATTGATCATTTTCCATTGTTTGAACTGCATATTCCCTAATCTCTTCCAGTTCCATCATCTTTTCTTATCTAGCCTCCATTGGTTCAAACTCAGATAATTCCAACTGCTTCATGAGCTTTAATGTGGGGAGCTCTAATGATATAGGCAACATTGCCTCTTTCTCATAGACCAACTCTTAAAGGGAATTACCTGTAGACCTCTTTGGTGTGATCCTATCGGCCCATAATGCTGATTTGAGCTTGGTATGCCATGTCCTTTGATTTTCATCTAGAGTCCTTCTGATGATCCTTAACAAAAAAAATTTTGTGGACTATGCCTGCCCATTACCCTGGGGGTAATAGTTTGAAGAGGTGCTGAGGTATGTACCATTTTTGACAGCCCATTTAGTGATTTTGGTGCCAAGGAATGCCAAAGCATTATCTGATATGATAGTGGCAGGGACACCAAACCTTGTGACTATCTCTTTATAGAAAATTTGCCTCCTTAAGTGCCACTGCTTCAGTCCACTTGGTGAAATAGTCTTTGGCTGTAAGTATCCATTTGTGGCCTTGACTTGAATTTGGATTAATAAATCCAATGGAGTCCAATCCCCATTGCATGAACGATTGATCCACTAAAATTGAACAAAGGGGTAGGGCTGCTAACCTTTCCTTCCCTGTGAAGAATGCACATTTCTTGCATTTCTTGATCCATGAGTAACAATCATTAAACATCGTAGGCCAATAGTAACCAGCCTTCATGATTTTAAGCGTTGTTACTCGTGGAGCAAAGTGGCCTCCTGATTCCTCATCGTGGAACTCATGTAATATCTTCTCAACTTGACTTGTCATAATGCATCTCAATATGATGCCATTGATGTCCCTTTTGAACAAAACACCATCAATGTCAACATATGGAATGGCCTGCAATCTAAAGTATCTTCTCTTAGATTTTCTCCATTCTAGAGGGCACGAACCTATTTGGAGATAATGCACCAAGTCTTGAGTCCAACATGGAATGGAAGCATTGTCAATTGGTTGCCCTTGCTCATTCTGTAATAGCAGAACAACCTCTTCTTCATCTGTTGACTCAGCTTGTTGTTTGGAAGCGAGTTACTGACACAAACCTTTTCCGTGAACCAGCTTGGTCACTTTGATTTCAATATCATATTCCATTATGCGAGTGATCCATCCTACACGTTTCTCGTTCAGATCTTTGTTCAAAATGAAATCCTTCACACTCGCATGAGAGACTAAAATTGGATCTTGTTATTTGAAAGTAGGTGCTTGAACTTCTTCAAGCTTCTGATCACTACAAGGACATGTTTCTCGATGAAAGAGTATTTCACTTCATAGTCCTCCAAACTTTGGTTGAAGAAGGCAACTGGTTGTTCAGATCCCTCTTTGTTTTTTTGCACTTGGATTGCAGAAATTATGTCCCCATCACCAAAGGCATAAAGCATGAAGTTCTTGGAGAAGTCTGGATTGACGAGAGTTGGAGCTTGGGATATAACCTCTTTTATGGCTTCAAAAATTTCTTTCCCCTCAACTGTCCACTTGAATGCCATGATCTTCTTCAACATCAGTGTTATTGGCTTCACAAGAGTGGAAAAATTTGGCACAAACCTACAAACAAAATTGATTCTTCCTAGAAAGCTTTAAAGAGCCTTCTTATGACTTGACAATGGTAATGCTCGAATTGCTTCAACTCTCTTTGGGTCAATCGTCAATCCTTCCTTTGACACAATATGGCCAAGGAGCTTACCTTCGTGAGCCAATAATATGTATTTTTTGGGATTTAATGATACCCCAAATCTCCTACATCTTTGAAATACTTGTCTCCGATGAAAGAGGTGAGCTGCTGCGTTTTTGGAGAACACAGTGATATCATCAAGATATATCAGTACTATTGTTTTTATCAACCCCTTGAATTCCATGCCCATCGCCCTTTGAAAAGTGGTTTCGGCATTAGACAATCCAAATGGCATTTTTTGTAGGCATAGGTGCCCCACTTAGTAGTGAAATCCGTTTTTAACTAGTCGTCTTCTTTCACCATTATCTGATTATACCCTGAGTATCCATCTAGGAGAGAAAATACTTTTGAGCCGGATACTACATGTAAGATTTCTTCCATTGAAGGAAGTGGATAGTGGTCTTTAAGAGATGCCCTGTTCAGGTCTTGGAAGTCCACGCACAACCTTATTTCCCCATTGTTTTTCCTGACTGGTACCAAGTTTGTAACCCAACTTGAATGCTTGATTGGAAATATAATTCTGGCATCTATTAGCTTATTTAGCTCTTTCTTCATTAGAGGCTCAATGTGAGGGTTGACTGGTCTTTGCTTCTGCCTAATGGGCTTAGCATCTAGATCCATTTCAATTGCATGTTGTGCCAACTTCAGATTGAAACCTCACAGGTCTTCATAGCTCCAAGCGAAGACGTCTAGAAACTCTTGGAAAAGTTGTACAAACTCATATCTCTCTTGTTCATTGGCCATTTTTCCAATTTGAAGTGTTTTTCCTTCCTCAACTGGAATAGGTTCTGAATCCTCTCCCTTGATCTTAATGTTTTCTTTCTCTTTACGAAACTGGTCATTGGGATTGAATATTGACTCCAATGTTACCAGACCTTTGGGAAGCTTGTTGGTCCGTAGCTACACTACTTGATCCCCGTACTGCTGCTCCAATTTATCTTGATTCCTAGCTGAGAATTCAGCCTCTTCTTGCAAGAAATTGATGATCTTTTGATCGTTCTCAAACACCTACCATCTTGTGTTATTGTCTAGAACTGCTGGCCCTACAATCACACAAATATGTGGTTGTGTTTTGTCTCATTTGATACTGTCAACCACATCAAAAGTTTCCCCAACTGTTGCAAGCCTATCTGCAGCTTCATTCTTCTTCCTAGGTATGGACACAATGTTGAAAGCTTCGAAATCCTCAATTAGGTCCCATACCCTATTTTTGTAGTTCTTGAGTAGGCCATTCTTTTCAGCATGTTTCCCCCTAACTTGGTTGATAATAAACTCACTATCGCCAAAGACTTGTAAGTTTTTAATGCCTCTCTTTATCGCCCAATGAAGTCCATGAATCAAGGCCTCATATTCAGCTGTGTTGTTTTAACAACAAAACTGGAAACAAAAAGCTGAATAATACTTGACGTTTTGTGGTGAAACCAACATTGCACCCCCTCCAGCGCCTTGTTTTCTTCTTGGACCATCGAAATATAGTTGTTATACTTCATTTTCATCTTTATTTTCCATCTTGGTGATATTAGGGATGGGTGAGTTTTCTTCATGTACACAATATACACCCAATTTAGATTCTTCAATTTCCTTATATGGGTCAAAAGCATGCCTTTTGTTTTCCCATTCATCAAGAGTCAAGTCTGGAATGCATCCAACTTTGGTGTCTTCTTCATGAGTGCTTGGGTAATCCTCTTGATTAAAGGCTGAAAAATTGCATCGATTAGATTTGGCGTATGAGGCTCTATGTGAAAGTCTGCAATGAGCTCAGATCTGATTGTAGCCTTAGCTCCATACCTTGTTCTGAATAACATATGTGACCAATCTGTAGATAGATATCCACCAATTTTGGCAGTGAAGTCCCTTGACAAGCATAATGCAAAGAGTGGTGGTAAGTCTATGACTGATACATCTTGCAAGACGGTCACATTGGGACATACATGTAATGTGAGGCTGAAATATTTGAATACTTCAATCATTGTTACTGATGTCCCGTCTAATTGCACCACACCTTTGGAGATGACTTCATATTGAAGAACCAACTGATTAACTATTTTTTTCGGCATGACTGAGCTACTCGCTCCCGAATCAATCATGTAATTATGCACTAACTTATCTCCAATGATCAATGAGATATAGAATGGGGGGGCTTCATAATTTTACCTTGGTGACCTCCTTGATCTGATGGTCCTTGCTGAGCTAAATTGGTAAGTACCTTGTCTTGTTGACTGGGTGGCTTATTTGATGCTGACCAATTTTCCATATCAGCTTGCAATAGGTTTCTTTGTCCTGGGATAGCCAATGACTCCCACATGGAAATGTTCACATGTGTTTTCTTCATTTGATCAATAATGTTGAAGGGGAATGAACCATATTTCTACTACCCTTTTCTCTGCACATTCTTCTCTTATACAAGGGTTGTTACGACCGACACCTGGGATGGTCTGGAAGGCGGCTTGGGATGACCTTGCTCATTGGGGACTGCACTTGGATTGCTAACACCTTGTGGAGTAATAGAGGGTTGTGAATTATTTGAATTTGATGATTGTCCTTCTCCAATATTCCTTTTCTTAGACCGTGTATTGGCTGCTATACTTTGAGAAGGGGTTTAATTTATACCACAAAAATCTTCAACCTGCTAATTGACAAGTGTGGTCTCATTTGGAGGTGCCTCTTGTTGATTTGATTCCTGTTGCTGATTTCCTTCTTGGCCCGTCTCTCATTCCACACCAATTATTGTCACCATAAGGGCTTGATTCAAAGCACCATTGAAACACATTGATTGGTTATGGGGTTGATTGCATGGGTAACACCAGTCATATTCCTGAGCTATGTTATTTTGCATTGGTACCAAATATCTAGATGTTGATGGAACATTAGGATTGTAATGATCCAAAAATAATCAAGTTATTACTATCTGATCTCGGAACCTTGTAGAATTTAAATATTTGCCGACAATTTGCTCCTTTTAAGTAATCAATTTAAAAATTAATGCAAGCCAATAAAGACAATTGCACAAAGATTGATTACAGAGTTCGGCAATTGCCTACGTCTCCGGGTTCGTGGTCGAACCGTTCCACTAGTCAAAACTTGTAAGTTACAATAGTAATTTCACAAGAAAACCTAATGAAATTTTACTTGCCTATCAGTACACCAGTTCTTCGAAAACTTCCGATGATCAGTCGAATTGTTCTTCACCTTCCTGATGCACAATCTCCTTCGGCTTTGATCGGCCTTCCTGACACTATCAATGCGATACTAGCACTCCGGTCGACAATCCAAGATTTGTAAGTAATTAGTGTGGCTCAATGGGCCTATTGGGTAGTTTATAATTTACTCCCAATCACAAATATTCCGTCTACTATTGCCTAAAATAATAGGCCAATAAACAATATTTGTCTATAGTAATTTTTAGGAATTTAATATAGTTTTACAAAACTATATTAAAATTTCTCTATTACTAAATTTGACACATCCCACAAATAAGCTTAAAAAATAATAAGCTTCTCGAGCTAATGTGTGTCCTTACAATGAAATAGGTACCCTATTTATACAATTTTAGGGCCCTTGGAAAATGCAATTACATATTATCTTAGGCTAATATTAGCCTAAACCCGTACCATGTAAGTTGGGATAAAAGTTCCCATTTGGGTGGATTGCATTTTTAATGGGATTAAATCCCCAAATAATGGGCGGCTTTTATTGAAATGGGATTAAATCCCATATTTGGTGGGAGGAGTATTTGGTAAGGTTTTTATTAACCCTTACCCACACCATCCTTCACGTGGAAACATCCACACATGGCTTATCCCCCTACACCGCTTCACTTCCTTCTCTCCTCCACGTGGAAGCATAACATGTTAGCGGTTAGGAGAGTTATGTGGTTATACTAATGTTTGAACATTAATATATATATACATGGCATTTGGGAATAATGTATGGCAAAGAATTACAAAATAATATGAAATTCAACCCTTACATGATATATGACGAATAAGACCACCTGTCGACTCCCAATAGGTAAATCGAGCGAATTCGATGTGTGGTGGCAAGCCACGTGTCACAGTGCGATTGGTCCAATATTGACCAGTTGACCAGAGTTGACTTTCCTGATGTCTGAACTTTGACCAGACATATCTAGAGCTCCTGTTGTCCATTTATTACGTTCTCACAGTCGTTGGAAAGCTCTCGAGATGATCTTCTACATTGAAACCATTTAGGGATGTTTAGGGAAATTTTGAAAATGATCATCTGATCATGTAAGGCTGGAATGGTCTATTAGCAGGAGGCTTTACTTGGTTCTGATTTATAGCTTGAATGGGCGGCGTATTAGGCTAATATGGAGGCCTATTTGGTTGAGTCTGAGGCTGATATAATTTGTAATTTTGAGCTTGCTGCCTCTTAAGTGTCACCAACTCATTACCCAAGTTTTGTAGTTGCTTCATGACTTCTTGGAGCTCATTTGAGGTGCTAGGAGATGAAGTAGAAACTTCAGTCTAATTCTGATTTTTTGGAGCTGGAATAGGAGCTTATGTGGGTGTTTGACTAATGCTTGGAGCTTCTAGTTCTGGATATAGAGGCATAGGTGGCCTAGGTGCAAGTTTACCAGCCTGAATTAAGTAATTCTCATCTCTAATAGCAATATTATAGGTTGCGGGTACAATTATACCTCCCATTGATTGAATCATCATAGCAATATCAGAATTTAAAGCTTTAAGGAAGTATAGAAAAGCACCTTCAGCTGTTGGTCTCACGGCCAACGGAATCCTATCCCATGTCCGCTGGAGTCTGAAGTTGAAGTCATTCAATTGCTCATTAGGAGCCCTCTTGATGGTTGTCAGTTGCTTCAACTAGGATAGATTGTCCCCATTTTCTCCAAATTGATTGTGTAGGGCTATGCACAGATGATTCCAATTCTGAATAGACCCTATTGTTAGACTTCTAAACCATTGCAAAGATTTACCCTTAAAGGAGGATGCCAACAACTTGACAACAATGTCCATTTCATCAATTTCATGAATTTCACAGACATTTGAAATGTCTTGGATATGATCAATTAGAGTTGTCTAGTTCTCTCCAGTAAAATATGGAATGTTATTCAGTGCTGCAACTGGAACTAGGTTTTGTGCATTGAGAGCCAGTGGGCTGCTGCCAGTGAAGTTGACATAGGGGTTGGGCTGTGTCATCCTGATTGGTCGAAGAACTCTAGTCGATTGAACGAAAGGCCTACCAGGTGGAGGTGTTGACAAGGTTTTGTTTGGCGGAGATGGAGACCTTTGAGCTCTTCTTTCTCTCCTTACTCTTTTTGGGGATAAATGTAGATAGAAAAAGAGTCCCTCTTGTGTAGTTCTTGATCACGTTTGGATTCTTCTCATGAATCCACCAAGCTTGGACTGCTGAAACCAGTGGATTCTGCCTCTTAGGAGTCACCAGATGTGTAATTTCAAAGCTTCTTACAAGCTGGAAACTTACAACAAGCTCACATCAATTTTGATACAATAAAATAAAGACTTCTTACTCCCACCGGGCGTGCCAAAAACCATTAGTGTAGAATCACAACACCCTTGAGTGTCTATAACACGATGGGTTGAGACTCTCAGTGTGATTGCATAACATGGAGCCTCTCCCAAAGTGTGGGACTTTGTGAATCGGAGAGAGATCTCCGGATGAAGGACAGTTTCTCTGTTTAGGTGCACACATTCATATTATAGAGGATCTACTATAAATCTATTCTAACTTTCCAAAGAGATAGGGTTAAGGATATGCAAGAAATAAAACCTAAACTAACAAGGGTGATACACCAAAGCAATTTTGAACACCTGTTTTGCAAATAAACACAAAACATAAAAAAAATGCAACACAACCACCATGCATAGATAATCAGGACTGCAATGAGAGATTAGGAAGGAGACAGTGAACACAAGAGAGGGTTAAAAATTATCCATAGACACGCATTATTGCTCCAAAAAGTTGATACAGTACATTACAATGGCCAAGAGGCACAAACTGTATTACAACTTGAATGTGAGGTTTAAAACTCCACAAAATCACTTATAGACAAGGGAAGAAGGGAGGGTGCAAAGCAGAAAAATCCAACCTCTAGAAAAATCCCCCTTCTTACAATATATAGGAATAATTAGAGAAGGAGATAGAAGAAATCCAAATTCTTGTTCAACCACCCCAAGAGGGCAATGAATTCACCTGCAACAATGATGGGCTCTACTGCAAAACCCATGCCTCCATTATTGTTCCTTGTTGGGAAAGAAAGGAAACCCATACTTCATTATAGTGGTAGGTGAGAAGCCTGATGGCCTTGGAAATGATGGACTGTATTTTTTCATCATGGTGGTGGGTGAGAGGCTGACGTCGAGAGATTTTCCAAAATTCATCTCTTGTGTAAATCCCAGCTCCCAGTCGAAAGTTATGGCTGTCAGAAGGTCAGGGTCATGTGTTTAATGCGGGATCACAATATTCAAAAGAGTCTATCCATACAAGATCCACGTGGAAGCCCCACGCATCTTAAGATTTTACCCCCCCTCCTAGGGTCCTAGAGATGCGATGTACCGACACTTGGCATCGTCTGTGGGCCTGCTTTGCTGCTTCTCTCTACCTGTGTCCCTTCTACCTAGTGGAGATACTATGTTTGACCCTAGGAACATGGAGGGCCAATGCTTGTTTGGGTAACTACTTAGGATTTTTCCTTTGAAGTTGCACCGAGCTGAGACTCCGAGGCTTTCGTTGTTCTGTGGATTTTCCTCAACTTTTCAATAGTCGGTTCCACCTTTTTGGGCTCTGACACGTGGAGGGCCAACGCTTATTTGAGTCTCCATTTTGGGTCGTGCCTTTGACTTTGCATTGATGAGGCATGTAAAGGCTTCCATTGACTTTTTTGTATTTAGCCAATTCGGGCCTGCTCTGGTTCTTTGTGTTTCAGCTAAGTCTCTTCTGCCTATCTAGGAGCGACTATGTTGGACCCTAGATGCGTGGAAGCTTTATGCTCGTTTGGGAGCCTCACTTCTCTTACATCTTTGAATTTGTGCTGAGGAGACATGTGGCACCTTCCACTATCCTTCCCCTATTTATAATTTTCAACAGTCGGTTCCACTTTCTAGGGCCCTAGACACATGGAAGCTTTGTGCTCGTTTGGAGGCTCCGTTTTGTCGCACCTTTTGGAGTTGCGCCGAGCTGACACGTGGCACTTTCCGCGATTCCATTGCTTTTCTTCGAGTCAAATCGTATGTGAAGTCTGAAAACTTCGAGTCCTTTCTCCAATTTTTCTCTTGATGAGCTTTTGATTTCCTTTAATGTCGTTAGGCCCTGTTCACCGACCTTGCTCCTCCATTGTCGAGCCTACCTACCCCTTGATTTGGGATCGAATGTGAGCTCGCAGGATTGGACTAACCCTTTGATTTTCATCTACATAGGGCCGTGTTTGATCAATTTTTCCCCGGGGGGAAATTGGATAACAGACTGAAAAACCTTATTTTTCAATTAAGGGCTTAGTTGTCATGCTTCAAAATTTTAAATTTTCATGCTATTTATTTTGGCCATTCTAGAGCTATTAAAACACCCTCCAAGAGAGTTTAGGAAAAATATCAAGCATCTAGAGGTGATGTAAGGGAATATTGGGAGTGTCGAAGGTAATTTAAAAATATTTAGGAAAGGTTTGATCATTTAAGGACTATTTTCTCAACATCAGGTTTTCTAGGTGTAGGGAACAAACACTCTAATGGTGAAACCTAACTTCTATGAAATATTCTAGGAGTTCTATAAGGAGTTAGAAGAAAAAAAAGGCATTGGAAAGATACATAAGTCCTCTACATTTTGGAGGCATCCATTTTTCTCTAAGGCTTGAAGGTGTCATGAAGAATTTAAAAACAATGAAGCTGCCCATTTTGGTTCCAAACCAACACTTCACAAATGCAACACTTCGTGACACTAAAACAGGGCACTACCAATCAACCATTATGCTTCTTGATGATTGACACCTCATGCTAACTCCTATGCCACCTATACACCCTTTTTCCATCAATACAGCTTGACATCAATGTCAACACCAATGACAATATGTCCAACACATGTGTTTTGATTTGTTATGTATTATAAGGCATTTCATGAGTGCATATATTTGAGCAGCTATTGTTTCCTTTGAGAGTTGTGAGGTTTGTAAAATCTAATTTTGACACATCTAACACTCCTATAAATGTCAGTAAACAATCCAAACGACCCCAAAACCTAAACAATGACTATATTCATTGCCAAAATAGACATTGACTGTACAATTTAAATACTAAAAGCTTTAGGGTGAATGCTGAAATCCTGAAAATTACCTATGTACTAACTAGATTAGATTATAAAAAAATATCTCCGAAATCATGACTCATGGAGTTGTGAGACTAGTTCCATAATGTGCAGAATTACCCTAATTTCTTATATTTAATAAAATATAAATAATAATAAATGAAAAAATTATACTTAAACATTTATTTTTGTAAATAAAAACATGCCACAAGCACATATAATGCCTATACTCCGCGGAGCACGTACGCATTCCACCTATTATGCCCCCAAACCAAGAATTTATAGGCTTGGAATTGCTTTGGTTTCTCAAACCTATGCCTAAGACCTGCAACAACACAACAACCTGCGTGTTTTTGACAAAATGTGCAAAAAATCATCCTCCACCATGCTAAATCCTACAAAAACATTTTCTATCTTTCTTAAAAAAAATCCTACAACGTCAAGAAAACATCCTCATTTTAAATATGTAATTTTTGTATTTTTTAGACCATTCTTAGGTTTCCATTTATATTTATTTCAAACTATGTCTTTTATACCTTTATTTTTAGTGATTGTAAACACTTATTTTTTTCATGTATCTTTTTTTGCACTTTTCCAAATTGAATAAAAATTTTACAGGTCCAAACTAGGACTAATTCTATACAAATTAAAAAATATATAATTTTCAATATTTTTGAGGTTGTTAGGGGGGGCACGGTCGGAGCTCCATTATATTTCAAAATTTAAAATCTTTGTGCTTGAAAAATCATTAAAAAAATAGTCGCTGAAAAAGATAAAAAAATCTAGCCCAAACTAGATGCTCTTATCTATCTTTCTACCAAAGGGTTTTCAAAAATACTAAATAGTGCTAAAAAATGACGGGGGGTTGGGGGGGCACGACCGACTGTCTACTATGTTTTTAACAAAAACATGAGCACCTGTTGGTATTTGATTTCTTTAACCCACTTAAACTTAACCATTTTCAAAAAAAATAGTAGCTTAGAAACTAGACTCAAAATGCTACGATTCATATTCTTATAACATCTTCCAATTTTGAGTGTAACTATTTCAAATAACTCGTAGAAGTTGAAGTTTTTTATTTTTCAGAAAAAAGTGTCAACTTAAGACGCCCTTTTGGCCCCCCAATTTGGTGCACTTACCCCTAAAAATATGTGAAACCAAGGATAATTAAAATTAGTATTTGAACGAAACTCTTCAAAAAATATATGAGACAGTTAAACAAACACTTATTGTTTCTATTATGCCATAGAACGTGAAGTTAACAACAAAAAAATTACAGATAATATTGTATGTTACTGTTTCTTTGGTGGAGTTTTTTATACTATAGGTATGTGCAATCATTTGAGTGGAGGTGGATTAGGTTTTCTCTCCAAGAGATATGGCATGTCTAAGGATAAAAATGGGTGGCAAAGATAAGGATGTCAAATTGTCAATATTAGGCATGGTTGGGATCATATTCCACTATCAAATAGGTTTCCCATGCTTATGACATCGTCTATTTTTCTTGTGTGGCCCTTCCGCTTTCTTGAATTTTCTTGACTCGCCTCTATATGTACATATCCTTGATATCATTTTTCTTTGATGAGATTTAAACTATTGCTTTTGTGTTGTAGACAAACACAAAACCTCTCATTTTTCACCGTGTTTCCCATTTACAAAGATAACATTACATATTATCTTACATAGCACGTTTATCTACAGCTAAATTGCATGACACTTAATCAACTACAATGCTCCTCCACCATGAGTTATGCATAGCATTTTGTCCATATAGACCATCTTTACAATCTTTTTCCTTGTAAAGTCTTAGCGCTCTAAGTAAATATTAGTAATAAAAAATATATGGAAATGAAAGGCAACCCAATTTGCAAGGAATACAATGAAAAAAGACCCAAGCATAAATGTTGGGGTTTATAATCAAAATCATCCCCTCCTTAAAACCATGTGCAAGGCTTTGTGTAAAATCCAAATGAATAATATATATTCCAATGCAACTATGTCCCACAAAAGTAACATTGTGTTATTTCATAATCCAACC
Organism: Taxus chinensis; assembly: GCA_019776745.2. Lineage (NCBI taxonomy): Eukaryota > Viridiplantae > Streptophyta > Pinopsida > Cupressales > Taxaceae > Taxus > Taxus chinensis. The sequence goes on from CM034150.1 coordinate 167,583,890, forward strand.
ACTATTGTGTAGTCCACCTCATCCATCACGATTCCAACCCATACCAACTATTGGGAAAAAAATGAATGCATGTTTTAGATAATTGTAACACATAAAAATATTGTGAACCATTGATGAAGGGAAGACATCAACGAATGTGGGGGTTGAAATCAACACCAATTTGGATGGTTTCAATGTGGTCATGCTTTAGTGACCAAATACATTCATATCCAATAGCCCAAAATGTAATTCATGTACACTCATAAAAATACCAAATGTCCACATGGAATTTATCATGTCTTAAATACTGGTTGGTAGCAAAGCTAAGAGTTGTCTCATGGAATTGGAAGTCAATATGAGCTTGAGGCCATTTTCCTTGGATTCAACGACTTCTACATTCACCTCAAGTCTGACATTCCACATACATTGACAAGACCAAAGCCTATAACATCTTTGGGGCAAAAAGTTAAATTCGATGGCTAGTCAGACATTTTGAGTTTAGCCATAAAATACTTGTAAATGTTAGAAATAATTGTCTCAAACAACTTATATATTTAAAAAAATGACTATCATTTTTATATAGATTTGTATGTAATGTATATTAATATGCATGCATGCATACATACATACATACATACATACATACATACATACATACATACATACATACATACATAAATAAACATAAAAAAATTAAATATTAAACATATTTTTTTATCTATATTTATCCGTTGGCCACTCACATAAATAAAAAGTGCAAAAAACAAGCCACCACTACATCACCTTCTTACGCATTTAAAACTTTTTTCTTTGTTTTCTAGTGAATTTAAGCCCCATTTAGCATATCCATGTGACTAGTTGGCAAAAATGGTGGTCTCCTCTTCTTCCTCCTCCTTTCCATACGAACAACTACCTTTGTAAATCACCATGGCATTAAAAACCATGTTAATTTTGACAATACTTTTGTTAAGTTTGGTGTCTTGCAGTGGAGAGGAGGGTAAACTGATCTTGTCAACAAATGGTTGATAAATAATGGAAAATTTCTTAGCATTATCAATAAGAATTCATCGAGAAATGAACATTCTCTTACATGGTTGGATTATACGGATCATCGACACCAACGTGGACGACTGCAATGCAATCGTGCATCAACATCCAAATGCATCACGATCATTAATATATGTGTCGCTGATAGAATTACCAACCTTTTCTCTAGTTTGGAAAAATGCCTTCATTGTAACTAGCAATTGCACACAATTTAAAAATTACGCTAAAAGGGATCTTAGTGTTTAATTATTTCCTAATGAAAACATGTCAATGTTTAAATTACCTTTTATCTTTTGGAGATACAAATTCAAATTATATATTTACATTTGAGTTACAGTTCAGTTTTTACTATGGACATTGAATACACTCTATGTTACAGGTTTCATTATGCAACACATTAACACCAAAACATTTGGATTGTAAAAAAATTGAGCAATAACCAAGTGTCCCTACCCACTCAAGTATCTTTTCCTTTAAGTATATAATTTTCAATTCATATTTAAAGGGGGGAATGTAGACACTCAAATTTGGAAATTTACCCTTTGACACTTCTAATTGTGATTGTGCTTCTTCGCTAATACATACACTCGCATCCTATCCCACTTTTGATATATTATGTAATAATAATTGAGTATTAATTCAAACCCTTGTTCAAAGTTTTCTATCGATATTTAAATCACCAAAAATAAGTTAAATATTTTTGGGAAGATATACAAACTATAAAAAGGAGGGAATAAAAGACAACGACAAGATAATTTATGAACTTATACATGAGGGATAACTAGAAGAAAAAAAAATGGCGAGATACAATTTTCATGAATTTCCTAACCCTAGCCGAATTAGTGCATAGATTGGAGACGAGGTTTTTTTTCTGGGCAATGGTGACATGAGAAAACAAGCGGGGGAAAAACAATTTATGCCCAGATTTGAGCTCAGTCTCAGCAAAGATACGATTGGGATTAGAAACAACAAGTATGGTGAGATTGAATCCCCTCTGATTTGTGGTACGGACCCTCTCATGAACTCTTTATAGGTCCTTATTCATATATTGGGCGGCTCCACTTTCTGCATCCAACTCCCACGCTTGGATCTAGCTCGGCGATGGGAAAATGACATAGATTTTTGGTGCGCCTCCACTGAGGGTGTCAATGGTGAAAATCAAGGGAGGGCCAATACCATAGAGATTGATGGTAGTTCCGATATTGCTGGGGACAAAGGCAGAAGTGTGGCTAATTCTGAGACTACTCTGTGGCTGGTACATTTCTCCTCAAATAAAGTTGAACAAGGAGTTGGGAATCGGTCTGTGTGTCGTCCCCCTGCTAACCATAGCTTTGGAGGCTCAACTCAACTTAACGACATGGATACCTAATGCATTAACCCATATCTGTCAGAAACCCCTGAAGCTCACCAAGATTTGCTCCAAGTCCTAGTTCCCACTCTGAGAGGTAACTCCTTATGCATTCAAATACATCGACTGGCTCGATGTATGGATTTGAAATTTATTATTGCTAAAAAGTTGTGCATTAAGATGGAGCATTTTGGGCTAGGGTATGCTGGAAAATCACTTGCAGACACCTCTATGCTCCTTTCTTATGGGATAATTTGTGATTCTGTGATTAATATAACTAGCTTGCTTTTGGGAGGAGCTAAAGAATGAATCTCTCCCCCCTTCAAGGAGGCACTTTTAAAAACACCTCCTCCTTAAAACCACCAGGAGCACCACCTTCCCTAGCTTACGTTGTTGAGAAATCCTCTGAGTGTTGAGTTGTGGAGCTCAATTACTTTGGATTAGTATGCAATGTGAAACTTGCTGGAAAAAACAGTAACCGTCATTAGTTATGGAGGGAGTGGCATCAGTCACCTATGACCTACATTGGTCAAGAAAGGAGGAACTGTCATCGGTTACCTGTGTGGGAGTGTTTTATTTAATTCTTGGGAATTAGATCTATTTTTAGTATTAAATCAGATATATTGATTGTAATTGCATGGCTAAGTGCCCTAAGTTTGTATATACCTATATAAGCATGAAAGCTAGGGTTTAGAAGTAAGAATTAAGAAGAACTTGCAAAAGTTGATGATTATTGTGAGAATAATTGTGAGAGAAAATTCTTGGAGAAGAAGAAAAATCTTGAGAGTAAGACAATACTATACATCTGAGAGGTGTGGAAGATTGTAAATCTTCAATTGTATATCTTGTCAAAGCTTTGGATGATAAATTGGCTTGTTTCTTGATGGACGTAGCCCACACTGGGTGAACCACGTTAAATCTGGTGTTGATTTATATATCTTGTTATGCATATTTCTTTTGGTAGAATATTCACTTTTATTTGCATGTATGCTTAGATTTGATATATTATCTATACGACCGGTGTGCTAACCCCAACATTGAGGTCCCAACCCTAAACATACAAGATGTAGAATATTTAGATCTACTTCAAGAAATAAAAACACAGACCTTGATATGCAGATTTAACGGCATTTGGCCGTCTTCTAATGTAGTAATACATTGGATTCATACCTCATGGACAGAGGATTGTAAAACATTTTTTTGTGCACGAGGTTTCTTCATAGTCCTTTTTAATGACCTTAAGGATTACCAGAAATCTATTGAGGAGGGTCCTTGGTTCTGGGGTTCGGCGGGACTCTTCACTTTCCCATGGTTCCCATAATTCAACCCGAATACCCTCTCCATCACGAGGGTTCCAATTTGGGTATGACTGCCCAATCTCCCCCTTCACTTTGCCTTTGTAGTGGAGGAAATTGGAAACATACTAGGGATATTCATCAAAACTGACAGATAGAGGATGCGAAGCGGTATGCTTACTTCTGCTAGGATTTTCGTGGAAGTTGATCTTAGCAAGGTTCTACTGGATCAGATGACCCTCAAGATGGGAGATTCAAGCTATTCTCAGATCATTGATCATGAAAATATTTCTTTCAGATGTAGAAATTGTAGGGCATTGGGTCACCTCCATGTCACTTGCCCTCAAAAGAAAACTCAGGCTCCTCAGAAAAAGGGATCCTCTCCCAAGTATTGGAGCCTACCAGATCTAGACGAAGAAGAGGTTTCTGACACTGAAGCTCATACAGATGCTGACACAACACCTCTAATTTCAACCGCTGTTACAATTGTTGTAGTTGTTATCCTTCCAGCTTCATATTCAACTAAGCTTGATTCAACCCCTCCCAAAGCGGGTGAGCAGCCAATGGCTATTAATCCCACTTTAGAAGGAACTTCTCAGGCACTTAAAAGACACCATGAATCTGATCACTCCAACTTAGATAAGGAGGGCACCCAGCCTCTTGAGCAATCTTCACTCTTAGAATTGACAGAGTACAAGCCTCTCATATCAACGATGCTTCCGCATGGGTAATGACAATTAGTGCAGTCAAAGAAAGGAAAGAAGGGTAGGTATTGAAACTATCCCCTTCCTTCTCTCATTGATGTCCTGCATCTCTTCTTCCTTTTCTCTCTCGTAGCCTTTTCAGGTTGCATCTCCCTCTTCTCCTTTCCTTCTCTCGGCTTCTTTTAGTGGGAGATGTTCTGCTGGTTTTTTCTTCTTCTTTCTTGTGGTTGCAGTTTTCTCCTCTTGCCTTCTTATGGTTCTCCTTTGCTTCCTTTCTTCTTTGTTCTGGGCCTTCTTGGTCCTTTGATCACTTTTCCTTTGGGTTGTTTCAATTTTGTGCTTCATAGTTTTATTTGGCCTTTGGGGCCTTTGTAATAGGTTGCGGGTCCTACCAAAACCCCCACTTTACCCTTTTTCCCAAAAAAACTATAAAAAAGGAGGGTAAAGAATAATTTTTAGAGAGCTTTAAACACCAATTTTTATCCATTTGCATTTCAAGAAGATGTTTCCTAGTTCGTAAAATCGCTCCTTTTTCAAAGATACATGTTTGTGTAAATTTTTATTGTAAATCTAAAATATATGCAATATTTCATTTTGAAATATCTTATCTACAATATATTTATAGGAAATATTACTATATAGAAATTTTAATTATTTTATTCTCGAGTATATATTTCAATTTTGATATAAAATAAAACCAAAAAAAATAAAATTGAAATTAAAATCATCCTCCCATTTTAATAAATCTAAAGCTATTATATTTTATTAGAAATAAAAAAAGGGCGGCCAGTCAACGTTCATGATACTAAATGAAATGTACAATATCAACAAATTAGGAAGAGGAAAAAAAACACGAACAAATTCAGTCAACAAGAACTATTCACCTTGAACCACATAATTAAGCATAACATTAATGCTTACTAACCATCCTTAGCGAATATCAAAAAATGAAATTAGCCATTCTGCTATGAAACATAAATACTCTACAATATACAAGTTCTTTCCCTGGAATGTTATCACTCAATAACAAAAAAACTTTTTAAAGAGCGTATATGCTGCCATGAGTGAGTGCCAATTCATTACTTATTTCTTAAAACATCCGTGACAGTCATATATAATTATTAACAAATAAAGGATTTTGTTTCTATTATAAGAAAATTGAAAAGATCCTACACCACAAAATCATTGTTTTTGAGTTTGGTTGATAAACTTATAAATAAAAAATCGATGGAAAGAAGCATTGAAATGAAATGAAATGAAAGATTTTAATGACGTCCACGTGACTGAAGAGTCAAAGGGACCAAGAAAAGTAGAAACATTAAGCTGAAACCAAGTTCTTTTCCAAATCCTCTCGCCTACTGTGAATCTTGAGCACAAAACTAGCAATCCTTTGAAGCTTTGCTTCCTCAAATAACTCATCTAGGTTGTCCACTTGTAAGTCATTTTCGTATTGGAAGTGGATGTCATCATATGCTGAGCATTCCATGATGAAGTGCCATTCTGTTTCAACAACCCCTGTACTGCAGAAAAGACAAGTTCTCCTTTCCCACTCCACTTTGGGAATAGTCCATCTGCCCGTTTCACAGCGAAGATGATGTGACCCGGTCCTCAACTGAGCCAAAATAATCCTATCCTTACCTTTGATATCTGCCCTTAAATAAGCTTTGTTATCATGAGCCCAAGTGGGGTTAAAATATTTGATATAGTGCGCTTTCTTACGACCAATATTTTCTGTCCACATGATGTTCCTAAACTTCTCCGCCACATAATTTTTTATTTCCCTATTGCTGTTAGGGCACTCCTGGAAGTGGATGCCCCACTTCTCCATCCATTTGGTGTTTTGATTCATCCAATTTTTCTTTCTGCGCTCTAGGTTATCCTCTATAACCATTTTGGGCCAACGATGATTGTCCATGCTTTCCACTTTTTTCAAATAGCTTATTAGCCGAGTGATTGCCGAAGCTTCCATTGGTAACATACCTACTTCAGCCAGTAAAATCTCATAAGGGACCGTTGATTTAACCTTGAGAGTGCTTGTGATTAAATGTTTTTGGATTCTTTCTACCTGTCTCCACCCATGCTTTGACATATTACTTCCCCAAACTTCACACCCATAAAGGGCCACCGGAGTGACCAACAGACCAAAGAGGGTTTTCTTAGTATTTCATTCCCAAAGCTCAGCTTTCCTACATCTATTTTGGAGCGAGTATGATGCTTTCCAACCTCCTTGAATTCTTTTTGCTCTGCATTTTTCCCAGTTCAATTTGTGGTGAAAATCAATCCCCAGATATCTATATTCTGTAACAATTTCCAATGGCCTCCCTTCAAAAATAAAGTTAGTATGCGTCCCTTTCCTTTTTAGAGAAAAAATCACGATTTTTGTTTTGTCGATGTTCACTTACATCCCGACTTCCTGGAAAAATATTTCTACAACTTTTAGATGCTCTCTCAAACCTTGAGCTATTGTTGATATTAAGATAAGGTCATCAGCATATAAGAGCAACTTCACCACATATTTTGCCAACTGAACACCCCCTCCCTCGGTATTCTATAGACCAAAAAAAGTGGGAGAAAGAGGGCAGCCTTGTTTGACACCAATGTCACTACCAAAACATTTCGACATGCCTTCTCTAGTTCTGATTTTAGCTCTGACCTGCTCATAAAGCCTGTGCACTGCAGCTCTAAACCCGTCTGGAATCCCAAGTTCTTCCATCCTGATCCAAAGTTTGTCACGAGGGACCGTGTCAAACGCTTTTTTAAAGTCAACAAAACAACAAAAATCTTCCTCACCTTGAGAATCCCAAACCTTTTCAATCAAATTCCTGAGAGTTATGCAATGATCAATGGTTGAATGTTTAGGTCGGAAGCCTGCCTGTCCTTTTTCTCTTTTACCCTCTCTTTCTGCCCAATTGCTGATTCGGCGCTCTATCATGCCCCCAAACAACTTACCAAACAGAGGATTGATCATAATGGTGATGTAGTTAGAAGGGTTATTAGCATCCCCACTTTTAAATAGAGGAATAACCACACTGGTCGTCCATTCTATTGGGAACCCTACTTGATTTACATTATTGAAGATTGTTTTGATATGTGGAGCAAGCACCTCGACCCCCCATTTTAAAAATTCATCTTGTAACCCATCAACATCTTGTGCTTTTCCATTTGCTAGCTTTTGAATGCCGTACTTGATGTCGTCTTCTGAGAATAGCTTGACTGAAGTTTGGAGCATGGGAGGGCTATCCTGTTGAAGAGACCGCTCATATAAAAGCTTCGCATATTCCAACCAATGTGCTTCTATGATATTGTTTTCTATGTGTGTTTTATTTTGTTGCAACTCCCTCCAAAATCCTTTGGGATTGTGAAAGCAATTAAGTCCGACCTCCTTCTATTCACATAGGTTTATTTTTTGTATTGAACCAGTCTCTTATAATTCTTTTTATTTATTTTATTCCCTCCACTTTCTCTCATAGTTCTCTTGGCAGCCTTACAATCCTCATCATACCATGGATTAGTGGGAAAAGTATTTGCAGCTCCCTTTCTGGGCTTAGATCTTTTGCAAGCACCTAAAGCCTTGTGAATTAAAGGTATCATTAGATTACTGCCAACACACCCCCTTTCCCCCTTGATCGTATTGCACTTTAAATCAATTCTTTCCGATTGAAATTGTTGCTCAAGGGTAGCCAAAAAGATTACCTGATTTTCTTTATTCAAAATGATTTTGCCTTGTTTTGGATATGACGCTGGCAAGTGATGGCCTTGGTTTCCTTGTTTTTGATTTGTACTGGTGGCAAGTTTGATTAAGAGAGGTTTATGATCAGATTTGAGCTCAATAGGAGAATCCCCAATTTCGAACTCGAGCAGTCTACAAATAGAACTTTGAGTGCAGATAACATAGTCCACAACACTTTGACCATTGTACGTTTTGCAAGTGATATTTCCAGATCTAGGCCAAGTCTTCATGCCATTACAAATAACCATGTCGTGTAGGGTACATAGACCTAGGAGCTCAACCCCGAAGAGCGTCACCCCTCCATTCCCATCTTGGGATAATCTTTCCCAAAACTTGTCATCTGCCTCATCAAGCCAAAGTGGATTTCCATCGTCACCTTTGGTGTTGTCCAGCTGAAGAGATTGATTATTTTCCGTTCTTGCATTAAAATCTGCCATCATAATAATTTCTCCTTCAGCACCAAACAAAGAAATGTCTTTTTTTATTGAAGCATAAGGGTCCTCAGTATCTAAATTTCTTTTCTTATATGTCTTTGATCTTTGCGGAGCAAAGTAGCAAGCAGCCAATCTGATAGTTGTCTTGTTATCTGCTATTTTCAGTTATATATATATTGCTTATTTGCATCTTCTTTTTCCACTTTAACGACCCCAAGCCATGTATCCTTGATTAGAATTGTGATTCCTCCATGCCCTTTCCCTGTCTCATTCCCTTCATTCCAAACTGAAATTTTCTTGTATCCTTCAAAATATGGAACTCTGCAACCATCATGTTCATGTGTTTCCGTAAGGATTATAATATCTTTCCCCTCTGCTACGGGCCCCAAACCAGGTCCTCTTCTCCACAGGTACCCCCTGCAATTCCAGCTTACTATATGCATAGGATCCCGTGGGGCCCCGAATTCCTATTTCCTATTTGTTGAATACTCGCTGATTTGAGCTTTACCATTCCTTAATTGTGCCCATTTTCCTACCTCTCTTGCCTTTTTCACTTTCTCCCATTCCTTCTTACGATCTTCTTGTTGTGCGAATTTCAAATCCTCGTCTAGATATATATGTGTGCCTCGAAGAAGCCCCCTACTTTTTAGAATAGCTTGCTTGTCTTCTATATTTCTCATGACCACTCGCACATGTCGATCTCTTCCTCCTTCTATTCCCTTGCCAATCCTATTAGCTTGTTGTATATATCCTGTCCATTTCAACTGATCTTTAAGAAAATACCTTGTCAATATGTCAGTTCTCTCTCTTTCACCAAAATCTCTCAAACCTTTGATAATAAAATTTAACGCTTTGTCCTGCTGATTTTTTCTTCTTTTATCTGAAATTTGACATGTTTCTCTAAGGCTTGCCTTTGTTCGCTTGTTGATCTGCTTACCAATTGTGACCATGTTTTGACCTCCTCTATCTGATATTTTAGTTGATTTTCTTTTATTTCCAAGTTTTTTATTGTTTCTTGAAATTCCTTTACTTGTGTTGTTTCCTTTCCTTTTGTTGTTTCAGTGTTTTATTCTCTCCCTGCTTTCAGCTGACCTATGTCGTGTTTTAAAGCAACTAACTCTTGTTGTCCTCTTTCCATGAGGTGTTTTAGAGTTAGAACCTACTCTTTGAGAGCTTTATTTTCCCCTTCTAGCTTGTGTCTATGTTCTGCACATTTTCTTCTTTCAATGTCTGCTTGTAACATCTGATTTTCTAAGAGTCCCAGTCTCTCTTTCATGCTCATGAGTTCATTTACATACAGTGCGGAAGACCAAAGCAGAGGTGTAGATGAAGGACTATATAGTTGTTTGGGGTCTTGCATCACCTCCTCTTGTTCCTCGCTAGTTTTTGCAAAATTTTCTGATTTGTTCAGCTTTGTAGCCTCTCTCCCTTCCTTATGCACTATTTGCTTTCCTTGAATAAGTTGATCCTTGAAGACAAAAGTACCTTTGTTGTTTGTCGTTTTAGGTAGAATCAAATTTAGATTTTTCTTTTGGGTTTGCCTTAACTTTTTGGCTTGTCTGCGCCGCAAAATTCCCTTATAGTGCTTTGCATTAACAAAAACTAGCTTGTTCCCTGTCCCCAGTGTATGCTTTTGAGAGTTTCTTGTATTTCCTGCATTTCTGTGTGCTTCTGCTAAATATGTGACTGGACCAATGTACTTATGTATCTCTTTGTTTGGGTTGTCGTTGGGAAACTCGTGTTTAACCATGGTTTGCTTGAATTGTTTAGACTGAGCATGTTGGTTTGAGCCCTTGGAGAAGAATCCACTCCCAGTTGCCTCTCTGACCTGGGCCCTCCTGTCTGCCCTTTAGTCTGTGCTTACCCCACTATCTGCACCTTGTTTGTGTTGTCTCCACGTGATAATCAACCCTACTCGCTAACCCGTTGTCTGCCCTTGCTGTCTCCGCCTTCTCTCGCAATTGTTGTCTCTGCCCTCGCCTTTGTGCGTGTCAGTTTGAGCCCACTGCCCTCCCTAACTGCCACTGATCAAACCTCTCTGTCTTTGAGGTATAGGCGCAAGCGCAGGTGCAGGTGTAGGCGCAGGCGCAAGTGCAGGTGCAGGCGCAGGCGCAGGGGCAGCCACACTTACCTCTGAGGCGCAGGCACAGGCGAAGGAGCAGCCGCAAGAATTCTTGGAAAAGAATCCACTCACCGGCGTAGGAGCAGCCGCACTGGCCCCACTTACCTCTGAGGCGCAGGCGCAGTCGCAGGAGCAGTCGCAAGAGAGTAACTGATAATCTACAGACGAGACGAGATCCTGATAATCTCCCTGTGTGATTGCGGAGGGTTCCAATGATTTCGTGAGACTTAAGACTGCGGAGGTTTCCAATGATAATCTGAAAGACTCCCTTCAAAAAATCGTTGTCCACGACTTAGTCTTGCTTCAATGGCGGCCTTGCTTCCCTCGCACTTGTGATTGGGGTTATTGACAGCAAATGGATTTGGAGCAATGGTTGAGGAGAAGGAGAAAGAACTACGAACAGTTTCCTGTAGCAAACGGATCTGGAGCGGTTTGAATACCTGATCTGGAGCGGTTGAGAAAACAGATCTAGAGCGATTTGAATACCCGATCTGGATCTGGAGCGAGATGAAGGCAGTTATGTGTTCCCCTGCAGCGAATCGATCCTCATGTTCCTCCTGTTCCTCGCGTCACAGGTTTAACCCCGTATCGCATCTCTCCCTTTGTTCCTCTTGTTCCTCATGTCGCAGGATTCACCCTTGTTCTCATTAAAAATTTGTATTGAACAAAACACAAACAATTTCGCTGCTGCTGCTCTTCTCTTCCACAATCTTTGAGGTTCTTCAGGTTCTTTGTGACGGCGATTGGGGAAGGGCACGGGGCACAGCACCAGAAGGTTGTGCCTACAATTTTCCAACATCCACTCTCATCCACCCTAACGGCGAAGAAGAACACTTCAATATGGGGTTATTAGCATTTGCATTTGTATTTTTATCCATATTCACTATAATTATACCACAGCCCAAATGCAAATGTGGAAAGCGGGTTTAAACTTAAAAATATATACTTTAATCGAATGTGATGTGGACTGCCACGCGGAAGCAACCCGTAGTGTCGCAGTTATAGCGAAACAAAAACTATTGTTGTGTGGGGCCTACTGTCACCGTCTTTATCGAAACAACTTTTAATTTACCGGAAAGTGACGTTGCGGAAAATGACGTTAGACGCCAAAGTAAGAATCATGGCACGTGATAAAATGGAAAGGGCACCCAGCCAGTGTTCAAATTTGAGCCCGTCAGAGCCCGTCAAAGGGCTTCTAACCCGTCAGAAAAGTGCAAAAAAAATTTGGCCTGTAAAAAGAAATTCAAAATATAAAAATTGTTTGACAATGTCGAAGCTTAGCATATTAGTAAAAATGTCTTATGAAGGGAAAAATTCAAAAATGTCACTTAGCTAGTTGAGAATTTGGAGGGATAGGCAAGATGACATTTAACGTTTTAAGTAACTTGAACATGGCTTTGGTAGATTGGTAGTGGCCCGAGAGTCGACAGTGACACCATTGACAAAGAACAGCTTGCAGTTGCATCATATTAATTATGTGTTATAAAGATTTGTATTGAAATCCCCTTCGAGATTTGTATTATCTGATTCCGCTTGACTTTGGTTTTGTATTGAATACTCCTCCAGGCTCCGAGCAGTGTTCTCATCCATCTAAATTTCAAATTGCAGTCCTCCTTTGACACATCGTGCCACCACATTTAATACCCCACCATTTTTGTTTTGGCTCATTGAATTTGCTATGTCTCAGTCTAACTCACCTCACCAACTCCGACTTGCACCATCGGCGCTGACAACTGTATCTCGGCACCATATCTGGTAGTGGTTGTAAATTGTGGGTAAAATATGTTTTAGAAATTTATTTAGTAGTTTTAACGTATCAAAAATTCAGAATGGAGTAATAGGCTTAGCCATAGGGGGAGATTAAATTGCAGACTGCAGTAATCAATGTGGAGCTCCAATCCTGTAGGCTGTCCTGTCATGAACAGACATGTGCTTCTCGAGTCCCACGACTCTAGTCTCCTACTATCCACCTCACACCACCGTCCACAGTTGAAGCCTGAAGGTCCACATAAACATTAACTCAAATTATATCCCATGTGCAAATGAATAATTTTTTTTTTTTAATTGGAGATTCAGCGCAAACTGTATTGAATGCCATTGCCAATAGAGGAGTCTAGAATCTAGATGCTCACGAAACTGGCAACCTATAGCCTGCTGCCATATTGTGCGTGGTACATCAAAAAAATAGATGATTGACAGGGCGCCTCAATGAAAATTGTTAAAAAAACTGTGGATTATTAATTTGACAGTTGTTTCACAAAAATATGGGGCAGACTCCAACTATACATTAATTTGATTTGAGTTGAAGACAATAATACATGCATCTACACATTAAAAATCTCATTTGGATTGTGGAGAGGGCCAGTATGTTGTATGAGTTTGTAAGGAAAATAAGTATTTCATCATTTTCAGATTTCTATTCAGCGCTGAGGGGCAGACTGGTTCATACAAATTAAGGTACAGAATCAAAGGGACCAGTTGGGGTATTGCTTTCATCTTGCTTCAGACATTGAAATAGGTACACTTGTGAGTCAGCTTATACTGAAAAATAGAATAAACTCTGCACAGTTTATATTTTCATTACTAAAAGTATTGATTAAACACTTCTCCATCTTAAAATTAAATATTATTGTAGTTATTGAATGATTTTTAAGTTTTGTATTCTATGATTGATGAAAGTAAAAATTCAGGAGTATGCTATTGCATTTAACATTCAATTGCACTTTTGGAGAACAAATAAGTGGCAGAATTATTTGCCACTTCAAAATTGTCTTTTCTTTAACATCTCTGCAAGATGTTTTTATTGTTGTTTTTATTTTTGTGAAAGAAGTTTTTTTAAAAAATAAATAAATTATAAGCTCTACTCAAGTGTGCTTACATAATATATTGTCTGAAAATGGACAGAAAACTTATTTAGTGTTGAACATTGAACTTTGAGGGAGTGGATGCTTTAACGAGGAGTAGTTCACCAAGCGTGAAGAGGTAAGGAATCCATGACCCTTTGTTAGTGCAATCTTATATTTGAGATTTTAGTGTTGCATGATTATACAAATTACTCTAAATTATTTTCTTAAATATTCTCTAATCTCTAATTCTAAATTGTCAAAATAATACACAAAAATTCATGTGAAAACACTATTTTGATATTTTTATAATTATTTCATTGGAATAGGTGACAAGTGTCGTGTAAGTTGTTTGAGAAAATGGCTTCCATTGGTCGTCCAAAGAAGGATAAAAAACAATTGTCACTTGCTGATGCATTTGGCATCTCTCGGCATTCTAGTCAACCATGTGATTCTCAAAATGAAGAATTTGATATTCTTGCACAAGAAGAGCACGAGTTAGATGGAAGCAGAATTTGGGGAAGAGGAACACCCATCAAAGAAACCTAAAAGGACATTCAAGGCCAAATGGAAAACAAGATTTCCATGGGCTTATGCTATAAAAGACTGCAATGGTGTAGAAAGGATAAAATGTTCTTGGTGTGTCAAATATAAGAGAGATACTCCATTTGCTAAAGATGGAAGCACCACCCTTCAAGTTAGTGGCCTTCTTACCCATGCAGAATCAGATCCTCATAAATTTTCATCACAACGTTTGGAGGGAGAAAATAAACAAAGTAACATTCCAATCACTAAACACATAGAACTAATGGTAGATGCTGAGAAGGAGAGAATCATATCAGTGATGGAAAATATGTATTTTGTTGCCATACATGATTTATCTTTGGAGCTCTATAAGCCGATTTGTGACTTGAACAGGTATAAAGGAACTCCACACATGCCTCTCACAGATGAATATTCTGCATATACAAATACAACATCTGGAAAAGAGTTTTTACAAGCTGCTAAGGAGGTTTACTGGAAAAAGTTGAAAGATGATATATTTCATAGTCCATTTTATTCTATTTTAGTTGATGAAAGCACTGATTGTACTATGGAACAACATTTGATTGTTTATATTACATACTTGACAAATGGAGGAAGAGGTCAATGTGTAACAAAATTTATACGACTCCTTGAAATAAAGGATGGAACAGCTCAAGCTATGTATGATGCCGTGATCACTCTTTTGACAGAGATGAATTTATCCTTAATGAAGTTAGTTGGATTTGGATCTGATGGGGCGTCTGCCATGAGGGGAATTCGTGAAGGTTTGTCCACAAAGCTTCGTCGAAATGCTCCTCATTTATTAGATATTCATTGCATAGCTCATCGAGAAGCATTAGCAGCAAATGATGCTTCATCTTATTTTCCAGAGTTGCAGTTTATTGATAAATTTGCAAATAAAATATATTCATGGCTTGGAAAATCTGCTAAAAGACATGGAGCATTGAGAGAGTTGATGGAGTCATTTCAAATCAACAGGTTGGAAGTGTTACAAATTCATCAAATTAGGTGGCTTTCTAGAGGAAAGGTCATGGAAAGACTTGTCAAACTCATGCCTGCTTTGTTGAAAGAATGGGAATTAGAGGAGAAAAACATGTATGATTTGGCAACAATATTTCAGGTACAATTTTGCATCCATTTACTTGCAGATGTGCTTATTGAGTTAAATAAGCTGAATAAAAAATTTCAAGAGGATCATATTGATATTACTTCCATTGGGACTACATTAGATATCACAGTTGACATGCTTCGTAGGAGATTTCAAAGAGGCATATTTGGGACAGGTACTCTACATACATCATCTTTTCTAACCAGGGCACAAGGAGGATCTCTTGAGTTTGCAGATGGAATAGGTACATTACATGTACATGCATTGAGATTTGAGAGCTTGCCTAAGTCACACAGATCAGGGACACTAGATGATTGCATTGAATTGGGGAAAAGCTTTATAATTAAGGTAATTGATTCTCTTGATACAAGATTCACAGATTTACCTATATTTAATGCTGCTAAATTTTTTAGTCCTCGTAATTACTACGAGGAGACAGAAGATAGAGATCGTCAAACAAAAAGATGGCTAACATGTTTATGTGACAAATTTAGTGTTGGAAACTCGCCTATTGTGGACAATGTTAAATGTTTGGGTGAGATGGATGAATTTATTTGTACTATTTATAGATCATATCCAAAAAAACATATGTTTGGAGCATGGGATCTATGTGGCGGTGAACCTGAATGGTTTGAAGGGTTTCCATGTTTGATGAAACTATGGCAAGCTATTCTTGTAATTCCAGCAAGCACAGCCGTATGTGAAAGAGGTTTTTCAAAGTTAAATAGGATAAAGAATGATGATAGATCCAAGCTTTCTTTGAGCACATTGGATATGCTAATGTTTCTATCTCTTTGTGCACCTCATGCTCTAAATGAGGTAGATTGGGATGCTATTTATGATGCATGGAAGAATAAAAAAACTCGAAAACCGCTTCCATTAGGCAAATAGATGGTGAGTTTTTAGAAGTTCTTTCTATAAAATATGTTCTTTATTGTTTTTTATTTATAAAAAAAAATTCTTTGGAAGTTTAGATAAGTGTTTTCAATATTTTACTACTAATTTAATAAGATTTTTTTTCAAAATAATTGATGAATACTTGTCAAGAACATTTGACTTGGTCTAAATGTTGATCAATGTGTCTTGTAATGACTTATATCTCATTTTGTGTTTCAGGTATTTTCTTTTTTGAAGGGAGCCTAAAAAATGTGTTGGTGATATGTTTTGCTTACATTGAGGTGAACACGAGAAACATTTCTATTTAGATCACAAATTTTTTGGTAGTTTGATATTTTTCTTGATACTATTTATTAGATGAAACATGAATTATTTTTATACAACTAATTATTTTTTCTCTTATATTTAACAAATTAAATTTGAGTAAAAGAACCTTGTGTTGTCATTAATTTTTAGGTTCATTATGTGTGTTAAAAATTTTGTTTGTCACTTTGTAATTCCAATGTCAATTAGAGAGTTTAATTTTAAATTTTTTATTGGATCTCGCAATATAACTTATTCATACATTATTTATGAAATGGAATTTATTACATTTTAAGGGGAGACACTCTTATTAGATATGATACATTGACATTTTTAATTTGTAAAATCACCCATCTAAAAAAATGAAATCTCTCTTTGTAAAAAGTGTTCAATTTTTTACGACATGTGTGATTGCTTTACTATTTTCATATGAAGTGTAAAATGATTATACTACTTTTCATAGTTGAAGGGTTGGTCCAATATTTACCCTTCACAATGAAATTGGGACTAGCCCTTCAAATTTATTACTATAATATGGTTGAGATCCTCTTGAAATCCTTATGTTTCTACTGATATTCTAAGTTTCCCATGTTTCATAATTGTGAAAACAAACTGATAAGGTCGTTAATTGGGTGCTAATCTTTTCTTGTGGGATCTTGTATTATTATTTATTTATTTTGAGGGTTGTTATGTTATTGTATATTGTATCTCTTTTTTTACATTTTGCATATATATTTACAAGAATGTTACATTGTACATATATGTTTACTAACATCCGTTTATGAGATACGGTAAAACGATGTTGACTTCTAAGGGCTAACTACTTATTAGTCATGAAAATCAATCCATTCTCTTTAGGAAGTATATTTAAACCGTGATTATTCTACTAAAAGGTAAAAGGACTATTAAAGGTATGACATCTTAATATAAGGGAAGATTGATATGTCAAATGCTTTAGGACAGTTAAATGTGTTACCCCATAACTATAAGCATCCTTTAGACAGGTATGGAAAGAAGTAGTTAAGCTTCTTCAATTGGAAAGACAACTCCCTTAGACATGGTTTCATCTTCGTCTAAATCCTTATATCTAGATGGAATAGATTAACCTCCAATTGTTAATGATCAACCCTTAGTCCAGGTATTTGCAATGTCATTAGTAATTGTTCAACATGAATTATTTACCTCGCTTTAAAGACCTGTTAGAATGCCTAAGTTTTTATGTGATCGTTCAATCCCTTGGAACCATTATAAAAATATTTTCTCCAACGTCTACGAATATTAAAATGAAATGTAAGTCCTATCTCCAAAATGATCTTGTTGGCTTATGAAGCATACTTCTATCTCCTTTAGATGTCCCACTGAAATTCCCTTTTTGCAATCCTCTCCCATCCCCAACATAGCATCTGGAGATGGTATGCATACCTTCATCTCCTACCTAACAGTTCATATGTTAACAAGACATTGAACTATGAAATGCAAACGTGTGAATTTAAGAAATTGTAACACAATTTGCAGTTCATTTCAGTAATAACATCTGGAACTCAAAAGTTACCTAATACACAACTGTTATAGCTGCCATAGATTATTTCATTACGAGATTGCCTACAATCAAAAGACATTACATTTATACGATCTCTAACAAGATTTTCATTGCACATTTTATAGAGCTAATGGGGACAATTTCACATGTATTTTAGGCCTACATGTTCTATGCGACAATTATTTGGGAAGAACTTTGCAACAATGAGATTACCAACAAACTCTTTTCTTATAAGTTGTCATATAAATCTAATAGCTCTGATCAGGGTGGGGATGTTCCACAAATATTATTCCAAAAAATTGCAGGACTACCAACTTATTACTATAGTAACAAATGGAAAAATATGTTTCATTTATGTTGTCCATAACACTCAGTATATGTTTCGCAATCTGAATTGTATTTTGTATGACTTTGATCTAATTTCCTTTTTCATTTGTCTCCTTTTTGACATCAAAAAACCTTCAAGATACACCATTATTTCAAATGAAGACATGGAAAATCCAAATGACATCTAGGATCATCTTGTGTCAATTCCTTTAACGCATACTCATGATAATCCTTATAGTTTGAAGTGGAATTTTGAAATTCCAACTCTTATACGAAGTTTAAGAGTTGTTAGTATACAATCATACCTCACGATGATTCTGATGGCTTCTACATGCACTAATTTATTTCTTGCACATAACTTACCATAGTTTTGTTTTGCATGTTGATCATGAACTCTTTACAATTCTATTTATAATTAGTTGACATGACTATTATATTTGTAATCCATTACTTTCATAGGGATCAATTCTATGTGTACTGTTGCCATTATATACTCATTTGGTCAAGAATTTTCTTACTTTGACACATTTTCAAATAAAAAATACACATAGCCACATGGCTAGGAATTAAAAACAATTAGGGAGTCTTTCGATAGTGTACCCACTAATGTATGTGGTAATAGCTCCAATATGCTATACAAAATTGATCTAACGACTCTGAACATAATGGGGCATAACCCCTATACTCCATAGAATTATGTAAAACTTTGCACTAATTTCTCTAGCATCAATTCTAGACAATATTATTTAATCGAGTTCTAAAACTACAATGAACTGATAGTTTATGACACAACTTTCAATTTTGAAGAGAAAAAAAAAGATCCAATTGGCTCATTTGGGAAAAAATGAGATGTAGTGTCTGCAAGATCTATTACTGACTTTTTGATTCCCTCGATCTTGCTAGGGAATCAGGTGAGACTCTATGCGGTCGACATTCATAGAGAGCACTAAACATATGAAGTACAATAGAATAGGACTTCCTTGAAGGTCAGCTCTAATACTAGATGATATATCACCTTCAGAAGGCTATATGAGCAAGTCTTTGATCAAGGTAATACTCACTTTGAGTAAGTTCAATATAATAAAATCCTGTATGGATGTTGTTGATACATAATCACAACATCCTTGATTGTTTACAACTCGAATGAGTTGAAACTGTCAGTGCGATTGCATAACATGGAGCTTTTCCCAAAGTGTGGGACTTTGCAATCGGGAAAGCTCTTTGGATGAAGGCCAATTCCTATTCCTCTATTCTAACACACACACACTCAATTTGTAGAGGATCTACTCTAAAACTTGCTCAAGGAGACATGGTTAAAAGGAATTGCAAGAAATTAAACCGAAGCTGATGGAGGTGATGCACCAAGAGGAATGTTGAATAACTTGCCTTGCATGGGGGATAAAATTGAACAAGATTGAAGAGGATGAACATCAACACATATTAGTTTTTTGTCACAAATTTATCCACCATTAAACACAAAACACCAAAACATGTAACACAACCTAAAATGCACAATTAACCAAGATTGCAATGAGATATCAAGAAGGTGCAATAACAAAAGAGATGGTTGAAAATCATCCACATAATTTTTATTGTTGCTCCAAAGATTTGATACATTGCATTACAATGGCCAAGAGGCAAGATTGCATTTACAGTTTAGATGGGAGGTTTGAACTCCACACATTCACTTACAGACAAGAGAAGAAGGGAGGGTGCAAAACCAAAATGTCCAACCTTTAGAAAAATGCCCCTCCTTACAATATATAGGAAGAATGAGAGAAGGAGATAAAAGAATTTCAAAATCCTACTCCAACCACCAAATAAATACATTAAATTCACCTACAAAAATGATGGGTTCTACTAAAAAACCCATGCCTCCATGTGATGTTCCTTGTTGGGAAAGAAAGGAAGCCCATACTTCATTATTTTGGAAGGTGATAAGTCTAACATCCTCAAAAATGGCAGATGGTATTTATTAATTTTGAATAACTTAGTCTCATTAATTTTAAGATTTCCAATCGTATTTGAGTAGTAGATGCCGAGAGTTTTCCAAAAATTCCTTTCTTGTGTAAATCCGAGATCCCAGTAAAAAGTTATGGCCATCTGAAGGTCGAGGTGTCATTATCTAAAAATGGCGAACTGAGAGTTCCGAAACTCCGAAACCTGAAATTCTGAAATTTTAGACTTTCAGAGTTTCGAACTTCAAACATTGCTGAGTCCTTTTTGCCATTTGGCCACTGAAATCTGAAATGCTGAAAATGTGAAGTCCGAAAACATCGAGCCTTTCTCCATTCTTCTGCTTGAGCTCTAATCTCCTTCGACATTGTTTGGCCATTCATTTTCTGACCTTGCTTCTCTATTGCCGAGCCTTCCTGCAATCTGATCTTTTGGAAACGAATGTGAGCTCACATGACTGAACCACCCTCTCCATTTTCTCATGTGTGAGATCATGTTGTCCAATTTTGCTTGAGTGGAAAGTTTGGATAATAGCTCCTATTACAAACATTGTTCCAAAAGCACCCAAAGGGATCCTAAATATGCTCAAGTCAACTACACATCATCTAGGGAAATCCACACTACAAATAAGAAGCACTCAACTAGGTTAAAGAATCTAGCTTCATCAATTACAAGCATGAAAAGATCATAAAGCCATATCTTAACAAGAACAAAGTCACACCAAGCATTGGACACAAGTTTCAATCAATACGAGAGTCAAGTCACATAGATGAGGCACACAACATCTCATTATTACCACGTTGGGTACATTTTATACTATGTAGTTATCCCACTATCTTGGTGTCAAGAGGCATGAGTGTAACCCTAGGGGGTTGGTTAGCAATACATACTTGCACTTAAGCACCTAAATGAACTACATGAGGCTTGATTTATGCGACGAGGATATGTAGTGCAACACTTAGATTGGCTCAATAGTTGGGAGTTTGATGACCAAGGGTGGTCCAACCTCAAATGCACACACATCTTGTTATCCTTTTATTTTCTTACCCTCCAATGAAGGGTTATACAAGTTGTTAGGGATTCCACTTTATTACAGGTCATCAAAGGGGTTCTTGAAGTTATGCAAATAAGAGGAACACATACCAAACACAACTTCTAGGAAAGTGAAGCACATAAGAAGTTACAAATTCATATTGTCTCAAGGTCTCAAACCATACACTTCTTTTCCTGGACCATACATCTCCTTCCTAGACCGTACAAAATTTGTATGCTCTCAAAACTGTTGATTTTCCAGGTCTATATTCTCAAGTGCAGAATCCACAGCTCCAAATCTTTCTGTTCCACTATCCTGTACACCTAAATCATATATGAATCACATTGAATGGCTAAGTCTATCTCTTCTCTCGTTTTTTGAGCAAGTTGTTTATTGTTTATCAATCTGTTTTCTCATTTCAATTTTAAATGCATTATTATGGTCATGTATAATTAATGTTGGAAGTTAATTAGGTCATAATAGTTTACATGTTGTTAACCCTTACATCCTTCTTATTTTTGTGTACTTAACAACACCTAAAAATTTATTAGCTTGTAAAAACATGGTCAAGGTATGTTCCAAATAGCTTCATTACTTCAAAGAGTTCGATAACATCCAAGTTGCAAAATTTGTTTTTTGCATATCCTACAAGTATGGAATTCCATGAGGCCACATATGTTTGATTCATTCTTTCAAATAGTTCACATATCTCAGAGGATAAGATGCAAATGTAATTGTTTCATTTATTAAATGGTTTAACTTTAGTCTATTATTAGTCTAAGAATGATTCCACAATTGGTTTTCATATATCAAATATGGGATTTTGGCATTTAAAACTTTCCCAATGTTGAAATACACTTATACTAGGGGTGAATCAGTATTATCTAATTTTTACAATTTAAGATTTAACATTCAAAACATAAACAATTACAAAAGATATAACAGTTACACAACACAATATTTATGTGGAAACCCTTTTGGGAGAAAAACCACAAAAATTATTGCTTGGAGCTACTGTCCAAATTCAACAACAAAAGTAATTATTTTACAATAATTTGTAGGCACCAACCTATTAGAGATACCAATCCCCAATGCCAAGCACCAACTCTGCTTTATTTGTGAGCACAAACTCACTAGAGACACAAATCCCCAATGTCGAGCACCAACTCAGCTTGATTCGTGAGCACCAACTTGAACTGGAGACACCAATCCCCAATGTTGAGCACCAACTCAGCTATGTAAATATCTACCCAATGTAGTTGTTTTTTCAACCTGATGATAGCATATTCAGACACTTTCTTATGTACTTATCGCTCTTTGTTCTTCTTTAACCACTTAACATTCAAATTTTCTTGATTTTTCTTTTCCTCCTTCACAAATCCTCTTGATATATCTTCATTAAATTATCCTCTTCTTACCCTCTACCGTTTCTTTCAAAACGACATCATCATATTGCAAGCACACACATGAATTCACTTATATATCATGTTCATTTTATGAACAGATATGAATTTTCATGAGTTAGCATCCTTTTTGAATATTCATCATAAATCAGATTTAGTATACTTATAAATTTATATGTTTAAAGTTTTCCAACACTCACGTGGACATCCCCTGTTGTTTTCTTGGTCCCGCGACATTTCATGACCATAATGGGAAATTCTGTTCATTATAGATTTTTCTCTTTTTGTACGCCTATCCGCCTTTGTATTACACCACTTGCTAACTTCTATGTCATTCTCTTTGTTACATGACATATATCCTTTGTTGAACAATATTATTTTAGTCCCACAAAATACTTCAGCCTAGTTCTTCAATACGTGAGGCACTACTACAACCCATGATACACCACAGAAACCCGCATAACATTACCAAAACCCGTGGAACACTACATAACAAATGGAACACTAAAAAAACCTGCGGAACACTACAAAACTTGCATAACACTACAAATAGTTTTTTGTGTTGCACAACATGCAGAATTAAAACTAAATTCTCTTTTTCATTAGAGGCACACATTTTTAAGCATTAGTGACAATATTTATAACATAAGAGATACTTAGTAGTATTCCTTTGACATCACTAACAATATTTCCAACAATCTCTCCCTTTTTCATTGATGGAAACCACCCATCTTAACCAAAGCATTTTGCAGTATCTTCCATCTTGATCAATTGCTCCCCCTGGTTTTATTACTTATTCTATTCCTCCCCTTGATGTCTTACTTATCCTAGCATTCAATTATCCCCCTTTGACATCAATGGTAAAGGAAAAAATCTCACCATACTATACCCATGAGAATATGCTTCCATTTAATGACCTACTGAAAATGATTCTACTCCTAACTTTTGTCTTAGATATTAAAATGTTTCCTTTGAAAGAGGTTTTGTAAAAATATCAGCAATCTATTCTTTTGTGGCAATGTATTCCAACTTAAATTTTTGATCTACAACTTACTCTTTCATAAAATGATATTTAATGGAAATATTCTTTGTTCTAAAGTACATAACTAGATTCTTTGAGATGTTCATTGCACTAGTATTATCACGGAGTATAGAAAGTGGAGAATCTAATTCTACCTTGACACACTTTAGTGTTTGTTTCATCCAGAGAACTTGTGTATAACATGATACTGCAGCAATATATTCTACCTCGGTTTTGGATAAAGAGATAGAAGCCCGTTTGTTGCTTAACCAAGATACTAAACTTTTTCCCAAAAATAATGCACCTCCACTTGTACTTTTTCTATCATCTATACAACCAACCCAATATGCATCTGTATATGTTGTTAAAGAAAAATATTCACCTTTTTGATATCAAAAACCATAATCCACCATATTTTTCATATATTTAAGTATTATTTTGACAGCTTGCACATGAGTTTCTTTTGTAGTAGCTAGAAAACGTGTTACCATGTCTACTGCTTGCATCACATTCGGTCTTGATGTAATTACATATAACAAACTTCCAATCATTGATCCATAAAGAGTTTGGTTTGCTTCAGGGCATTCATCATCCTTGCTCAATTTAGATCTTGCGATCATAGGTGTACTTACTAGATTGCAGTCTTCCATTATAAACTTCTTCAACATTTCCGTAATATACTTGGTTTGTTAAATGAATATACATTTATCAAATTGATAAATTTGTAATCCAAGGAAGAATGATAACTCAACAAGCATGGATTTTTTTTTTTGCATTTCCTTAGAAAACTATTAACACATCTCATCCTTACTTCCTCCAAAATAATATCATCAACATAAGCAACAACAATTAACTGATTCTCATCTTCTGTTTTGATGTACAAATTATTGTGAGCAATGTCTTTCTTGAACCCTTGATGTTGTAGATACTTATCCAATCTTGAGTACCAGTCTCTGAGGGCTTGTTTCAATCCATAAAGAGATTTCTTCAACTTGCATACATAGTCCTCATTATTTGATAATATGAATCCTTCTGGATGTTCAATGTAGACTTCTTCTGAATTCCCATTGAAAAAGGTGGATTTAACATCCATTTGATAGAATTTAAAGTTCTTATAATAAGAAAATTCCAAGAACATCCTAATGGATTTTAAGTGTGCAAAAAGAGAAAAAAAATCTTTAAAATTAATACCTTCAACTTGTGCATATCCTTTGCATAGTAACCTTGCTTTATTTCTTACTATTTTCCCATCTTCATTCAACTTGGTTTTTAATACCCACTTGGTGCCAATCACATTTTTTCCTTAAGTCTTTGGACAAGCTCCCAAGTCTCATTATTCTCTATCTAATCAATTTCTTCTTCCATGGCTCCATTCTAGTGCTTGTCTTCTCTTGCTTCAAAAAAAGCTTTTAGGCTCAATTTTGGACAACAAAGACAAATTTGCATGTTATATTGCATTTTTCAATCTTCTTCTGGTTTGTACTTCAATATTTTTGCCACATAATTTGATTCTCTAAATGATTCTTCTGGACTGATCTGGATGGTGTTTTGTTTCCTTTATCTCAACTTCTTCCTCTTCATTTTCATCTTCATTGTTGGCTTCTTCAAAATAATCAATTTCTTATTTCCTATTCTTTTTATACTTGATATCATCTACCTTCACATTTGGACTCTCAATTTTTTTGAATTTTCTTAAATTGTAACACCTATATGCCTTTCACATTTGGGAATAACCAAGAAAATTACATTCATCAACCATAGAATCAAACTTACCTAAGTCTTAATCATCTTTCTTGATATAGTATTTTCTTCCAAATACTCTAAAGTACTTGACAGTTGTTGGTCTACCCTTCCATAGTTCACATGGTGTCTATATGTTATTTACCTTGATCTATCCTCTATTTAGAATATAGATTGTTGTGTTAACTGCTTCGCTCCATAATTTTTTAGATATTTTGGATTCATCTAACATGGTTCTGGACATCTCTTGCACAATTCTATTTTTCCTTTTAACAACTCCATTCTGCTGTGGAGTTCTTATAGCGGAATAGTGTCTTTTTATTCCATGATGTTCACAATACTCTATGAATTAATTTGAATTGAATTCTCCTCCTTGGTCAGATCTTAAAAACTTGAATTTCAAAACTATTTCATTTCCAACCAATACTTTGAATGTCTAAAATCTTTCAAATGTTTTAGATTTTTCTCTTAAAAAAGTAACACATGTCATTTTAGAATAATCATCAATAAATAACATAAGATACCTCTCATCTTGCATGCTTTGAGTTCTTATAGGCCCACATATATCAACATGTAAAATTTCCAACAACCCTATGGTTGAGTAATCCTTTGTAATGAATGAGGCTCTAGTTTGATTTCCAAACTAACATTGTTTGCAAATGATATTTTTTGGTTTAGTAATTTTGGCATGTCTCTATCAACTTTTTTGGAATTAATCTTTATTAGATTGTAAAAGTTCATATTACCCATTCTTCTATGCCATAGCCATCTCTCATCAATTTTCCCCATGTAAAACTTTTCACCTTTAGTCTCACTAAGAATGTAAATATTATTTGGTGTCCTGCATGTATCATCAAAATTTCCTGTACTTTCCCTTTTGATTTCACATCCTCCAACATAAAATGTTAGTGTATATCTCATATCATACATTTGAATCATACTTAAAAGATTATGCTTTAGGCTTTCAACATACAAGACATTCTCAGTTTTTGATTTACCATGATTTAAGATAATGGTGCCTTTACCTAAATATCTTGCAATGACATTGTCTCCAAATTTTACAGTACCTCCATTTACCTTTTTCAAAGTGAGAAACTTAATTTTTCCTCCAATCATGTGGCTTGAGCAACCACTATAAATTTACCACCGATTTTCTTCATTGTATGCAAGAAATGCTTTTTGAACAATCATGAATTTTTCTTTGTTTATTCCTTTCTCCAATTTCTCCTTCCAAACTTTTGTTGACTTAACCTTACAATTTTCTTTGGCTTCCTCATTCTTAGATTGCTTAGAGGATTTCACATACAAAATTCTACAAAAGCAAGATAACCAGATCGTACCAAGCCAAGAACACAGATGCTAATCAAACACCACAATCAATAAGATGAAAGCAATTCACCAGATTAACTTGACACAAAACCTTTGCAAACAAATGAGCAGCAATATCATATATTATTATGGAACTCAATGAAATACAATGAGAATGGGCCTTGCTTATATAGGCAAGGAATAACAATCTAAGAGCCAGTCAAGGTCGTAGATCAAGCCATAAATAATGGAAAGAACTAGTCATCAAAGAACTAGTCAAGTCCATAGATTTATGAGAGAACTAGACATCAAGGATCTAGTCAATACCATAGATCTAGAGAAAGAACTAGTCAATACCATAGATCAAGGAAATAAGTATACCTAACAACTAGATAATATCTCCTAATATCTAAATAAATAAAAAGAAATATCCACACACATAAGTGGGTGAGGATAAATACAATAAAGGTAAATAATGTACCTAGGTGAACATTGAGCTAAGGTAAATACCTACTCTAACAGAAATGCTTTCTGAACAACCATGAAATTTTCTTTGTTTATTCCTTTCTCCTATTTCTCCTTCCAAACTTTTGTTGACTTAACCTTACGATTTTCTTTGGCTTCCTCATTCTTAGATTGCTTAGAGGATTTCACATACCAAATTCTACAAAAGCAAGATTTATCCCGAAAGTTTTGGCACTTATAACATTCAATATTGAAATTCATCAGAGGTGCAAATGAGTTATAATTTATATTTGGGGACATATATGAGTTTAAATTTTTCTTCCTAAAAAAAATTCTTACATGAGTGGCTACAAGGAGAAGTATATTAAACCTTCTCTACTTGTGTTGTAATTGGTGTAACCAAGAGATATGTTATGCAGTCTCATCTCTATTTAGAGGGGGTTGGTGATGCTTTGGCCTAATTTTACTAAGCCTTAGCCTTCGTAAATCATTTTCTTCAACAACATGGAACCAATGCTTGTTGGTCTATTTCTCAAAACTTTTAAATAATTATGTTAAATCAGACTATGGGGAATAACAAGGACTTACCAAGTTTTCATCTATCATTAATTTTCATTTTTTTGGGATTAAATTTCTTCAAGTAATTGTTGTAAAATTATAACATTATATAGGTGTTTTAAATTAAAAGGATTATATATGGCTCAAGAATTAAAGGAGTAAAAATGAAGAATTTTTCAATTGAAATATTTCTTTGGAGCCAAAATTTTACTTTGAGACTATTCAAGTTCTTAACATAGCACAACATTTTTTTGAGTGAGGTTGTTTCAAGATGTAATTAAAAATTATTTATCTGGAATAAGGTGTATACTCCAATTGGCATTCCAAGTCACCACATGGCTTGTTTGTGCAATATTATAATTGCACTAATATTAAGTTGACTTAGTTTACCTTAACTATACTATGTATTCTTTTTGCACACCTCTTAGGCATAAAATATGATAAGTGGCATCACTAATCACATACCACCACTTCTCACATGTGTCCATCACTTCATACATGTGTCAGTTATTTAATTCAAAAGTAGATTCGGTTCACAACTTTTGCTTTATTTAGTCAAAAGAAAATTTGGAACCAAACTCTTTCTTTTGTTATATATTGATTACCTCTATTTGTATATTATGACCGATTGTGAGAATAATGGGTAGGTGCATGAAATTGGGGGGCCAAAAAGTGGACAAAAACCTGAGAACAGATGAAACACGTACACATTTTGCTAAAGCGCACTCACGGTTTTAATTTTTTTGGTTTTATAATTACCGAACCTATAATGCGTACGCGTTTTAAAGAAGCCAAAACACATATGCATTTTAGAGAAGGCAAAACATGTACACATTTTAGAAGAATAAGATTTCTTTTATTATTTCTTATACTTTTATTATTTCTTATACTTTAAATTTATTTTAGTAAATATAAGAAATTAGGGTCACTCTACACCTGATGGAAGTGGTCTCTATAGCTCCAACAGTTATAATCTAGAAGATAGTTTTTCAAAATCTAATCTAGTAAGTACTTACTCATTTTCAGGATTTCAGCAAAGGACCTAAAAATTTCAGGGCATATATATTATAGTCGGTCTTTGTTTTGGGAAAGCATATAGTCATTTTTAAAGGTTTTTTGACCTTCTAAATTGGATTTTGGCCCTACCACTGCTTGAATTGGTACCAATTTTTAAATTTGGTCCATAATTCACTTTAGTGACCATGAATCAACTCTGTGATGATTGTCTACTTCTTACTAAAAAGAGATCATCAATGAATATAGAGTGATTCCCTGAATGGGATTCTTGTCCTATTGCCAATATGAGGTGATTGTAATGTGCCTCCTCCTGAAGGTGTGATAATACTACTAGTGTTGAATGAGTTTTTACAAATAGTAGCAAGTGAATTGCATCAAGTGAACTCAATGATTACCCATTCTTAGAAACATGGTGCTCCATATAAATACCATCCCATCACATTTCCTATCTCTAAAAGCATCCTTTCATGGAATCAAATTCATGATTCTCATACATGTTTTTGTTCATATGTCTCTTATGGAGACAAACGATGCCTTAATACTTCACACACATGGTGGTCCTTGATACCTCGGTGACATGACTAGCTCATTTTAGCTTGTTCTGACAGGGTGTTTAATTAGCTACAGAATGGCCAAAAATGCTTTTTAGGCCTTCAGAGGAAGTATTTCTCATCAAAACTAAATGAGTCAATCGATCACCTTAAAAATTATTCCCTACACCCTGAAAACATGTCGAATGATCTTATTAGGACTTTCCTTTGGTTGAGGGTTTATGATTTATGGTTTAGGGTTTAGGGATCATAATTTAGAGTTTAGGCTCAGGGTTTAGGACTTAAGGTTTAGAGTGTAGGGTTTAAGGTTTAGTGTTTAAGGCTCATAGTTCAGATTTTAGGGTTTAGGGTTTAGGGATCAGGGTTTAGGGTTCATGGTTTAAGGTTTAGGGTTTAGCATTTAGAGTTTATGGCTCAGGGTTAAGGGTTGAGGGTTTAGGATTTAGGGTTTAGGGTTTATGGATCAAGGTTGATGATTTAGGGTTTAGGGTTCAGAGTTGAGGGTTTAGGGTTTAAGGTTCAGGGTTTTGGGTTTAGGGTTTAGGGTTGAGGGTTTAGGTTTGAGGGTTTGGTTCAGGCTTTAGGGTTTAGGGGCTTAGGGCTTATCGTTTAGGGTTCAAGGGTTAGGGTTTACGGTTTAGGGTTCAAGGTTTAGGGTTTAGGGCTTTTCACCTAGGGTTCAGGGGTTAGGGTTTTATGGTTTTAGGGTTTAGGGTTGAGGGTTGGGGGTTTAGGATTTTGGGCTTAGAGTTTAGGGTTTAGTTTAGGATTTATGGTTTATGGTATAGGGTTTAGGGTTTAACACTCAAGGTTTAGGGTTCAGGGCTCAGGGTTTAAGGTTTAAGGTTTAGGTTTTAGGGTTTAGGCTTTAGGGTTTAGGTTTAGGGTTTATGGTTTAAAGGTCAATGGAAAAGGGTTCAGGATTTAGGGTTTAAGGCTCTAGGCTTTAGGGCTTAAGGGGATAGGGGTTAGGGTTTAGTACTCAGGGTTTAAGGCTCATGGATTAGGCTCACCCATTCACTCACTGTAATGTTCTATGTCTTACCCATTCTTATAAGTATTGACAGAGAGTATTCAACTAAAAATGGTTCATCTACTTCGTAGGTAGAACATTCAAGGGAGTCATCACAATTTGATGCCTTTCATCTACTGATATTTTAAAGGATGGAAATTACAGATATCCAAGAACAATTTGGTACAAGTAAATACTACCAAATATAGAACTATCTTTTTCTTCCCATTGCATGCAAACTATTTCACTCATTGTAAAGTTATGTGTCTTACCCATTCTTATTAGTATTGACAGAGAGTATTCAACTGAAAAGGGTTCATCGACTTCATATGAACAAAATTGAAAAAGATTCATCAAAATTCTATGTCTTTCATCTGTTGATATTTTGAAGGAGGGAAATGCCCACCTCTCATAAACAAGGTAGTTGTAAAATCAGACTTAATGATGGTTCTAGGAATAATACTAGGAAATATGGTACTAAGATATTGAAAAAGATGAAATCACTCATGAGACCTACTAGAAATATATGAGGTTTAGGGGTTTAGCATTTAGGGCTCATGGTTCATGGTTCAAGGTTTAGGGTTTGGGACCTTTAGGATTTAAAATTTAGGGCTTAATGTTTATGGTTTATGGTTTAGGGCTAAGGGTTTAGGGTTTACGGCTTAGGGTTCAGGGTTTGAAGTTACGGGGTTAAGGTTTAGGGGTTTGAGCTTAGGGCTCTAGATTTAGGGTTTAGGGATCAGTGCTCAGGGTTTAAGGTTTAAGGTTTAGGGCTCAAGGATTAGGTTCTAGGGTTCAAGGCTTAAGGTTTAGGGTTTAGGGATTAGGGATTAGGGTTTAGGGTTCATCGTTCATGGTTTATGGCTTAAGGTTCGAGGTTCGGAGTTACTGGTTTAAGGTTTAGGGGTTAGAGCACGGGGCTCTAGATTTAATGTTTAGGGCTTAGGGCTTAGGGCTTAGGGTTTAGGGTTTAGGGTTTAGAGTTTAGGGTTTAGGTTTTAGCATTCAGTGTTTAGGGTTTATGATTTATTATTTTGGTTTTAGGGTTTAGGTTTCATGGTTAAGGGTTAAGGGTTTAGGTCACAAAGTTCAGGGTTTAGGGTTTAATGTTCTGGATTTAGGGCTTATGGTTCAAGGCTTAGGGATCATACTTTAGGGTTTAGGATTCAATGTTTAGGGTTTAGGGTTTATGGGTAAGGGTTTAGGATTTAGTTTTCAGGGTTTAGGGTATAG
This sequence comes from Taxus chinensis, assembly GCA_019776745.2. Lineage (NCBI taxonomy): Eukaryota > Viridiplantae > Streptophyta > Pinopsida > Cupressales > Taxaceae > Taxus > Taxus chinensis. The sequence goes on from CM034150.1 coordinate 167,615,410, forward strand.
GGTTTAACATTTATGGCTCATGGTTCATGGTTTAGGGTTTAGCACTTAAGGCTCAAGGTTTATGATTTAGGTCTCATGGATAAGGGTTGAATATTTAAGGATTGGGGCTTAGAGCTTAGGATTTAGGGTTTAAGGTTTATGGTTTAGGTTTTAGGGTTTAGGGATCATGGTTTAGGGTTTAGGGTTTAGGTTTAGGGCCTCGGGTTTAGGGTTTTGATTGTAGAATTTAAATGCTAAAAGATTTAGGCTAAATGTTGAAATCCTGAAAATTACCTATGTACTGACCAGATTATACTATAAAAACTATCTCCTAAACCATGACTAATGGAGCTGTGAGACTAGTTCCATAAGGTGCAGAGTGACCCTAATTTCTTATATTTACTAAAATAAATTTAAAGTATAAGAAATAATAAAATATAAATAATAATAAATGAAAAACTTATACTTGAACATTTATTTTTGTACACAGAAGCTTACCGAAAGCATATACAATTTTTGTACTATACAAAATGCCTACGTGTTATAGCATGTACTCGTTATAGTGCGTATGTATTTTGCGTTTTCACTTTTTCCAAGCCATGCGTCAAGGATTGGGATCCGGTTTGGATCCCCAAGTCTGAGGCATGGACCTGCACAAACACAACAAAAAACATGTTTTTGCAGGAAAATGTAAAAATGTCACTTCCTCCATGATAAATCAACATAAAACAATCGATTCGGGTTTAAAAAAAATATACCATGACGTAGAGTGGAGTTTCTTCTTTCTAAAAATATAATTTTTCAATTTTTTTGACTAACATAATGTTTCCATATTATTTATTTTCTAACTATGACTTTTTCTAGCTATTTTTTGAAGTTTAAATATGTCTATCTTTGATCGTGTATCTTTTTTTGGGGTCATTGAAATCGAAAAAAAAAATACTAACACAAACTAGGCCTAATTCTATACATATTAAAAAAAAATCTAATTTTCTATATTTTTTGAGGTAGTTAGGTGGGGGACATGGTTGTAGCTCCATTATTTTTCAAAACCTAAAATTTATGTATTAGAAAAATCATACAAAAATAAATATTTGCTAAATTTTTTTTATAAAAAAACCTATCACAAACTAGATGCTCCTAGCTATCTTTCTATTGAAGGGTTTTCAAAACTACTAAATGGTGCTCAAAAAATGGTGGGGGGCACAAAAGTCACTATCTTATGATTTTTAGCAAAAATAGGAGCACTTATTAGTATTTTAGTTATTTGACCCACTTAAACTTATCCATTTTCAATAAACTTAGAAACTAGACTAAAAATTCTACGATTCATGTTTACACAACATCTTCCAATTTTGAGTGTAACTATTTCAAAAAAATCATACAAGTTAAATTTTTATTTATTTTTCAGAAAAATGCGTCCACTTAAGACCTCCTTCTGCTCAACTTGGTGCACTTACCCTAATATACTATTGTCATTCTTTATTCCAATACATATTTGATGTAGCATGTTATCAATTTGTCTGTGGGAGGTGTGAGTCCGTGTTGAGGAGATTCTTGGTTTTCAACAGTTCTTTTATAGTATAAGAGTTTTTCTCCATTAAATGGAAATTATGGATTCTTGAAGAATTATTACTTATTATATCTTTCCACATACTTTTCTAGCCATCATCCATAATTTTTGGCACAACCAACATTTTTTATTTCCAAAACAACCATCTGGATTTTTATTTTTCCAAAAATAAAATTTTTATGTATTTTTTTGAGTTTTTTGCATTTGTTTAAAAATTCATAATTTTAATTTTTCCGTATATATTTATTACAAAGTACACAAAAATACATTTTTTAGAAAAGGGGTGTTTTAGCTTCACGATTTTTTTGGTGCAATTTTCAAGTTCCATATTTACATGCAAACAAGGAATAACAACATGCACAACATGAATTCTTAATTTTTTTTGTAGATTTAAGGATCAAAATTATCATTTCCACATTCTTATCATTGAGATATTTTTAGAAAATCTTGGTTTGCAAAAAAAGACATCGTGAGCACCTATGGTGTTCAGCTGAAGTTTCAGGTTTTTAGGAAAAACACGGGGCAACATGTTGTACAATACTTGTTTATAAATTTTCTACAAATTGGGATATCAAAATATATATTTTTGGATTATGCTCTTCACAAGTTTTGTAGAAATTTCAACCTTTTAAAATTTGGACTTATGACGTTTCCCGAGCGTCAATTTAGAATTTGCAGTTGTTTGACATGTTCTTCAATGGCGAGGGATCAAACATAGGTTTTAAAATAAAGTTAATTTTGATCACATTACCTTAAGTGTGTAATTATTAGCACATTAGGTACAAGTGAATGTGTAAGGCGTTTCAGTTTGGCTTCAATAGTTCTCAAGGTTAAATCTCTTGGATACTTTTTTTATATAACAAATGGATGTTTAGAGCCTAAGTGCACCTTTTTTTAAACCCCTGATTGTGCATATAACCATGATCTACGTCCATTTAGTTGTTATGTTGTTCTAGCTTATGGTCACATAATTTAAGCCTCCATATGACCCATTACCATTGGTATTTTCTTCCATGCAAAATATGTAGCCTTCCTTGCACTATTGAGCACTTATTTTTGAGTTGTGAATTTCCAAGAGCTGTATCTTTTGATCTGGGAAGCCTAAGAGGGTGATTTTTTCCACCCTTCATGAGATATATGCATTGATATTATCTTTTTTTACATTTATATGTCATGGATTTCAACAAATTTTAGGTTTTTCCAGATGTTTCCCCTTCGTCCTTGTTTTTGGACCTTTGGAGGGCCATACCTTTTGATCAATCTAACAAATTTTGGTGTTGTTTTATGAAAGTATGTATTTTTCCACTCTTTGCATTACAATATTCCAATCTATTCCATTTTACATCATAATTATACTTCTTTATTTTTTTCATATTTAACTAAAAATCTAGTGTAAATGCATTTTTTTTATAAAGTGCCACATGTTTTAGCTAGGGGGTTCATTTTTGTGCATTACAAAAGTTTCTAGGCTGGGTTAATTTGATTCTTGGCTTACATTACATCCATTCTATTGGGGAATTTTTTTATAAAGTACATTATTATATAAGCAGTGAAAGAGATTTTTATTGAGTGAGTTCATTTTTTTAGGTTCTTCTGAAGAATTTTTTCCTTCCTATTGTTAATGGACTCTAACAATGACTTCAACTCTCATGACAGAAAATAATAACCTACTTTCAGAAAATAACATGATCTTTTCATAAGTATGTTCACTTTAATAAGACATGGTTAGATTTGTTAAAGAGAATAGGAAAATTAAAAAACAAAACTCTCTATTACTCTCACTAATTTCTAGAAAAGACACCCTACTTCAGTCACTGTAGGATACAATTGCATACTTACAACATCAAATTGACACCCTAGATATACCTCTCATTATGAATAGTCTACCTTATGTCATTTATTTAGTTCCTATTGAACAATCATCATCCTCTACTTTTCCTAATCATGAATTTCTTATTGAATTTGATGCACCCATTATTACACTTGTTGCAGCTCATAATTTAGATTTATCCACTATTATGTTTAGATCATTAGAGAAGCAAACAACTGATTTTGGATCCCACACTCTCCGTTATATGGGTCATTTTACTGGGGCATAGGTAAATATTTACAAGGCATCACTTCCCATATCTAACTTATTCATTGTATTTCTTTCCATGACATTGGATATAAAGAAAATTAATCTTCATTAGGTCCACTTCATGTAAACTCGCATGTATTTTTTACTTCACTCTTCGTGAGGATATTTAGCTACACATAATTCCTTCTAAACATATTCTTATGCATGAGAGACCTAAGCCTACTTCAGTTATACATGGGATTCATAACACTTCTACAGACAGTTCTTCATATGTAATATATGCATACATGGCACTAGATTGATAGACATTTCTATCTACAATATGTATTCAGTTGGGATAGGTTTTAGATAAGTCATGATAGCGTCATTAATATTCTTTATATGGGATCTACAAGATTGGATCCTTTATTGTTCAGCTACGTCATCCACACATTGTTCATTCTGCCTACCAGTTCTCCTTTTGTTTTGGAGCAACTAGGAGCTATTTTGGTTTTTCTTAAACAATTAGATAGCTCCTTTTTTTGAGATATTCTGTTGTATACAATATCTTACTTTTATTTATTTGGGATGTATACTTACACTAAGTTATAAAGTAACATGGGGGGTTTTCTTTTCACATCCTAGTCTACCTTATTTTCTGTGTGCCTTTTTTTGTGCACAATTTTCTTGTTTGTTATGTATTCCCATCACTATTAGTGTCGTGTTATTTGTGATATGCCCTTTTATGTATCATTTGACACCTTGATGATTAGATCGTCCCCTTATGGTGAGAATTTTTTGGTATGCCCAACTTCTTTCATTTTTTGGTGTTCAGTAATGGATTTAGACCGTTTTTACAAATATATTATTTTGGCCACTCCACCCATTCAACTTTATGGGAGCATGTAGTCATATTGCTTCTTCAGGTCTTGTGTTCTTTACTTGCCCTTAGCACATCACATCATCTACTTTAAGTAGTTGATGGAATTTTTTGTGTACATTTGTGTACTTTTGTCATCTCATTTGATAGATTGAAGATCTCCTCGGAACTATTATAATGCATACATTATCAGTATGTCTTCTTAAGTAATCGAGTAGTGGATTCAGACCACTCGTGTAAATTTAAGTTCTTCACCATTATTTTCACTTGCACTTCTTGCATACTCTTCAATATCTAGTTTTTATCCCATCCAGTGTTTTTTTAGTGATGACCTCCATCCCATCTAGTGTATTCTTCATAATATTTATTCTAATTTTTTAAGAGACAATTGTTTTAAATCTCATTTAAATTCAGGTTGTACTTATTATACATGAGTACCTCATCATGCCTAGTTGTTGAGACTCATTTTAGAGGTTTCATATCCTTTTCATTTTGTATAGGCCTCCCTAAGTTGCACTTTAGGGTGTGTTGGTGTAATATTATACTTGGACTAATATTAACTTGAGTTAGGTTAACTTAATTATACTAGGTTTTCTTTGTGCACAGCTCGTAGCTGGCTTAGAATATGATAAGTGACATCACTAATCACTTTCCACCACTTCCCACATGTGGTTATTATGTTTCTATCAGTTCAAACATGTTTCTGTTACTTAATCAAAAGTAGAGTTTGTTCACAACTCTTGTTTTACTTAGTAAAAAGCAAATTTGGAACAAAACTCTTGCTTTTGCTATATTCACCACCTATAATTGTATATTGTGACTGATTATAAGAATAATATACTATTTCCATTCTTTATTCTTGTGTATTTGATATAGCAAGCTATCAATTTATCCATGACTGACATGAGTCCACATTGAGGAGTTTCTTTGGTTTCAACAATTCTTACAGGATCAAGATGTCCTTATATTAAACTCAAAAACTTTAATTCGGTTGGTTCAATGTATGAAGCTAATATTTCTACACAAGAATTTTTCTTCTTCTCTACAGTTAATTGAAAATTAATTCAAACCCGCACTTAACGCTTTTTATCAATATTTAAATCACCAAAACATAAGTTAATATAGATATTTATGGGAAGATATAAAAATCTTAAAAATAAGGGTAACGAATAATTTTGAGGGAATTTTAAACACTAAAGATTATTCATTCAATTTTCATTTATCTTTGTATTTTTAATATACCCAAAAATGTTATTTTAAATATTTCAAGAAAATGCTCCATCAATTTGTAAAATCACTTCTTTTCAAAAGATACGTGTACATATAAATTTTGTATTCAAAATTTAAAATATAAATAATATTTCATTTTGAAATATCTTTTTTATAATTAATTTAAATGAAACATCATTGTTTAATTTTTTTCATATATTATTGAAGACTTTTTTCTTTTTCAAATTAAAAAATTTAGTAGTCTATGAATGGCCATGATGCTAAATGACATTAAGATCAACTACTTTTGAATGGGAAAACCCACAAACAACTTCACCCAACGACAACTCTTCACTAAATGCACTATATAATTCTCCATAATAATACTTGTTATTGGCCACTCTTAGTAAACACTAATTAATTAAATAAATCATTCCACTCTCAAACATAAAATGTTTTTCAAGATCCAAGTTCTTCCTTCACTCAATAGGTAAAACCTATTTCACACATGTATATGCCCAATATATTATGCAAGAGTACAATGCCACTTTATTACAACTACATAATCAAATTTCCTCTTCACTTTGCACTATATAATTCTCCATAATAATACTTGTTATTGGCCACTCTTAGTAAACATTAATAAATTAAATAAACCATCCCACTCTCAAACATAAAATGTTTTTCAAGATCCAAGTTCTTCCATCACTCAATAGCCAAAACCTATTTCACACATGTATATGCCCAATATATTACGCAAGAGTACAATGCTACTTTGTTACACCTACCTAATAAAATTTCCTCGATTCATATAAAATTATTTTTTTAAATAAAGGTTTTTGGTTATGCCCACAAATTTGTTACTTTCGAATTTGGTTGACAAACCTATAAATAATGAGGGAAATTTAAATGTGAACATAAGAAGTAACATTTGAACTTGTATTATATAAAATATTGTTTTTGAATTTGGTTGATAAATCTATAAATAATTACGGAAATTTAAATGTGAATTTGAGAAGAAACACTAACATTTGTATTTTTATCTATATTCATTACTAATATAATTAAAATATAAATGTGAAAATTTTGTAACTTGGTTTACATTAATAATACATTACAACTAATCGTAATATATTGCATGCAGAACTAATATATATATATATATATATATATATATATATATATATATATATATATATATATATATATATATATATATATATATAATTTAATACATTAGAATTAATTTCATAAATGAATATTCTAGGAACCTTAGAAAATTAAATATTTTGTAAATATGAATTTTTAGAAAAATATCTTGTTTGTCATAATTTTGAAAATTATCATTAAAAATATATAGCATGGTGGAGATTTAAATAACACCGTGATAAAGACCCATACAAATTAGTGCCAAAAGAAAACCTTGATTAAAACTATAACACTTCTTAACTAGCATGACCATAAGTCTACTAATACTATTATGGAAACTATCAAATAAGGGAAAATGTACTATACGACCTTATTTATCTACTTTAAGGCTTGGAAACACTCATTTGCTTTTTCAACATTGAACGTAGATCTTTGAGAAGCTTCTCTCAATCCTTGGAACCATATTGTAATCATAATGCCTTGCAAAATTGTATTAAAAAATATTAGGGTCAAGTGTTATTCCTCTATATTATTATCATGCCTTGAGGATTTTATACCGAATTTGGAAAACAACACAGCGTGTATAATGCAATTCAACAAGTAGTCTAATGTAATACAAGTGTCCCGACTCTTACCACTTTTAAATGACCTTTGAATTTATGTGACAAGTAAATACAAGATATTTTTTAGCTAAATGCTTGAAATCTACTTTTAAAACAAGGATGACCTTCAAATAAATAAATTCCTTACATTTCTAACTTTAATGAATGATCTCTTATGTGTCCAAAATACAATAATGTACCGATGTATTCACTATTTATAGACTTCTTGAATTAAATTTGGATTTTATTGGTGTGATGGTAACATGCATAATAGACTATAAATTATTTTAAAAAAACAAAGACTCAAAACTTTAGGAATGCATGTCTAAATCAAAGTGGCTTAGAAAACAAAGAACTATAATTATTTAGTATAAAACTCAAAAGATGTCAAAAGTATTGTAAAATAGTTTTTTTGTTGACATTTCGAGAATATCATGTGTTGTACATGGGTAAACAAATATGTTTTATAAATTTTTTGGGATGTTTTGAGTTTATTGGAGATATTTTAAAGAGACTAAGATAAATAAAAAAATGAGAGTACAACATATAACCAAAAAGAAAAAAATAATAACATAAAATATGAAATAAAATGATTAAAAAAAAAAACAACATAAAATTAACATGCAAAACTAAAATCACAATAAACAATGTGAAATAGAAAATATATTAAAAAACACATAGAACATAAAATACGTAACAACAAAAACCTAATTTCAAACAATAAACACAAATATATTAAAACAATAAAATTTAATTAGTTTCTTACCTAAATCAAGTGTAAGCGCCCACCCAAAACAATAGAAACCAAATTAAGAAATTGTGGTAAAATGTAAATTTATTGATAATCACCGCACAAAGCAAATTGAAAATAGAACTAAATCAAATTTTGAAGAAATTAAAGGGGTTGTTAGGGTGCACTTTACTTTCACTCGACCCCAACCTATGATTTTTTAAAAACTAGCAATTGCAAATGAGTTGCAAGTTACGCCGGAGAGGGAATGAGATTTGTGTATACAATATAGTATGGGTACAAGGTGAAGGTGATTTGTGTTTGTATTGCATTACAAGTGGGGTTTGCGTATATATATGTACAACTCTTAACTTATTTAATGTTGGAGTTTACCAATGGATCCTAGATCGTGGTATTGTTTTGTGCGCATGATGGGGGAAGGAGTATTTCCATGCCTTGTACGCCGTGTGCCAATGCTGTGTTGCAAAGTCTTTTCTCCTCCTCCTTGCGTGATTTTACGTTCTTGGTATATCTCATTCGTGCGTAGCGTTCAAACGTAAAAGCTGGTTGGATTTGTAGATCGTTGATGGCACGAACTCTTGACATTGCTGTGAATGTTAGTCCTTGACGGTCAACGTTTCCGATGTCTACTGTGGCCTTGTCAAGAGTTAGGCCCTGTGATTTGTGGATGGTAAGGCCCCAAGACATTTTTAGTGGGATTTGGCGACGATTTCCACGTGTGACAGGAGGTAGGGGCAAGTGTGTTGGGTTGAGTATGTCCCATGGGGGCCCTTGGTAGTGTTTGAAGTTGACAACAACAAAGGATGGCAAGTCTGGTGGTTGTGTTTCTGGGTTGTACACGATATCTGTCACTTGCCCGAGTGCACCATTAACCAATCCTGAGCTAACCCATAAGTTAGATGTCAACATGACCTCTTGTCCTGTGCATAGGAAAACTACCGGGTCTAGTTGAGTGTCGTTGATGTCTGAGTCAGAGTTATGTTTGCTTTGTTCTACGATGCTCATTGCAATTGGTACGTGCAAGGATTTTAGCATTTGTTTATTGTGCTTGTTTGCTAGGTCCTTTGTTGCAAATAGGTGCTTCTCAGTCATGAACATGGATTGCTCTGAGGTAGACATGCACGACTTGGTATGTGACATGAGAAGAGACCAATCCTTAACGGTTGCTTCTGCGTTTCTGATGTTGGTCAACATTTCTCTGAATTCAAGTTGTGTCGAGTTTAATCCTTGTTGCCTAAAGTTTGTGTCCAAGGTGATCACGGTATCAAAAGCATGCCAAAGGGAGCTTCCTACTTTGTTGCCTACATATAATGGTACATCGTTGACCGGAGGGAGCTGGCCTAAGTCTCCCACCAAAATCATTGAGCAGTTACCGAACGCGTGGTTACTATGTCGGGGGAATGCCTCACGAAGTCTTTTGTTGATGTTGTGTAACATTGTAGGACCTATAAAGCTCATTTCATCTATGAGTATGTAATGTATGGGACTCATACGCTCTTGGAAGATTGCTAGGGCTTGGCCTTCAAGAGGTTTCATGTCAGATATGGGTATTCGGAGGGAAGAATGTATAGTAGATGATTTTATATTGAATGCAACAATACCTGTTGGGGCTAGTACAAGGAGGGAAGATTTTAATTTGCCAGCCATATTTTCAAGCCCATTTCTTATGCATTGTATGAGGTATGATTTTCCTGTACCAGCGGTTCCCTGAATGATCATCTTCAATGGTGGGTGTTCCCCTTGTTGAGTTGCATGGGAAAGCACAATTGAGTAGGCAAGGTGTTGTTTTGATGATAGCTGCAGAGCGTCTAAATGGGTAGGTGGAGTAACAACTGGTGGTGAATTTTCAGTGCGGGCAATGTCTATGAATTTAGGTGCACTTATTTGTAAGGCAACAGGGATTGAATGAACCTTCCAATCGTGGTTAATGTCAAAGTCACGGAGGCCTATCATGTCTACATCATCAATTGTTGTATTGAGTGTTGGGTGCATGCGTGATATATGCTCCCATTCAAATAGTTGTGCATGCAGCGGATTAGATCCTTGCGAGTCATTGTCGTCGCTACTTGCCCCAGTTGCAGTTTCTTCTAGAGTAGTGGCTCTATTAACATGTAAAGGGGCGTAAGAGTTTTTCATTTTTTCCCATTGGTTAGTTATTTCAGATGTGGAGATGCCAATGTCTGTTTGGATATGTCGAAAGGGTTTATAAAGCAGAAGCTCTGTCCAGCAGAAATCCTCATAGTGTATCGCATCTGGGGTGGGGACATCACTGTATCGGGGGAATACGCGGACGACAGCAGGGGTTCTTCTTTGTAGCCATTGAGTAACTTTCCTTTGGCTGTTGTAGGACCAGGAACGAGCAGCTTCAAAGAGGGAGGTGTTCTCTAATTGTGTAGGGCGTTTTATGTATGCATCTATGAATGAAGGGAATTGGAATGTGTTTCCTAGGTCTGGGAGGACACGTTTGAATACCTGCTTACCGACGGATAGGGTAATAAATGTTCGGCTACAACTGGAAAGGGGGAGTTTTTGTAACATGTGGCATGTTTCTTGTGCACCAATGTCCCGGTCGACAATAGTTTCAGAGAGGAATTTGTTGTAGGCCGTCTTTGCAGGATGATTGATGCTAACTTCATTAGATATCCTTGTCAACATGTGATGGTAGCTTTCTGATTTCTTCTCTGCCTTGGCTGCATATTTTGCAATGTATTGTAAGACCGCATGTCGTGACACAACGGGCTGGCAGTCGACATTGGCTCGCCATAGTGCTAGCATGTCTGAGTTGTGTATGTTGACCCGTGCATCATTGCGTGCAGGGGTGTACTTTTTTTTACCGGTTTCATCTAAGCCCAAGCTCGAATACTCTTGGAGTGGCCAAGGGGTTTTATATCTACATTGAAGTGTCCCATTTTTTTTTCTGCAAGCAGGTTGCCTCACTACATTTTGTGTGGCGTTACACGCGGTTCAACAAGTTCTCATAGTCAGCTACTGGGTTGTTTGTAAGTATCCCGTATGTGTCTAACAAGCACGGGTCATCTTCCTGCGAACGATGTATCTAACGTTCTCCACTCTCAGGGCCCCTTGGATTCCATGCAGTTACTAATTGGTCGAAGTAAGTCTTCGCCGCATCAAGTTCACGGGGGTTGTCCTAGTTTAGGTCCTCCATGTTTGGTGCATTTGGAAGCCATATAAATCCGTGGATATGAGCCGAGCCTCGGTGTTGCCATTCGTACCTGTATTTTGCACAAAGAGGGTCCAGCTTGGTAAAAGGGGTAGGCGGGGTATTGTATTAAAATCTAAGTGGTAGTGAGCTCACATGTACCAATAGTCAGTGCAATGCATTTTTTTTAAGCACCTCCTCGCAAAATATTGTAAATCTTTTTTCCATGTATGCAGAGGCGATATGGGGGTGCATGTTCAAGTTCGCGTTTCTCCACTGCTGGCTAGTTGTTGAGGGTGGCGTCGGTGTTCCTGGCATTGCTTTGTGTAAATCTGGCCATTTAGTATCTGCTGCACTTAAAGTGAAGAAAAGTGTAGGGCTTTCTAGTTGGGTTATCATATCTGTGAGTTCATGTCTGCGCTTGCACCAAAATGATTTAGTTCCTCGCAAGTTGGACCCAAAGCGCATTAGTTGCTCTGCAATGTGGGCATCTGGGTAGTGTGCAAGTTGCTGGCGTAACATCGAAACTGTGGTAGGCAAGTTGTCGCCTATATTTTTTTTGTGAAAACAGCAGATGTTGATTGGCTTCTGTGGCGCAACATAATGTTGAGAATGAAGTAACGAAAGCGCGGATGGCTTCCAAATCTGTTATCATGGTAACGTAGTAGGTGTAGTGTGTATTCATGCATGTGAACCCTCTTGATGCGTGCTTGGTGGAACAATGCAACCCCTGTAGGGAACAATGTTGGAAAAGCCATAGATAGCAAACCCTCAGTGTCGTATTCGCTGACCGCAGATGAACCAATGTGTGGCCACTCAATTGACTGTAGCGGAGTTTTTTTTCTGCCTTCGATGAAATTTGTTATTTGGTCAACTTCTGAAGTGGCTGGAGGGAGGGAGGACACAAAAGATGATGGTTGCCGCTCGTGGGTATTTGGTGGGGAACTTGGGCGAAGCTCTGCTTCTGGTTGTGCTTCAGCATTGTCGGCGATAGTTGAATTGAAGTGTGGTAGGGAAGTAGATATATCAGTACTGTGATGTGGTAGGGAATGCAATGCAGGTTGGTCTAGGACAACATCCTTGTAGTAAGGGTCATGAGCTATTTTGAATTGCAATGCAGCCAAAACACGAGATCTGCTTACAAAGCAGTCGTAAGCTTTATTTGTTGCTCCGATTCTTCGGATGATTAAGATGTCCAAGTCTTCGACGCGCCGAGGCAAGTGTTTAGTTATGGATGAAACTTCTTGGGGGAAGCATATGGTGTGGCCCCTATATTTGTATTGGCCACCTACAACGTGAGTCACTTGCAATATTGGGTTGACCCTTGCTATCAACATTTCCTCAACTTGTGTAAGTGAAGATAACACCTTAGGTTGCGGGCTTGGGTCCATGTTATTCCAACTTGAGAAGCGGCGATCATCCTTTTCAACAATGCATCTGTGACAGGTATGGGCACCTTTGTAAAGCCTTGTACGTAGCCCAACATATAATTCATTACAACATGAACATGTGTTTGGAGGCGGGAGGTGATCTATTCTTTGGCGGAATTGGCGTTGTGTATCTTGGAGTGAATGCGTATTTGGTGTGTGATCTTCGAGCAGGTTGGCATGGTTGGCTATATAGACTGGCGCCTGTGTGTTCAGCTTTTGTCGTTTCATGCAAGCTATATGGCGACGATGCTCATTGAGGTTGTTTTTGTTGGTTGCATACCTCAACCGAGCCTTTGCATTTTTCTCAGTTCGTGTTAGGCTTGCAAAAAATGAGTTAAAAAGGTAACAGTAATTAGGTATAGAACGTAGTTAATGCAAGCAAAAAAGAAAAGTTCTTTTGTTTGATTGGAGTGAAGTGTAACAATGTATGTTGACAATATTTGCATTGCTAGTATAAAGTGACTTTGATTGCACCCGAATATGTGTATTATAAAGACATATTAAGAACACAGAGTGGTATATAAATATAGGAAAACTTGAGCACAACATGCGTTAATATTAAAGGTTATATAACTTATGAATGCAAAAACCTATATGTGGAGTAGGTGGTATGGTAAGTATGTATTGGTAAGTTGCTCATATTGTGTGGGTACAGTATAATATGTTTTCTGAGGTAGTGTAGGATCTTTTTCATCAATACATAGTTAAGGTGTTGCGAGGAATGCATCTAGTGGGGATTCCTGCATGCTGGAAGTCATGTCCTTAACTGCAGCGACAACAGTGCACTGGGCTTTCTCTTCTGACCTGTAGACCTCTAGCTTCGCGGATATTGTGAACATGTAGCGGTGGAACAGAATTGGCTTAACAACAGGCCAAAACTTGTCAGGTGTTGGTGCAAGAAGTTGTAGCTCTTGTGCTGATATACCCATGATTGATGTAGCAACCTCATCAAAAGCAGTTACCCATGTTGTTGATGTGCCATCCTCAATGATGAAGTGTAATGCATATTTGTAGTCGCAATGAGAGACGTCGTGCTTGCATTTTTGGCAATACCAAGAGGAGTTTGCAGTTAGATCAAGTTTTTTCTTGCATTGCTGGTTTTTAACAATTGATGTGCATGCTGGATAGCTAAAGGAGGACATATTAATGTGTATAATTGTTGCTGCGGTGGAGAAGGTGAGCGGTTTACCTAGCTGCGAGGAGGATTTCATGCCTGCGATATCGGTTTTCTCAATTTTTCCAATACTCACTGAAGGGTATGCAGTTGTAGAGGCGAGCGAAGTAAACCATGCACGCAGTGCATGAGCCTCAGTTATATCAGGATCTATGAAGATTTGTGTATTAGGGCCCGTGGCTAATGTTGTTCCTTTGAAAGTTGTAGTTTTTGCTCTCTTAATTGCAAGAACTGGTCGGATTGATGTCTGTGTAGCACATAATTCACTCAGAAGTTTGCCCTCATTGTCACTAAAAGCGCCCCATAACGTTGCCTCAATACATAGTGCCGAGTTATCACTTAGTACGACTGTGCGTTTGTGGTTGAAAGTACTATCACTTTTCCTGATAGTGGAGGGGGCGGTAATGGATAGTGCAATAGCTAGTAGGTCAATGGTGGATTTGGCGGGGGCGGAGTTGATTTCTGCTATTGTTTTGAAGTGGAAAAGATATTGCGGTATGTTTACGGACTGGTTTGTACTAAGCTTTACAGAGGAGTCCAAGTCTAGGATGATGTCCCAAGGAGTTGTGGAGTTGTTGTAATCTTTTTTTGCAGTCCGCAAGGTGCCTCCTTTGATTGTGTATGTTTTACCTAGTTGTATTTGGTTGTAGTAAGAAGTTGCAGCTAGGTCAAAAGAAGTCACCACTATATCTGAGTTGCTTTTGTCGATAATGTCGAAGCTGAAAACCTGCCCTGTGCGTTTTTCCGTGCTGTAGTTGTTTAGGTTGCCTTTTTTGATGACCCTGCCTTCAATAGTCCAAACGCTTTGGTAAGGATTTAACGATTTAATTGGCGTGAGTTGCATGCAGTGTTCAGGTCGGCCTTCACGAGTAGCCGGTGCCAAAGTATCTGTGCGGGATGTCGGCATGTGTACGGCCAGTTGGGGAGGAACAACGTTGGGGGCAATGGAGTCTGCGATGCTGGTGGTTCCTAAACAATAAAATAAAATGGAAATGAATTAGCAAATGGGGTAATGTTAAGTACGAGGGAGCATGCGCTAAACCATAAAGTGGGGAAACCAAGTTATGGCCCACGTAAAGTGTTTTTTTAGAGAATAAGCAAGTAAAGATATGTACAGTGGGGAAGATGTTTATATAACACAACAGTTTCTATGCTCATTCTTTAAGTAAAGTACGAAACATATGTACAAGCAACTCTATTGTATATATCGTGATTGGAATTATACAAAACTTCTGACGATAGTTTCAAAATGGAACATGTACACCATATTTATGCAAGTATAGGTTTATCAAGTTAGACCTTCAAAAAGAGGTTACTGTGGGGTAGGATGAAAGAGGTGGGCATATGTATGAGCAGTGCAAAGTCGTAGTAGGGGTGAGGTAGGGACTTAAATTAAAGGGATGCAAGATAAGCTTTGAATGCAGCTCTAATGGAGTGTTCCTCGCCGCCAGAGTAGTACTGGTCGTAGCTGAGCGAACGAAGGAAAGTGTACAATGCGTCAAGCCTAAGGTACGTTGCATCTACCTTGTGCATCATGTCTAAGACAGTGGTTAAATCACTATCGAGAATCATTGCTGATGGGATGAGGGACTCTGATATTCTACCAGAAATGGTTGAGCATGTAGCTGCAACAGAAGTAGCCAAAGTATGGACAGAAGTCGCAAGCGGTGGCTGGACACTTTGTATTGAGCTTTCGTTGGTGGTTGCTTGGGTTGCATATGACTGAGGTGTCCCATTTGAAGCGACCAGTTCAATAGGAGGGCTCCCGAAAATGGCACCAGAGGTATCATCAGATATTGTGATAATGGATGGGCTTCCACTTGGAGTGGCCATAATACCTGGAAAAAGCAACCAACTTTGTTAGTATAAATTTAGCTTCTACTGACAAGTACAGAAATATATATACATATATATGACATGGATTATGGTTAGGACAAAGACAAAACCATGATATTTAGTGAATGTCATGCAATTGAGTTAGAGAAGTGCTGAAGAATTCTAAACATTGCAAAAAACATTGGCTCGCTGAAACTGAAATTGCAACTACATCCATAAATCATATATCATATATTTCATCCATAATTCTCTGTATGCAACTATGGAAATGTCAGACATGCTCATTGTAGTTTTCAGCAGAGCTTACATAAAGATTATCACTAACAGATTAAGAGCCTTTGAACTATCAGCAGCAAAACATATTCCAATACAATTACTCTACCCGAGATGATTAAACAGCTGCTGTCCACTTACAGGTGAAACTATTTCATGATTATTATGTGCTTATTTATAGTATGTATCCATAGTACATTTCTTAAGAAAACATGCTAATCCCAATCATGGGAGCATCTAATTCTATTACACAGAATTGGAGGCCCCAACAATTACCAAAAACAATAAAAAAACTGAAACAAATAAATTAAATAGGTTCAATTCCATGCAATAATTGTTCGACTAAACCCGAATCCCAATCATGGGAGCGTATAGTTCTATTACACAGAATTGGAGGCCCCATCAATTACAAAAACAATGAAAAGACTGAAACAAAAAGCCCATGCACATAGACGTCGCAACTATTTTAGCAGCAACACCATAGCCTTCCATTTCTAAGTAGAATGTCCCTCAACAGGGTCCTAAGCTCCTGAAGGCCTCCTCCATGTACCAGCCCCTCCAGACTGATCTTCATCCCGCATACGGTCTAAACGCTGGTCTGAACCTCTCTCCTAGCCGCATAGCATTTTATGTTGTAAGTTGTGATTGGGCTGATGAATAACAATAACAATAACTTCAAGAAAACTACGCCCTGGACTCACTATAAACTACAGATACTAAGACAATATACCAAAACATATGTACCTAGTTTTTACAAATAATTCTAACTGTAGGAGACTAGAATTTTGACTTAAAAAATGTGACCAATAATGAAAGCATGGCTGAGCATACTGCGCATTTTGTGAAACATATAAACCCAATAAAATACGTTCATCGCAACAAAACAATAATTTGCATTATTTATATTTCCCTGCAGAATTATTACAACGAGTAAATGAAAGAAATACAGAGAAGGAAAGAAATGCTGCTAAAAACTGATCCAGGATGCTAATGAGGAAGAGCTATCACAGGAATCGAGCTTCACACCTCATGTTGCTTCCGCGGCCGCCAGGCAAAGACCGCTTCAACGTGGATGGTATATGACCTGGTGCGAGGGCTCCTTGCGAGGAAAAGGGATCTAAACAAGATTTTAAAAAAAAAATTACAGATCAAAATCAAATTTTTATGGCCTTTTTTATGTCAATTGAAGTAAATATAATTATTACCATGGAGCGGTTTGTGTATGTACTTCAATCTGGCAATAAAGGCAGGATTCCGGAGGCCGTCCCAGCGGGCATTGAGAATGCCGTAGGTTTTCTTCGAACCTTGGTTGACTGTTGCGAAAATAATAGCTACCCTGTAGCGTCCACAACGCCCATTCGAAATCTCTGTCGGCGACAAATGCCAGAAAGCAATTAATATAATTGTTGTCTTTCACACTCACTCCCCTCTCATCTATGCCAGATGGTGTAGGATGTAAATTTAAAAATGCAGGGGTGTATTTATAGAGAGAGATAGTTTAAGCAGCCTGTAAGAGGAGGACAACAGGTAGACAACAATGACCGACTCTGTAAGAAATGCAATTACTCCTCTAAATATCGCACCAGCACACTGTTTCTAACATCAGCTTTGCACTGTTACAGAATTGCACGTATATTTCATTCACAAGCTTTTATTCGCCTGATGCATACACAGTGTGCAGTTTCCAACGGGAGTTATTGCGAAGTGGTGGACAACTGTGACTGTATTTATGCTCAGCGGTAGCCAGGCAGACCACCGACCCTGAACATAGCAGCCAAGCTGTATAAGTTTAAAAGTATTATTATGAATGAATCTGAAGCTGTTCATTGGGCGAGAGGAAACAATCTTCTTTGCCTCCCATTTATTCTTTTCTGTTTATGGAAGTTGACGAAGACGGCTCTGGCGGGAATAAGTAACGTGCCGATTAACAATAAAAAGTATTCGACCTAAGTATTTCCTATAACAGCTTTATCGGTCATATATTTGTTTGTATTAAATATTAGGTGTTCTACTGTTTTGCGTAGCCATCAAACGTGTTACGGATATAATGAAGTACTCGACCTTACTTTCACGCTGAACCGGAAATATTAATTGAAAATCCAAAGCAAACTCAAATTTTATGGGTATATACATATGTCATCTTACTATCCTTTTATGTATGTTTATTTAAATTTAGCAAAGTCGGTAGCCGGAAAGGTTAGGCCAGAAAATGTTGCCGGAATTTGACACTTTCCAGCGAAGCCTACTTCAAAGTAAACGCCTCCGGCGAATTAGATATACAGTTGTAAAAATTAACTTACAGAATTCTTAAGACTTCTCTATTAAGGATTTTGAGGTTTAAGTTAGTCTAATTTATATGTATAATTGACCATGATCCTAAAGTGCCCCTAAGAGTGAAATTTTCTTCGTGTAAATTAGCAATTAGTCAGTTTTCAACCATGCAAATAAAGTTGCAATGAAACAAAAAAATTACAATGATTGAATATATCGATAATTATATGCAACAAATTGAATTTCTGAGACTTTCGCATTTCATCAATGAAATATTTTTTTTTTAGAAGTAGACCCGTCATAGAGAGAAGTTTATATGCAACTTGAAGTTTGTATATATTTTCAACCAAAAGATTAACATGGGAGTCGATCGCCAATCATCAACTCACTCCGCCTTTTTGTTTACTATATACATTTTTCTTTTTCGCCATTAGCCGACTTTACCCATGATTTTCACTTGGGCTACCTACAGCATATGCTCGGAATCTTTTTTGTTTTCTCAACCGACAAAATTTTTGTGGTGATTTGATATTTTAGCCGTACAGAAATCATCAAGCATTCTGTGCAATATTCAGGGACTGAAATGCTACTGTGAGATTACTGGTCTGCTGATACTGTGAATTTCTGTTGAGGAATGGATGGTTGAGAAGCTGCGAGGCCGTCCATCTTTTGCCTGCGTCTTTTTGCAGACAACATCTAATAAAACTCTGAAATTCTGCAGATGCACTCGGCGGGGCAGAGGGCGGATCCCCAAAACAAATGGCACACATCAGTGCAGGCCAATCTGCCTCTTCTCCACCCGCTAGAAAGGGGAAATGTCCGGCGTAGCATTCCAAGAGGGTCAAACCCAAACTCCAGATATCCCCCGTGTAACCGTTATAACTTCCGCCATAGCTCTGCGGGTCGAATCTCTCGGGGCTCATGTATGCACATGTTCCCACATACGAATTGCACCAGGAACCAATGGTCTGCGACACGATCCTGCTCACCCCAAAGTCTGCAATTTTAACTCCTTGTAAATTCTTGCTGATCAACAGATTGGCAGGCTTTATGTCTCTGTGAACAGTCCTCTCTCTGTGAAGGTATTTCAGTCCCTTCAACACTTGGCGGGCAACCTTACTCAGGAACGACTCGCTCATCCGTTTCTTGTGCTTCAGTAAATCAGCAAGGGACCCTCCATCCATGAATTCGAGAACAAAATTTATGCTCCCTCTCTCCTCGAAGATACCCTCACATTTGACGACATAAGGAGAATCAGTCTTCTTGAGAATGTCCATCTCTCTCATGATCTGTGTTGTGAGGGAGGGATCATAGTTGAGGCGGAGGACTTTGAGGGCGTAGTAAGTAGAGGAGGATTTGCGATGGAGGACCTTATACACAGTGCCTCCACTGCCATGTCCCAGAATTCCCACTCTTTCCAATTCAGAAAGTCCTTCAACACTGTGTTTGACATGTGCCCGAGGCGGCTGTGGGAGAGGCAGAGGAAGAGGAAGAGAAAGAGGCAGAGGCAGGGGTGCCCTGGGTTGTTGCAGAGGAGGGATTGCAGGCAGCTTCAAACCCAACCGATTCTTTGATGGCATTGTAAGGACTAAGGCGACCGATTTCAGTGCAGGCTGCGATTCGCGAATAAAAAGAAGAGAGCCGGAGGTGACTTATAAAGAAGATTCGGTAACTGAAACTGAAAGTGTGGGAGCCTGGAATGAGGATGAGGATTCAGGAAGTTGTCGCATCATGCGCGTGCAGGAAATCAAATTGTTTGAGTGACGTCATAAATATAACATTTGAGCACGTGAAATTTGTTGTCGTGTTCTGCATTTGCACATCATGTATGCACGTGTGCAAAGCAATCCCATTCATTACCAACAGACGCAATAATTTTGGAATCGTATCGCCGCCGGCCACGAAGTTTAAGTTCACGCATGTTGCACGAAAATTGAAATTAGACGATAAGGAAAAAGGATATCGAAGTGGGAAGATAATGCCAAATGTTTTCAATAAGATGCATCGCCCCTTCCCTCACAATTTAACCGCTTTCATTTATTTATATGTTAATTATATTTTTATTTAATTAAATATAAGGGAATCGAACCCGTTACACTAAACTTGGGTTCATTTGTATTAAAAACTATTTTTTTTTATTTAGTGTGACGGTGCTTATGGTATCCATTCTTTTAAATTTATTTGAGTCCCAAAAAAATAGATCACCGTATTTATTTATTTCATGGAAGTTTATTATGTCAAGATGTATTTTACAATAGCATCTTGTTATGTGAAAGGTGTTTTATACTCGTATTTTGGGGATGGTGAAAAAAATAATGTCAATCCAAAAATTATCATATTTTTGTGATATACTAGATTTTGGATTTATGTTTTTAATATATATTTTTTTTCTAAATTTCATTTTTGTGATATATTAGATTTTAGAATTATGTTTTTAATGTAACTTGTTTTCCAAACCTCGCATATCTAAAATCGCGTTTTTTATTAATAAATATGAAAAATATTTCAAACAAAAAATAATTTATTAATAATTATAATATATTTAATTTAAAAATTAATGTCCACAAGTAACCAAAAAGGTTAATGGGATTACAAGAGGAGCAAAGAGAACAAGACAATGCAAGAAGGTAAAAACAAATACAAAACAAAAAACAAGAAGCAACTGGAAAGACACAAGATACAACAAGTCTATGTGCCATGCTTAAGAGGTTCTACAGCTGGTAGATCGTGACTATTGTGTGAAGTCATGTGCTTGTTTATGCCTCCAGTGTTGTGTAGAAGGCTGAAGGAATGAATCAATAGTTTGAGACCCAAGGCTCCCATGATGATGTTTGAGGAGACCATATCTATGTTGGGTCATCTCCCTGATAAATAAAGCTACACACCTCTGGTCTTCATAATGGATAAGGGCCCGTAATGAGCTTTGAGTTTCTGAGAAGAAACAATAGTACATGTCACGGATCTCATAGTACACCGGACAACGAAATATAAAGTGCTCCTCTAATTTAGGTTCATTGTTGCAAAGTGTGCAAGTGCGTTGGTCTCTAGGAATATAGTGTTATGTCTCCATGCAAAGCTGATGAGAGCAAACTCGTAGTTGACCTAAGGGGAATCTCAAACCAAGTGGGAACCTGATGTATTTGGGGTGAATGACACGTTCATCTTCAATTTGGAGATAATGCTCCAAATAGTGGTGCATTTTTGTTGACAATGGTTCCAATGGTTCAATCCACGTTGATTTTATGTAAACTTTGTAGATCTCCTCTCTAATTCCTCTATGAATTTCCCTTTTAGGCATGTGGGGAGAATTAATGGAGAATGTGAGAGGAGGAAGACGATTAATATCCAATCTGATGCTTTAGAGGAAAGTTTTACAATGTGCATACCAAGTGGTTTGGATCCCCAATTCACATAGCCTCGTGGATGATTGAAGAGCCTTGAATGGGTATCTATTCTGCCCAATTGGTGTATCTTCCATACATCTTAGTCTATAGAGTAGCATCACAAGATGGAATATAATTGAGATACGGAGAGGGTGCGTGCCAAACTCAGTCAAGATGATTACATGTGGAACTGAGTGTTTTTCCCGAAGAGTCCTAGATAGCATGGAGACGAGTATTCTATCAACACGAGTCCAACCACTGTGCCGAAGATCAGGGCCCCAAATCTCACAACCATACAACACTGTTGGTGTCACTAGAGTTTGGAAAATGTGCAATTTTGCGTTGGCATCTTGAAATTGAAGCTGAAAACATTGTCTCTCAAGTTTATTGAGGGTTGCACAACCTTTACATAATCTCTCTTCTGCTACATGAAGCATGTTCAAAGGAGGGCCCTTGAAAGTCACTCCAAGATAAGTGTAAGAGGAGACCACTTCCACCAAGTGTCCTTTGTACATGAGGTTAGTTTCATGGGCAACCCTCTTGGTTGTATTAAATACCATGACCTTAGTTTTCCTTAAGTTCCGTTGTAAACCATGAGTATCATAGAAAGAGCTTAAGATGTCAAGGTGTCGCTGTAGGCCTACAATAGTATGTGATGTATGAGAATGAAATCATCCGCAAATAATAAAATAACAATGATGATATCATAAAAAAACAACCATCATCTCTAAGACCGAAATTTGCAATGATTTGCTCTAGTTCATCAATGTAGAGACCACATAGAGTAAGAGAAAGTGGGTAGCCTTGTTTAACATCGATGGTGCTATTGATATCACATGTATAACCAGTGGGAGTTCGGAATTGGCCAACCACCTTTTCATAGAGTGTCATCACAAGAAGAACCAAACGCTATGGAATTTGGAGGTCATGAAGCTGTTGTATTAGAAGGTGTCTAGGTACAATATCAAATGCCTTTTGAAAGTCAACAAATCAACAATAAATCTTACGCTTGTTGGCCCTTGCTTCTTCAATTATGGCTCTAAGTGTTAAGACATGGTCTATTGTTCGGTGATCCCATCTGAACCCTACTTGTCCTTTTGCACGGAGTTTCTTGGATTCAAAAAATCTGGAAGTCAAATCATCTAACACTATAGCAAATAACTTGCTCAAAGTATGCCCAATCATGATGGTTCTATAATTATTTGGCTCCTGTTGATTCCCTGATTTAAATATGGGGCAGATGATGTGAGACGTCCATGCTGGTGGGAATCCATAGGAAGCTACTAGATTAAAGAGATCAACAATGTGTATTACTAAGAGTTTTGGTATGTGGTGAAGAAATTCAGCTCTCAAGTTCTCTATATCTGCTGATTTCCCTGTCTGAAGTTTGAAGATAACCCGTAACACCATACAGTCTGTGAAGAGATTTTTACCCTACCACATGTTCTCCACTGAAATAGGAACTTGATTGGGGATGTTGTAGAGAGAGGATGCGTAGTTGAACCATGTATCTATGTCCTATATAACACGTGAGGATTTCCTTGGGAGGAAGGTTTGCCAAAAAGACTTTGCTTTAAACCTCAACATGTTGAGTATGTCCCTTTCTTTCTTGTGAATATATAACCTCTTATTTTTTTCGTAGGAGTCGATGGTATATTTTTTGGATTGACTTCTTCCTATAAGGGTGTTGGCGAAGGATGTGAGCCACAAGCTTGTGGAGGGATCTGCAACCGCTATTAAACCAAGCATTCCGGGTGCAATGGCCACGTGGGACACTGGTGGGATGATTACGAGTGGAATGTGGAAATGATTGAAGAGTTGTATTCCAAATTGTTCTGAAAAGATATTCAGGTCTTGCCATTGGGCAATGGATAGAATTTATATCTTAGAGGTTAGCTATCAAGTTTTCAGTATAAATATCATCAAACTCATGGTTGAAGGAGATATGAGTGGAAGAATGGGAAGTATAAGAGGAGATATGAAAAATCTAAAATAAAGACTTTGAAGTTGATCTCTCGACATTTTTTAGATATATGTATGTAAAATGTTTATAATAATAATAAATGTCATTCAAATTTTATTGGAAATTATATTTAATTATAAATAAAGTAATATAAAAACAATGAATTTAAACAAATGAAAATGTGTTCAATA
This sequence comes from Taxus chinensis, assembly GCA_019776745.2. Classification (NCBI taxonomy): domain Eukaryota; kingdom Viridiplantae; phylum Streptophyta; class Pinopsida; order Cupressales; family Taxaceae; genus Taxus; species Taxus chinensis. The sequence goes on from CM034150.1 coordinate 167,639,293, forward strand.
AACAAATCAATGATACTATAATAAAAAATAGAAATTTATTAAAATAAGTTATTAAAAAGAGGGTAATTTTTTATAAGGAATAGTTTTGTTATAAAATTTCCTTTTTAAAAAAAATTGGAACATTTTGAGGGAAAAGATCTTATAATCATAAATTTATTAAAATATATATACTTGATTTTTCATAATTTGTTGACAAAAGTAGTAATTGTTGTTTGATTTTTATTTAATAATAATGTTTAAGACTCAAATAATATGTGACACATCGGATGCACAATTATTGGTGCCATATTAAAATGCTTTAGTATTAATTGATTTTGTATTAATTCAATTTAAAATCTATTTCTTTAATTGAATATATAAAATAAAAATAGTGATATGGTTGGATCATATACCATATAATGACCTATGTTTTTTAGTGTCAATGAAAATCCTACATAACTATATATATGCACCCATAAATTTAAGGTGCACAATTATAATGTCTTCTCCCCTAATATACATAACTAAATAATTAAGAAGACAAGAATAAAAAAATGAAGTGTTTTCCCTCAATGTATCAAAGATAATTAAAACTAGAGAAATAAGGACACATTAGTTTAGTGGTTAAAAAGAAACATAAATGTTGATCCTTAAATTTATGCCTAGGAATTATGTTCTATGGTTTTCATGCCTTTTTTTGATAATGTGGTCACAATTAAGCTAAAAACGTAGCATCGTTTTACCGTGTCATTTCATTCTAAGCTTTATGACACTTTTAAACAAAGTTGTTTAAAGTTGAAATGGAAAATTTATGGTCATGACAAGGTAGTTATCTCAATTATCAATTTGGGTTGCCACATGGATCGCTCACCTCTCCTTGGAGGAAATGGACCACATTGATTTTGATTTCAAATTTTTATGAGCATAATAAACTCTTTTACCAAAGGAAATTGAGGTTTTCTTAGTGACACAAATATATAGATCTCTAACATAAAACGAGCCCCCCTATAACCTCTTGGTGGTATGCAGAGAGCCTTCGCATCAAACCGAGGGTATTCATTGGAATTGAACTCGCGACATGCCCCCCCTAAAGCAATGGTCGAGACCGAGCGAACCACCCCGGGGGCATAATATAATAAATTCTTATTACTTAATTGATTTTCCTTTACATGTGGGTTAGTCGATCCATGATTCATTTTTATTGTAAGTGAAGACTTTTTAATTCAAATTTTACCAATTAAAGAGCACGTATATATGTTGTGGTTGTGATTCTCACGTATTATAGAAGGGTGATAATTCCAACACTAGCTAAAATAATGAACCTTTTGTTAATTTGGTTCAAAATCAACACATAAACTCAACGATAATAATATTGCATTAATTATTCAATGAGACAAGATTACATATCTATAGGGAGAGGATCTCATATTATTAAGGAGTCCTTAATAATCTCCCAAAACCACTTGTAATTATTCTTATACGAGTTGTTCAACGAACTCAACCACATACCAAACATATACCAATTCTAATGTCTACACAAGTTGTTATTACATCTCACTATTATTTTCACCCAAACAATATTATGAGAGGACTAAACCATATTTTCCTAACACTCCCTCCCTAGTGTGAACATGGTAGAAATTTTTGCAAACTTTCAACTATAGTATGCCCAAATCTTGTGCCATGCCCAATTCTTTGTGGCTCATGGTCTTGATCCAAATGAAAGGATTCTTTTATCAACCTTCCATGGTTTTCTGTAGGCTTACCACAAACCTGAATATGAGGCACACTTATGTCCTCAAATGTATTTGCTATCACAGTTAAAACATAACCCTTTTTCCTATTTCTTTTCAATTTTTTGTGGCATCAATTTGGTATGTTGAGGAAATTATTTTGTAGGAGTGATCATATCTCTTATGCTTGTGAATGGGTGTCTATTAGTGGCCAGTGCCCTCTCCTCTAATATGTTGCCATGAAAATAGCCTCAAAAATTGATCTTGGATTAAACATGTGCACCCCATGTTGGATGTGATCTTTAAGCTCACCTAGAAATTAGTCATTCAAATTACCATCCATAATTTTCTCTACACATAATGATAGATTTTAAAATCGTTGAGTATAATCCTTGATAGCTCCTATTTGACATATTTTCTAATTGGCTAAAGGTTTTCTTTGGATGACATTTTTGTAATAGTGCAACTATAATTCATTAGTAAAAACTTACCAAGTGACACTTCAAAACTTCTTCTTGTGAGCACAAACCCATCGATACCAAATGAATTGGTTGGATTCTAGATATAAAGAGGCCACTTCTACCTTCTATCCTAATGGGATATTATGTACATCAAAATAGTTCCCCATTTGGTTGCTCCAGGTTATAGGATCGCACCCATCAAACTTACACATTTCCACTTTTAGGATCACGTTATGTGGCCTAAAATGGGTACTAGTCAAAGGTAGTGGTTGTGATGTAGTTGGATTTGCATTGGATCGTGTATTAGTATTTAGTGGTTGAAGTGGAAGATTCATTGTACTTTCCATTATTGATCAAGTTATTTCCCAATATCATCTAATCGAGGACTGATGTTAGTCATATCCACCTAGGTGTGTTAATCACTAAGTGGCACACTTTTTGATTTGCCAAAGAAAACCTGGACCATAAGATCCATTGATTTCCATTTCTAAATCTATATCCTATTTGTTAGGTGTTTCTCCTAGTGTGTTTGAATTTCTTCCATATCCTCTAGTTTATGGACATGTCAGGTTGAGGCTTGATAAAGTGGAATTTGATTTTTACCTTTGACCATTTAACCAAACAATATTCAACTCAAGCCAGTCTTGAATTAGAAAATTCAAAGGGCAAGCCCCTAATAAATTTTGGCAAGTTTCATCAACATTGTTCCAACTTATGTCAAAATAGGACATTCCAAACATAGTAAGAAAAACCATTAAAAAATAAATTTTATTCTAAACATTCTTGTAAATATATATGCAAAATGTTAAAAAGAGATACAATATACTATAACATATCAACCCTCAAAATAACTAAATAATAATATAATATCAAAAACAAAAATTAGCGAATTAAATTAAAGTTTCTTTTCCTATGATGGGTTCAGAATATGACTCTAAATCCAAAAACTCGACCATTAAATTAAATGGGTTGTGGTACAAGAGTGTGTATGATGGTATAAAAGATGTTGCATAGTCATATATACCAGGGTTCTATTTCAATAAGATACCAAATAATAGATAAAATCGGATAAATTTGGCAGAATGAAATATCTCAATCCTTAATTGCTTAGCCTAAGAATTCTATAGATCTAACCGGTGTAATTCTTCAAAGATTCAATTTTTTAAAAAAAAATCAAACCATAAATTAAATTAAATAATGACATCTATCCAAATATAATTGCTAGGGATAAAGAGGGAATAGCAGCCGCCGGGAGAAAGGCTCAAAAGTATAATTGGTTTTGTTGTGAAAGTGTTGCCACCAAAATCCTTTGTATGTATCTTTACAAAACTCCGAACTTGGACAAGCTGGGTGGCGTGCCCTTTCCATTTTATCACGTGCCACCATTCTTTAACCTCTAACGACTTTCCCGTAAATTAAAAGCTGTTTAGATGAAGCCGGTGACAGTAGGCCCCGCACAACAACAGTTTTTGTTTCGCTCAAACTGCGACACCGCGGGTTGGTTCCGCGTGGCAGTCCACATCGCATTCGCTACCTCTACCAGTGACTCGCGAGTCCTCTATATTTGTAGTGTTATTTGCCTCTTCCTAAACACAATGCTTTTCCCCGGTAACAAGTAGAAACATCATCCACTGAGCAGTCTTGGTTGAATTACTATGTCGTTCAAAAATCGGCTGGGTTTGAAGTTGCCTGCAATCGCTCCTCTGCAACACCACAGAACGCCTCTGCCTCTGCCTCTTCCTCTTCCTCTCCCAATGCCGCCTCACACACATGTGAGCCACACTGTTGAAGCGCCCTCTGATTTGGAAAGAGTGGGAATTCTGGGACATGGCAGTGGAGGCACTGTGTATAAGGTCCTCCATCGCAAATCCTCCTCTACTTACTACGCCCTCAAAGTCATCCGCCTCGACTGTGATCTCTCCCTCACAACGCAGATCATAACAGAGATGGACATCCTCAAGAAGACCGATTCTCCTTATGTTGTCAAATGTCAGGGCGTCTTCGAGGAGAGAGGGAACATAAATTTTGTTCTTGAATACATGGATGGAGGGTCTCTTGCTGATTTATTGA